>OZ020519.1:30387244-30779338 GCA_963971425.1 Bryoerythrophyllum caledonicum | reverse complement strand
GGGAAAGAAAGGTCCTTGGAAAATGACTAAAAATTGAGAAATGGGACAAAAATTATGGAAAAAATTGAGAGAGTGTCTCCTAGCAGGTGGAAGTAGTGGTAAAATTTCTAGAATTTTCCGAGTTGAATTGCTACTTTATTCTAGGGTTTGACTAGTGGATCGGCGGGTTGACCGTTCGGGAAAAATACTTATTGAACTCCAAAAATGCTAGGAAAATTCAGGTAGACTAATTAGGGTGCTGGGAGTCCAGCTGTGTGGTTTGTTTTTGAAGTTAGAAGTAAATTGCAAATCATCAGTAGTTAGTACTAGATCTAGTGTAATAGTCTTTAAAAAATCAAAAGAAAAAGAAAAAGGAAAAAAGAAAAGAAAAAATAAAAGGAAGTGGTTGGATGTGCTTCTCCATGCACATGCCACATGACAATCCTTGTCACCATGGAGTTAATTTTAGAGCGACTTGTCAGGAGCAAAGCGGCGAATTAATGTTGGTGATAAATTTAAACCCTGCCAAAATGGCTGGAAGTAGCCAATCCTGCTCTTCAGTGGGAGGTCATGGGCTGGCTCATTAAACTAAGCCAGTCTTGTCGGAAAAAAAAAAAAAAAAAGATCAAAAGAAAGAAAAAAAAAAGGGAAGAAAAAAAGAGAACCAGCTAGGCTGAGTCGCTGGCGAGGGAGCTGGAGCTCACGGGTTTTTTTCAGGGGGCCGTTTTTGGAGCGAGGAGGAGCTCCTGCGAGCAGGAGGGAGGGCTGGAGCTCTCGTTTTTTTTCTTTTGGTTGGGTTTGTTTTTTTTTTTTGTTGTTGGTGGTGTGTGCGCCCTGGGCGCGAGGGAGAGCTGGCCTCTCTGCGTTTTTTTTTTTTTTTGGAGAGAAGGCTCCTGCGCGAGCTGGAGGACGTGCCTGCGCGAGCTGGAGGAGAGGGCGCGGGGACTGGCTCTTCACTTTCTTGGGAGCTGAAATGCTCCTGTGCGCGAGGAGAGTCTCGCCATTTTTTTTGTGAAGTGCCGGGGTCGGCACCTGCTGCGCGCGAGGAGGTCTCGTGTTTCGGGGAGCTGGAGGGTGCGCACCGGCGCACGAGGAGAGCTGGCTCTCTGTTTCTTGTGTGTGTGCGCGAAGATCGGAGCTCGAGCTCTCGTTTTTTTCTTTTTCTTTTGTCGGCTGTTTTTGGTTGAGTGTGTGTGCGCCGCGAGGGCGTGCGAAAGGAGCTTGCACGAGCTGGGGCTCTGTTCCGGAAGGCTGCTCGGCGAGGGGCGCACCTGTGCGCGCAAGGGTCCGTGATTGTGATCACGAGGTCTGGTTCTGAGCTCGGGAGAGAGGGCCGTTTTTTTTTTGTGGTTTTGAGAGAGCGCGCTGGAGTGCTCCTGCGGTGGGAGCTTCGGTGTGGAGGCGCTGTTGAAGGTCGGCGTTGGTGATCGTGGAGCCGTGTGCGTGCGCGGTGGTGTGAAGGTGCCGCGAGCTGAGAAGACTCGAGCTGGAGGATCCAGGCGAGAAGAGGCTGCAGCGCTCGGACCAGGGAGTATTTCCTGGGTGAAGCTACTTTCCCTAATTCCCACATGCATGCGGTCGTTGCAGTTCCTTCTTGTGTTGATTGAATTTGTGGGATCTCTAAACTTGTGCGGAAGCGCTGGAGGATTTTTTTTACATTAGGGTTCCAAAACTTGGTGATGATTGCTCGCTGGCCGATGCAAGAATGCCGATGCTTGTAAGTTGGTGCTTGCTGGAATCGTTGAGAATTTGGTGAATGGTGTTCCCAATTGAATGAGGTGTGAACTCACGAGGAAGTTGTGAATACTTGTTGTGGTTGTTGGGTCGCCGCTGTCCGTCTGTATGTGGCAGTCCTCAAGGTCTGGTTGGACATTCTAAGGAGTCCATCGTCAAGAGCACGAAAAACTAATAAGATTAGAAGTTGAAAACGCTCAATTCGGAGTTAACCCTAGGAAGTTAAGATGTTTGAAAAAAAAAACACAAAACCTGGGACTCACAGGGACTGTCCGCTGCGACTGCTGGTGGAGGCCGGTATCAATCTCAAATTAGGTATTTAGTGGTTTATCCAAGTTGGAATTGAGCTGGTGATCATTTTAAGAGGAAATGTTTTGGTATTCGGAGTCCCGAATCAAAAGATAAGGGCTGCCGAAGTTGCTGCTCCAATCAGGGTCTGGATCAGGCCTGATCAGCTGACCTAAACTCAAAAAAAAAAAAAACAAATAACTAAATAATAAAAATAAAATGATAAAAATAATAAAAAATAATAATAATAATCATAATAACTAATAACCATAATAATTAGGTAACAAATAATTAAATAATTACTTAGACCTATTTAGATTCATCCAGAGTCGAGTATTTGATTACAAGGAAAGGTTAATCGAATTCACTTAACTGGGTTAAGATAATAGTATTATTAAATTCTAAATGTATAAATAGATATGCCAAGGATCCGAATCCAGTAAGAGTAGAATGTGTGGTTAAGCATAAGGAATGGTTTAAGTGGTGCAACAATAGGACCTTGTAGGTTTAAAAATGGATTCTCTTAGGGGGTCTATTTTTGGGCTCACAGCCCGCACCACCCCTGTACACGCCCGACCGAACACGGTACGCGCCCGATCCTCCCTTGTATGGGCACGACCCTTTCAATGCGCGCCGAGCCCATATCCGCACCCGCCCGGCACCTTCAATATGCGGCCGGCCCATCTCCGTACACGCCCGACCCATTCACGCGCCCGCCCCTAGTCCGCACGGGCGCGACCCTATTGACGACGTGTCAGCCACGTAGTCGCCTTCGTGGCAGTGGGTAAATTGATTTACCTCGAGTCATGGTCAAACTAGGGTTGACCCTTATCGGACGGACAACAGCCTCTATCAGACGGACATCCGGACGGACAGACACTACCAGACGGACGGACGGCCGAACAACCCTGCTCCACCTCTCGTGACCTTGCTCCAGCTCGTGTGATCTTCTTCCTCTTGTTCGTCGTGCTTGCTTACTCCAGCTCGTGTGATCTTCTTCCTCTTGTTCGTCGTGCTTGCTCACTCCAGCTCGTGTGATCTTCTTCCTCTTGTTTGTCGTGTGATCTTGCTTCAACTCGTGTGATCTTCTTCCTCCTCCTCGTCGTGCTTGCTTACTCCAGCTCAGGTGATCTTCTTCCTCTTGTTCGTCGTGTGATCTTGCTCCAACTCGTGTGATCTTCTTCCTCCTGCTCGTCATGCTTGCTCACTCCAGCTCGTGTGATCTTCTTCCTCTTGTTCGTCTCCTAATCTTACTCCAGCTCGTGTGATCTTCTTCCTCTTGTTCGTCTTGTAATCTTACTCCAGCTCGTGTGATCTTCTTCCTCTTGTTCGTCGTGCTTGCTCACTCCAGCTTGTGTAATCTTCTTCCTCTTGTTCGTCGTACTTGCTCACTCCAGCTAGAGTGATCTTCTTCCTCTTGTTCGTCGTGTGATCTTGCTCCAGCTCGTGTGATCTTCTTCCTCCTGCTCGTCGTGCTTGCTTACTCCAGCTCGGGTGATCTTGCTCCAGCTCGTGTGATCTTCTTCCTCCTGCTCGTCGTGCTTGCTCACTCCAGGTCATGTGATCTTCTTACTCTTGTTCGTCGTGTGATCTTGCTCCAGCTCATGTGATCTTCTTCCTCCCGTTCGTCGTGCTTGCTCACTCCAGCTCGTGTGATCTTCTTCCTCATGTTCGTCGTGCTTGCTTACTCTAGCTCGTGTGATCTTCTTCCTCATGTTCGTCGTGCTTGCTCACTCCAGCTCGTGTGATCTTCTTCCTCTTGTGATCTAACCTAATCTTGTTCACCAGTTCGGGGCCGGGGCTTCCGGCTCTCTCCCCACACAAATTCAGTCTCTCCCCTGTTCTCTCTCTTCCTACTCCTCGCGCACTAACCGAATGAGTCTTGTCCAGGGGGGTAACCCCCCAACCTTTGCTCTCCTTGAGTTTACAAAGAAGTTCCCTGCCGACTTTGGCCTTCTTCCATAAATGGCTTCCTTCTTACAAAACCTACTAACCCTATGACTCCTAATTCCGTGCCACCCTTGCATTTAACAAGAGTGGGTGTCCCACTAACCAAGGAATATCTAAATCTAAACATTAACTCCATGCGACATGGGTGTGCATGATCTCAATAAGTGAGCTATTAGCTAATTTCCAAGGAGGCTAAATCTAATTTAATCTACCTAAATTGAATCCCCTTTGCTTGGGGTAATTCCTAATTTTACTTAGCGAGTGATGAGGGGGTTGTCCAAGCCTTTTGGACCTTTCCCACTATTTTCTTAAGGGCTTTTAAGCCTCTTCTTTTCTATTCTTCCCTTCACCATCATTTCTCTTCTTCTTCCATTTTTTTGGTTTTGTGATTTCTTCATCGCGACCAATTGCAATCCACGACTTGGTAGGAGGTAAATTCTTCTCCATCACTATTAATATTAAAAAAAAATTCTATTGTTTTTTGTCATTTTTGTCTTTTCTTCATTTTTTCCTTTCTATTTTTTTTTTTTGGCTAACTACCTAAATTCCGCGATTGCCAATAAGTGGTTCCTAGTTAAGGAATTAGCGCATGGAAGGCTATTTAGCTATTTTGATCAAAACACCACAAGCTAACCAATGGGATAACCCATTTTCACCACTCATTAGCCTTAATGGACCCGATGTGAGGTCCGTTCATCACCGTGAGCTGTTATTGCGGCTCACACTGGGCGGCCATCTGGGACAACTCGAAGAGGCAGAGAACCCACTCTTGTTCATGGGCACACGGTCAAGTTCCATCTCTTCATGTTCGAATGGACCGTGGTTGTAACCCTAATTTGGAGGTCCAATCGTAAAGGTTGTTCGCAATTGACACCTTGTACTCTTTGCAACGGTTGCCCGATGTTCTCGTGGGGAATTCCTCGCCGTTTAGGGTTTGAAGTTGGACGGAGTTGTTGGGGAAGACCTCCTTCACGAGATAGGGTCTCAACCACAAGGCGTCGAACTTCCCTGGAAAATAGGGATGTAACCGGCCTTGGTATTGACCCCTATTGGAGGGGTCTGATTTTGGCGATTATTGTTGTAGTCGTAGTAGAGACTAAGAGGCCTAAGGGTATTATCAGAGGTGGGGTTACGTGCACCTCTCAAATGGTCTTGGGCTTGTTGAGGGTAGTTCACTGGTAGAAAGGGCATGGGAATTACCTTGTCCGGTCTACGACATACTTGGGTAGGGTGATTACCCCCGCAGTGACCGCATACCACCCCACTTTCGACCCAACATTGCCCCGGTGCGTGTCTTTTGCCACACGGGTGATGGATCTCATACCGTGGTCTCGGAGGTCCCCCATAACCTTGGCTTGGAGATGCATAGCCTTGAGGCACGTAGCTAGTTACCGCCGGTGGTTGGTTCCTATGGGGAGGCACATACGGAGGTTGAGTGGCTTGGTGCTGGGGTGCTGCCACTAGAGTGGTGCAAAAAGGGCTGGTGTGGCCTGGTTGACCACATTGAGTGCACCATAAGCCCGAAGCATGTCTACCGGACTCTATGGGTGGAGGTGTGGGGTTAGGGACTTGGTTCTTAATCAACAAGGCCATTTGGTCTTGCATGGCCTTGATTTGTTGAGCTAATTGATCCTGGAAGCCCTGTTGGCCTTGGAGGATTTTGTTCTTCATTTCCTCCTTCCATGTGCCCCGCTCTCCATGATAGGTGAGCTCATGAAGAGCTATCGGTGGCCTTACGTCCAAGCGTGGAGCATAGTAGTTCCACGTAGGAACTGTGCGCCTGTGGATCCTTGGTTAGGTTCTAAGACTGGTCCCTTGCCCTTGGCATGGATGGGTATGAAACTAGGAATATGATGATCCTCCTTTCCCCACATACGCTCTTGGTCTCGATCCACCTGCTCTATTAGCCTAGCTTGTGCCTTGGCCTCGTCTAACGATGCGGGGCAGACCTTCAAAATCTCCCTAATGGTTCCCTCATTGTTGAACCCTTGGATAAAGAATTGGGTTAAGGTGTCATTGGTGAGGAGGTTTCCCACAAACCTTGTAACCACCAGGTCGAATCTCCTAATGTATGTCGTGATATCCTCCCCTGGACCTTGACGTAGCGCGGCTAGGGCTGTGAGGGCATTACTTTGACCTACTTCGGGTCTAAAGTGCTCCAAAAAGGCCCTCATGAGGCTATCCCAGTCCTGGAAGGTGTTGGGGGGGTGGTTCCTATACCACTCGTAAGTGGCATCCTTTAAGGTACACGAGAACCACACTAGGAAATACCCGGTGTTGGTGATGAGGCAAGTAGTGAGGAGCTCTAGAATCCGTTCCACGTGTGCGGAGGGGTCTTCATCCCTAGTTCCTCTAAACGTGGGCAAATTGAGTGGCATAGGCGCTGCTTGTAAGCCCTCGGGTACTACGATTGGTAATCCCCTTGGCTGAACCAAGGGGTTGATGGGAGGCCGAACCGGGGGTGGTCCTCCAGAGGCCATGGTAGGGGCTGAGGTGTTGCCTCGTGGACTAGTGGTGTTGGTGGTGTTCACTGGATCAAATGCAGGGATAAGGAAAGATGGGGGAAAAAGAAGGGGAGGAGCTGGAATAACCTCTAGCTGAACCTCTAAGAATCCTTCCGCCGTGTCCTCAGTGAGTTCCCTAGACCTACTCCTTTGTTCGCTTGCCGATTCCCACGGTGGTGTGAGGAAAGGTCTTTGGGACCTTGTGGCACGGGACATCTATTCTAAGTTCCAAGGGTAAGATCTCGTTGTTCGTTGATGATAGTCATGTCCCCCCGAAAGATTTTCCGTCCAAGGTTTAAGGTCGTGGGTGGAACTACACAAAGCACGGCCTAATTCAATCGGTGAGTGGGTGTTTCCAACACTCCTACTCCCGATTCTATCACGAGGGTGAACTGACTCAAGACCAAGACCCAATTTTTAGTGGTGGAGTTTTAGCTCGATGAAGTCGCCAAGAATCCTATTAAGGACTACCCTTCAAGGGCAAACGACAAAAAGCTAACCGAATTGAGGGATGTCTTATCACCTTGTTGGAAAGTTGTCCCCCAACTGGCGCCACATGGTACAAATCCTTACTGTGGGGCTGACCTAGGCTTCAACTTGATAAAATGTGGGGTTCCTTGGTATCCTTGGTATCCCCCTTCCACCTTTTACCACTTTGAGCTAGGCATCACCCACTAGGAGGAAAACGACACAATCACGGGACGGCATGCAACAATGTGTGTATACAATGTTATCACCGCGTAAAAGACATACCTTGATGCATCTCCAGCCACCCTATCACCATTAGTTGAAGTCGACCATGGATCTAATCGCTCTCTAACGATTCTAAGGCCAACCCCTGGGTCGCATACAATATTTTTAGAGGGGGATAACTTACCTTAAAGTAACTCCAGCCAATCCACTTGTTAGCACAAGATTCGTTGCATGCAATTTCGTGGTTGGCCCAACCTAGCGGTTCTAAGGCAAGTGTTCCACACAGCTCAAGTGGAAAATCAGGGTTTCCTAGCCCTAGTGTGGTCACCACATCCAAGTTGGTCCTATTTACTACTCATGGTCCTAAAAAGAGGGTGAAGTGCACATACCGTACGCAGCGCTCCTTTCAATCAGCACCCCTACGTCTTGGATGCGTCCACGACTCCAACTCCCCACCAAGTAGCTCATTCACACATACATAGCGTTAACTTGCAACATTTGACTCAACCATTCAGGTTACACCAAGTTGTTATTACCTTGGTGGTTAGTCAAGTTCGGGGGGAAGGAAGGGGCACCCTTGTCCCATACCCGGGCACTTGCATCCTTCCCCTTCGACCTAGGGGCTCACTGGAAATCCTCGTGGATTCCCGTGGGAGGGCCTCAACCTTTCACCCCTAGGCCCCTTGCTCAACTCAAGCCACAAGCCTAGAAGGGGATCCCCCCAACACAAGGTGTTTTGTGGTTGGAGGGTCGGGAAATCCACACTCCCTTCTAGACCCCCACCTTTAAACACAACTTGGCATCCATGCATTCACCATACTTCCAAACATTCACAAGGCATTCACAATCCAACAATACCTCAACCATTCATGAGCAATTGAGCACTTACCTCAAGCTACTCAATGCTGCTCCATGCACCATAAGGCTATTAGCGTTTGTATCCTACATCCAACGATAGAACGATTAGCACGATCAAACCATGAACACGCCTCCTCCCGGCAGACGCACCAAAATGTGAGCCAAATAAACCGCCCCTAAAGGGTGGCTTATCTTGAACACAAGATCCTAATACAAGGGCCTAGTTCCTTGTGTAACCAATCCTCAGCCCATTCATACACAACTTATACAAGCATGGTGACACATCTCATGCTCACTTAGGTCCCTTGTGGTTGATTAGTGAGGTGGTGACTTAATCCAGCCTTTTGATTGAACCCACCTTTGAACAAGTGTAACTTTTGTTCTAGGGCTCCGAATGCAACGTTTCCAACTCTTACGGGATCAATTCAGCATTTCGAACTTGAATAGACCCTTAATGATCAGTTTCAGGCTTAGGTGTGACCCTGGAACCAGTTGGCAGCAGACAGGCTTCCCTATTTTCTACAACTTATAATCCTAATTATCTCCTTGACTCTAACTCCGATTCTTATGTTTGTTTTTTTGATTCTTATTAGTTTTTCGTGCTTAACATGAGGGCAGCATTCAATCAACCATGCGACTCAATCATGAACTCATAACCAACGACCAGCAGTGCACACTCAACATATAAGTTTATTCAAGATCGTGCACCACATTCCTACGCATATACCACATCCATTCACACAAGAATCCACTCCAGCCTTACTAAGAATGAGCATCTAGCTGCGTCCACTTACTAATGGCATTTTAATCGATTGTTTAGTTGAATATACAGCAAACCCTAATTCTACCAAAAAATTGGCAGCGCTTCCGTGTGGTTTTTGTATTTAGAAAATTAGGTTTCACGTCATACACAAGGAATTTAAGAGGTCCGAGGGAGAAGAGGGGCTCCCGAATTTAATTCGGTTCACCCTCCATCCTTAGCCTTCGAGCTGCTCACTCCAGCTCTTGTAACCTTGCTCCAACTCGTGTGATCTTCTTCCTCTTGTTCGTCGTGTCATCTTGCTCCAGCTCGTGTGATCTTCTTCCTCATGTTCGTCGTGCTTGCTCACTCCAGCTCGTGTGACCTTCTTCCTTTTGTTCGTCGTGTGATCTTGCTCTAGCTTATGTGATCTTCTTCCTCCTGTTTGTCGTGCTTGCTCACTCCAGCTCGTGTGATCTTCTTCCTCTTGTTCGTCGTGTCATCTTGCTCCAGCTCGTGTGATCTTCTTTCTCATGTTCGTCGTGTGATCTGGCTCCAACTCGTGTGATCTTCTTCCTCCTGCTCGTCATGCTTGCTCACTCCAGCTGGTGTGATCTTCTTCCTCTTGTTCGTCGTGTGATCTTGCTCCAGCTCGTGTAATCTTCTTCCTCCTGTTCGTCCTGCTTGCTCACTCCAGCTCGTGTGATCTTCTTCCTCTTGTTCGTCGTGTGATCTTGCTCCAGCTCGTGTGATCTTCTTTCTCTTGTTCGTCGTGTGATATTGCTCGAGCTAGAGTGATCTTCTTCCTCTTGCTCCTCGTGCTTGCTCATTCCAGCTCGTGTGATCTTCTTCCTCTTTTTTGTTTGGTGATCTTGCTCCAGCTCGTGTGATCTTCTTCCTCCTGCTCGTCGTGCTGCTCGTGTGATCTTCTTCCTCTTGTTCGTCGTGTGATCTTGCTCCAGCTCGTGTGATCTTTTTCCTCTTGTTCTTCGTGTAATCTTGCTCCAGCTCATGTGATCTTCTTAACACCATATTCGTTATATTGGGATATTTAGCAACTCCCAAATTAACACATGTAGATAATAAGAGCTAAAGTGCACATCTAATTTCTACAATATGGAGGGATATGAGTTTCCATTAAATTGGGAGGTAATGTTTTCTACAAAAACCCCTAGAAAAATAAGTTCTACGGATAACATTGCATTACGAATCTAACTATAATATTGGAAAGAAGAACACATTAGTCAACACTTCTTTTATACCACATGTGTTCATTGAATATGAATAGCTAAATATTCACACTCGATCCTATTAACCCGGATTAACACCATGCTCCAATTTAGCTAAAAGTGAGCTAAATGACGGACAAATATCCACTTGTAAGAGAATTAGCTAAACACATTTTGATGAGCCTTTTTTTATTTAAAAGAATTTCAATTCTCCTTGTGGAATACACATTGGCTAAAAATATATAACGAGTTTCAAATGATGGTGCTCAGAAGTGGGAAAAAAATTGCATACACACTACCTCTCTTCGAACTAAAGTGTCCCCATCACTTAGAGGTGCAATGAACTCAAAAAGGCAATTCCACACACTTTAGCTCCACTTGACCTAAAGTGCGCACCATTACTAAGTACAATGAACTAAATAAGAAGATTTGCTCACACTTTAGCTCCACTAGAGCTAAAGTGCGACTCAACATATACTTTCTATCATTCACCATGAAGACAATTATTGGTATTATTGGTTTCAAGATTAGAAGCAATTTATCATATTGTTATTTTAAAAAGAAAATAAAACATACTGCAAATTATCACCCATACGCAAAAATAATGGAGAGAATATTTCATAGCAATCATTGGCATCACATATAATAGTCATACAGAGTGTAAACAAATACAAATGTCTACAATCTCAGCACCAATGGATCTAACCAAACTACATGAAGTATTACGGATCAGAATCCAAAATCTTGGAAAAGGAAAGTCCATTGATCTAAGTCCACTACGACTCGGACCTGGCAAGTGCTTCCAAAGAGGCCTTGATAATCGCTACTTGCCCCTTCAGAATTTTTGTAGTTGAATCTTGCACATGACCTCCATCCCTCTTTGAAGACCTAGGTTTCCATGCTGTCAAGATTGAATCGGTACTCTCCCACGTTATGGCTATCCCCTTTTCAATTGTCCAACGAAGGTTGCTATCTGTATCCCAATCTTTGTAGAACTTCACAACATCCCGATCGCGCGATATAGGGCGGTAGAATTGGATACGCACGGTGTTTGGCATATCCGGATTAGAATTAGGATCTGAAACCGCTTGAGCAATCCAAAATGGGCGCTCGTCCCCATCACAAGGCCGCAATGCAACAAAATAGCCAGCAAAAAGATCACGGCCAACTCTAAAAGAAGGAGGTGGACGATCGCGTCCCTGGCCAACAAAATGCTCATCTTCACGGTACTCCTCGCGAACCTCACCCTCCGCTGAGAACTCATCTTCAATGGCATGGGCAATTCGCGTCGTTGGCCAAAAGCCGCCTTCCAATGATATCGGTGTATCCATTGGAAGTGTCAGAGCATCTCTAACATCGCGCCAATAATACGATAGCGGCTCAAAACGCGAACGGGCTTCAACAGACTCCCGCGATGATTGCTCCTAGTGATCGATGAATCCTGAAAGTTCCTTCACCACTTCATGGAGATGCCGCATCGTAGAAGGCTTCAATGCATCAGGTTCTCCGCGAGGCCATAAAGACCTCCCTTCAGAATCCTCCTTCCACAATTTGATGCCACTACCTTCTCCTCCCTTAGGAAGCCAATCCTCATCATGGCAAAGGATTTTATACTTCATTACCGGACAACCACTTGAATCCACATAAAACTTGAATTGATGAGCCTTCGTATGACCCTGCAAAGCTTCATCACCGTCCGCAATCATATCCCCAATGAACTTCTTAAAGTCAGGAACCTCTTGAATGAGATGCGGGATTGTGGGAACACTCTCATTTTTCATGAACGACCTCATGAGCAAAGGAATGGTTGGAAAACTCTCCTTCCTCAGTGTCATACTCCAACGTCCAAATAATGCATCTATATCATCATGTGTATGACCAACTAGCATAAAATTAACATATACCTCGCGGAAGATGCGTTTTGCAACAAGAAGAGACCAAAAACAGAAAACAAATCTATTTTTGTTATCACCAACATTGTCCATTTGCACGTTCAATATTGGTGGCAAAGGCCTCCCAGGAACTGGGATATCAGGAATCTGCCCTAATGGATCCAAACACATCTCTGCACCCCGTAACACAGCCGCATACAATGGATGAGAGCAAGATTCAGGAAAGAGTTGCCGGGACGATGACTTCGGAGGCGCCTCCAGGTCACGCAATAGTTTTGCGAACGACCCAACCGTGTAATTGGCATCATGGGAGTATAAATCAAGGCCGTAATGGGCGTAACGCTGGTCCACATGACCATGGGCAAGCATGCATGCGATTGCAAGAGGCAACTTCATAAGCCCATCTAAGTGCTTTGTTTTATGTGAAAAAATCGGGGACGCGGTCTTTGAGTGATCCATCTTATCATGCATGATGGTAAGAACCTCCTGGGGCGACGACTTTGATCAAAATCGGTTCAGGTAGTACAAGTCCCGATGTGAGAAGGCAGAATCGATGTGAACCTGCATCTTCTTTTGCCATAGGAGCGATGCTTGTGTTCCAGGTTGAGTAAGCTTCTTCTGATCCTGGTATTTGTCACACGTAGAACAACGGGCGAAGTTGTCTCTACCTCTCTTGGCATAGTACTCAGGAAAGCTCACTCGCCGAATCTTACTCAAGCTTGAGGTTGAGATTGGCGGCAATCCACAATCAGCGAGATGATCATCAAGAAGCGGTATCTGATCCTTCCACTTAAAACTTGCAGGAAGGACCTTTGCCACAGCCTTCTCACCAGATGGGAGAACACGGGACTTGTGAGGCATGTGGTCCGCATGTCTATCGAGAATGGCTCCAAGAGTGGCAGTAGCCACAACCGTATGACCTCTAGGCTTACGCAAACCGGTATTCCCATGGTGTTGAGCCGCATGATCAGCGGCAGCGTCCTTCGCATTCTGATAGAAAGTACTCGAACTTACACCCATGATTTTCATCCAAGCATGGGCACAAACGTCCACACCCTCTAGGGTCACAACCTTCCTACCCAAAGAGTTTCTATGAAACTGTCTATGAACGTCGAGTTTGATATGATTTCTAAACTGCACGATGGTCTCACTGTACAAGCGCATCCGAAGGACTTTTATTTTATCTCTAGGATAGTGTTGTACACAGTTCTCACTGCAACAACTATTGCTCGCAACTGCGTTAATGGAAAGAGGGGTCATGAGAAATTCAGCATTCCTGGACACTGTTGGACGTGTATTCCTTGAGGAATTGTCGTAAGAACGGGAGCTCCCACCTAGAGGTCTGTTACGCTCAACCAACCAGACATTGTAAACGTCCCTAAGGCAATGATGGAAGAGACTCACACCGTTTAAGAAGACTTGTTGAATAGGCCAGGACTTAAACGAGTACCTCCACTCATCAGGAGCTTCCTCCAGAACAAAAGTACTGGACACCTGTACTACAACATTCGAATCCCCAAGAGGACCAGAGGAACCTAGAATTGCACTGGACCGGACATTGCGAACTAACCCCTCCGCAACGCGAACACCCGAACCATTGTGAAGCGAAACAGTCATCCCGACCCAGAGACGGCGAGGAATAACATCAAACTCAGGAAGGTCTGGATTCACGGGAGCGTCAACATGAACATCGTCGCCCTCCAAAGACGACATCCTGCATTCCAATGAGGTAAATATTTAATAACCCTGCCAAATAAGAATAGGTGAATACCTTGTAGGAATAGACATCAATGAAGAAGCATATGAAGAGGTAAAGTCTGGCGCTTGAAAATACATTTGATACAAGTGAATTGACATTAAAGAACAGGCAAATTTAGCTTGACTCGAGGTAAACTGATGCGGTATTATATGACAAGTAGAAAATTTAATGCGATTAGTTTTAATCCGAATATGAAATAATCTCACCCTCGACAGTGACAATTTGGCCCGATCGGACCTGATTTAATGACTATAAGATGCAATGTAATTTTATCCCGAGTCGAGTTAAAAAGACATAGAAAATAAGGTAGATCAGTTTAGCTTGAGTCGAGATAAACTGTCCTTCGAAAGAAGGTAAGACAGTTTAGCTCGAGTCGAGCTAAACTGTCGAAACATTATAGTAGGACAGTTTAGCTACATACGAGCTGCACTGTCCTACAATATTGAATCGACAGTTTAGCTCGACTCGAGCTAAACTGTCTTACCTTCGATCGAAGGACACTTTAGCTCGACTCGAGCTAAACTGACAATAATGATATTGATCGACAGTTTAGCTCGAGTCAAGCTAAACTGTCCTTCGAAAGAACGTAAGACAGTTTAGCTCGAGTCGAGCTAAACTGTCCTTCCGCGATTCTCGGCGCCTTTGTCGGGATTCGTATGGGAAAACTCTTCCGCCTATGAATCTGACTCTCTGTATATTACAACCCAAATCTTTCCGTTAGTCGTCAAGAAACTCTCACTGATGCTTCAAAATCACAGTAGCAGCTGGAACCAGCGCAATAACCCTACACACTGTCACATCATAATTGCTAGAGACTGTGCACGGAGAATGCAAGAAGTATACATTGTGTACCTTATGAAGAAGACAACCGGTACGTTGTTGCCTTACCTGCTCAACCGTGCGCAACCTATAGGTGTTGCCCTCTTCAAGCTCCGACAGTCGTACTACCTCCAAGCCTCTCCACAACAACCTTGCACAACAACCAAAGCGAGAAGGGAACAAATGAAGAAAGTTTTCGAGTATCGGCGAGGTCACTCACGGACACACGAACGTTTCAGAATTGGCGGGAGAAAACTTCAGAATTGGCGGGAGGAAACTTCAGAATTGGCGGGGGGGGGACTTTTTCACAGCCCCAAAAAAGTGCAAATTCGAAATCTTAGCGGGAAACTGAATCAACTATTTCCCGGTTGACTAAAATAAGGAAAGGTCAATACCTCGAATATACTCGCACATGCGAGTTATATACACGGTTTTAGGGTAACGCTCAGGGTTTTGGATAGGTTTAGGTTTAGGGTTTAGGGTTAGGGTTTAGGGTTTGGAGTTTCGGGTTCAGGGTTTGAAATTTAGGTTCAGGTTTAGGGTTCACGGTTTAGGATCCTTGGTTTAGGTGATATCTTCTGATGTCAATTCATTTCAATATAATAATACTTTGAAGATTCATGATATTGACAATTCAACTAAGGTATAGGGAAATGTAGAGAAGATATTGAGATGATTAGAAATAGTTTTTATTACAATCCAAATAGGACTTATCTATTATGTTGAAATCAAAGACCTTAAGAGACGAGTAGCATATAAAAAAACAAAGAAACATATTATATGTGCACGTGTATTTTTAGCCAAAACAAATGTATTCAAACATGCTTTGGACATCATTTCTTTGGGGTTTTAAAAATGTGCGTCATGTAACTATTTCATCATCAATTTAGAATGTGCATTCTTTGGCAAGAATCCCAATGTCCCCATGGTCTGGATTTGCAATTGAAATTGGTTACTTTCCACTTAGAGGTACTCAAAGACTTGAAATGTGCGCAAACTAATATTTCAATTACAATATCTTATTCTTGAGTTCACATTGTATTTTCATGACTTTAGGGTGTGGCAATCTAAGCATGACATAAAAGATGGAAGATTTCTTGACCATATACAATTTATTTCATGTTTAGACGTGAAATTGAAGACTTTGTCATTTGTAAAACATAGAGAGTGGAACAATATTAAAAGATTTAAATAAGAAACGGAGAGACCTCCTCATGACAAAAAAAGGATAATCAAAATATAAAATATAACTAATACAAAGTGTATCACTTAGTGCATCAGGCATAATTTAATGTTCGTAATGTAAGTAATTTTGAATTTATTTATACATGCAAAAATGAAATAATTAGTTTTTGAGCACGTTCTAGTGGTCGCAAATTATATTTTAAATTCTCAAAATTTTGTAGAAGGATGATAAAAGTAATGAGGCATATTTATAAGTAATGTATTTTCTCAATGAGAGGCATATTTGTAAGTAATTTATATTCTCAATGAACGTCTTCATTAAAAGTTGTGCGAGCCAAAAGAGAAACTTCTCGATTGCCGGCACATCGAGCAACCTAAAAAACCTTTTGCTATGACAGAGTATGGAATGTGGTATTTTCAATACATAGAAGTAATATTAGAACAAATGATATTGTGAAAAAATATGTTATTTTTCTAGTGAAAAATAAGATTACATATTCATTCATCTATTTTTCACATTGTCACATATTATTGATTTAGGGTACCAAGAATACTTAGACTTCATATCCACTAAAAATTAGGGGATCGTCATATTTTTTTGTTTTTTAATATTACTATTAGAGATTTAGATCCACACATTATGAAAATCCTTTTAAAATTCAAAAGATTACTATTCCACTTGTGAAATACTTATCCATAAAGAGAAGTACGGAGTTCAAAATGATTGTTTGTAGAAGTGGAAATACACATTGCACATACATCAGATCGGTTTTTAGCAGAGGTGTGCACCATCACTACATGCAGTGAACTAAAAGGAGTGTGTGCACACACTTTAGCTCCACTCGTGCTAACGTGTGCCTCATCACTAGGTGCAGTGAACTAAAAAGATAATATGCACAGATTAGCTCTACTAGAGCTAAATTGTGCACCATCACTAAATGGAGTGGATTAGAAAGCAAAAATGCACTATGTAGCTCCAGTATACAGAAGATGGCTTCTAGAGAAGTGGAAACTAAATAGGAATGCGCACAGTAATTGTAAAATTTACAATAAGTGTAGTGACAAAACTATATTACACTAAATGCCAACTACTACACTAAATGTCAATCCTAGTAAATAGTAGAACATAAAGTTTTTTACTTGTGGACAATTACTGTAGGGAACCTTAATCATGATTTGATTACATCTTGAGCATCATAGTAAAGAAGGGTTGAGTGCATGTAGAAAAGGAAGAATTTGCAAGAAAGAGCTTGGGAATAAGCGGACGTAGGTATGGAGCAAAAGGAAAATATAAAAAATTGGACAAAGTAGAATGTAAAATATGGAGGGAAAATGAAACTACAAGTAGAAGACTGGAAATATAAGAACATTCTTCTGGAAACGAAAATGAGAAAAACAAAGAATATTGGAAAAGGAAAAAACTTAAACATACAATAAATATAGGAATACAAGTAAAATACTCATTAGATATCCATCACATAATACGCATTCAATGTGCATTACATATTCAGTAAATATTAATTAAATACTCATTAAATATTCAAATACACATTAATTTTACATTAGAAATTTATGCACTATTCATTAACTATTCATTAACAGTGCATTAAATACTCTTTAAATAATCATTAAATATATAAATATTAATAAACTATCATAAATATACTTTTAAAACTTCCAACATTCAATAAATAAAATTCCAATATTCTTTAATTGTGCATAAAAGTTACAGATATACCAATATACATGAATTATCCTCTAAAAAATCATTACAAAGTCATTAGTTATTGGCTAAATATTTGATTACACATTAAATATTCATTAGATAATATTAAATAATGTAAAGAAAATGCAAGAGATGGGAATGAGAATAGTTGTGGATAAGAGGATATGAAATTGAGGTTGAAGATGAGACGAAGAATAAATGCATGGCGACCGGTAGGCTGAAGACTTTGAGCTTATACTATTTATCAAGTATCAAAATTGTGTGCTAGGGAAGAGTTTTGATAGAGGGCTATTACGAAATGAACTGTAGTAGGTGAACGAATGAGGGATAATATTCAGGACAATGGTGGCTAAAAATAGTTGCCAACTTGTTGACAAATAGTGTACTAGAAAAAGATAATCTCCACCGGGGCCGAGTGACCGGAATGCAAGAATAAACACGGTAAAGCCGACTCCGTGAGGCCTAGGCCGGTGTCCCGGCCCACTGGAGTGGCGGCGCCGGTTCCTCTAAATAGTAAATTTATAAAAAGTACAGGGGACACCAAAAGTCCGCGAGAGCATGTGTTCAAGCATGAAATTACACGAGGGAATTAAAAGAAATCAATAAAAACCTTCCAAAAAATTAGCCTACTATGGCGTTAGTGTTGGGCGCTGGCGTTCCCTCACAGTGGCCAATTCGGGGACGGTGCGGGGGGAAAAGGGTGACCCCCCTCACTTCATCTTAAACTTGGGCACCTTCCTGCTGGCGTGGAAAATTCTCCGTCAGGGGTGGAGATGCTCTAACAACTATATTTGTACTGTTACAGTAAAAGCAAAATGAAGTGAAAAGTACAGAAAAAATTCACAATTTAGCTCTATTAGAGCTAGAGTGTACACCATCAGTAAATGTAGGGAACTATAAAGCAAATACGCACACTTTAGCTCCATTAGAGCTAAAGTGTGCACCGGCATTTATTTTATAATTATACAATTGCAAGATGTGGTCTTAACATACTTATTGTCTGTTCGATTGTCATAGAAAATAATATCAAACTCATCAAAAAGCAAAACTTGAATTCAAAGTAATAGAATCTTAAAATCGTAGCTTTAAAACTCTCTTAAGTGTGCTTCACCTAATAATTGGTGTAGGAGGAACTTATATATATCGATGGTAATGAATTTACTCCTTGTGTAATGCAAAAATTGAAATTGAGTGAAGTGAAAGCCAGCTGATCCACTAAAACCATGAAAGAAAACTAAACACTAAATACTATAAGCGTTCACTTTCGTCCAATTTAAGTTTGTGTATTATTGAGAAAATGTCAATTTAGAAGTTTTAATTGAGATCATACGAATGAAATTGGAAATAATCACTTTCCTTTTGCTACGTGTTCATTGCCCCAAAATATGCAAAATTGTAGTGTTAATGGCTCCGAAAAATTGTGTTGGAAATTTACGAGTACACAAATACTACAGGCGCGTAATATCTTGAACTTATTCTGGTAAAATTAAATTGGCATCTTAAAAGTCCGGGTATCAGTAATGAAGGTTTAGGATTTGTGGAGCATCCGGCATAATACCCGGGAGTTACACCCCAATATCGCGAAGGGTATCCCGAGGGTATCTCGGGACCACCAAACGGCCACAGGGTTTCGACCCTCACGGCTTTAGGTGGCCCAGAAACTTCCCCACGAAGTCGTGGCGCGAGCCATTTTTCTAGTCTTTTCGTTGCAGTCCAGGTTTTCCGTGTACTTCCAGGCGTTGATGTTTTGTGAGTTTTGTGAGTTGATGGGTTAGTTTGTGTTAGTTTTGTTATCTACAGGGATTGTTATGTTTTTACACTGTAGCACTGTGTATAGGTTCCGCGTGCAACTTCTGGAGTCTAGGGTTTCCTGCACATAGGGTTTGTAGGACGTGCGATTTGTTGTTGTTGTGTGACTTCGTGTACACTGTAGCGCCAGAGTTTAGGGCTGTTTGTGTGAGATTGTGTGAGATTTGTGAGAGTTTCTGTGAGTTTGTGAGAGTTTGTGTGAGTTTGTGTGAGTTTCTGCGAGTGTGTGTGAGTTTCTGTGAGCGTGTGTGAGTTTGTGTGAGTTTCTGTGAGTGTGTGAGTTTCTGTGAGTGTGTGTGCATTTCTGTAAGTGTGTGTGAGTTTCTGTGAGCGTGTGTGAGTTGCTGTGAGTTTCTGTGAGCACGTAGAGTCTGAAACGGCCGTGCATGGAGGATTGACGTAAACAAGTAACAAGACTTCCAGCTTTTCCAGTCGGATTTCTCAGTTTTAAAGGTAAGTGCACTCATTTAGTCTTGCATTTCTTTTGATACTTGTGTAGTTTTTCTTTTGATATGATGTGTTGAAACATAATATATGTGTAGCATTGCTTTTGATGTATGTGTCAGCACGTAGATGAGAGTGTATATTGGTTTCAATGTGCTGGTTTGAATGTGGTGATTTGAATGTGGTGGTTTTGTGGTGGTTTGTGGATATTTGTGGTGGTCTGTGCTAGTTTAAATGTGCTGGTTTGTGCTGGTGTAAATGTGCTACTTTCTGCTAGTTTGAATGTGTTGGTTTCAATGTCATTGTTTCAATGTGCTGAATTCAATGTGTTTATTTCAAAGTGCTGAATTTCAATGTGCCCATTTCAAAGTGTTGATTTCAATGTGAAAGATTTCAATGTTTTGGTTTCCATGTGCTACTTTGATTGATTTTGTGTGTGGGTTTGTAATTGTTGTTGCAGGAAGTCTAGTTCCAGCAGAATTTGTCTGGGATTAAGGTTCATAAGCAATGGCTGAAAGGTAAAATCCATACTCTCACCTAGGAGCCCTAAACCCTACGCCTTCAGTATCATATAACGAATGACGAATCTGTACAATCTGCGATGAATACGCTATTCATTGAACACAGTTTAGCTCGAGTCGAGCTAATGTGGGAAATCCATATTGCACTATTGTCCACACTTTAGCTCGACTCGAGCTAAAGTGTGCCTCCACTGTGCACTAATATCCACACTTTAGCTCGAGTCGAGCTAAAGTGGGCCTTTTCTGTGAACCTTTGGCCACACTTTAGCTCGAGTCGAGCTAAAGTGGACCTTTTCTGTGCACATCTGGCCACACTTTAACTCGACTCGAGGTAAAGTGTAATCAATGAAGCAAACACGAAAGCGCACTTTGGCGCAACTCGAGCGTAAGTGGGCCAAATGTGCACACAAAAGTCTCACTTTAGCTCGACTCGAGCTAAAGTGTGGACTATAATACACTATCAAGGTCACGTAATAGCTCGACTCGAGCTAAAATGTACGACTGAGTACGTCTTCGGTTGACCTAAAAGCGACTTCTGGAAATGTAATCTTAATATAAACTCTCAAACACTAGGTTTGAAATATGTCATGACCTCTCTGTAAAGCCAACACACTTTACCTCGAATCGAGCTAAAGTGTGAGACAATAAACATAAAGAACAACTCAAACACAACAACATTTAGACTTTAAACAGTCCAAAAGTATAGTAAACCAATGATATCGACGACCCAACTCATGTCAACTTCTCGTTATATTTTCACATGTGTGCAAGAGCTTCAGTCTTGCTTCAACCACTTGAGAACCTCAAAGAGTGAGGTTCGTGAGTGATTAGAGCGGAACTGAAGCTCTTTCGCAGTTCTGAGAGTTGAACGAGAAGTAGCCATGATTTGAATAGAAATGTATAGGAAAGTCGTTTGAATGAATACTGTAAGTGTCAGAACTGTTCAGCTATGCATTCCATGCATGAGCACTTTAGCTCGAGTCGAGCTAAAGATGCAGCTAAAACTTGAATACAACATTGATACATTGGTGTAATTGCACTCTCCTAACTCAACTCACGTCTACTTTCCGTTCACCTCTCATAAATCGTGCAAGAGCTTCAGTCTCGCTTCAACCACTCGAGAACCTCAAAGAGTGAGGTTCGTGAGTGATTTAAGGGGGAACTGAAGCTCTCCCACATTTCTGAGAGTTGAACGAGAAGTAGACATGAGTTGATTGTAAGCGTCTAAGAGAACGTTCTAGATGACTAAATTTTGTTGTAGAGTATTACTCACACACTTGAATATCGGTACACTTTAGCTCGAGTCGAGCTAATGTGTGACCTCGCCGTCCTAATCGGATGATCAATAGAGCAATCTAATATCTTTGCTTTGTTTCGTGTTTGTGCAGATCTGAGAGGGACAGGATGGTGTCGCAGCTGCAGCACTTCTTCCAGCCAAAGCCTGTCGACGTTGACGATGACGATGGGGACGACAACAACCACTTGGATTGCTGGGAGCTGAAGGACCCATCGATGACACTGAAGTGGACGCTTCTGTGGGCGACCTATACGGATCATTTAGTGTTTGGTCAGACCTTCGCTGGTGCTATCGTCGATCCCCAGCACATCGACTTCAAGACCAAAGTTACTGATGTAGTCCACGAAGATAACGATCACGTTAAGTTGTCGTGTGAGACGACCACTGAGTCCTTAGATCCGTATTTCTATACTATTATAGTAAACAATAGTTCATCTCCCTTCTGTATCCTGGATTTAGTCGATTCTCTTAGGTCTTCCAAATTTGAGGAAATAGTGACTCAGGTCGAGCATGAGATCTCCTTTAAGAAATGGGAGACTAGTAGCGGACAGCCACTGAAAGCAAAGGCTATAGCTAATAAACTGCGTGTCATTCTCTCTAGAATGAGTACCTTTGCCGCCCTAGATAAGGCGAAGAATATCGCGGCAAGACGCCCGATAGAACTTTCAACGATTTCGGGGGCCGTGACCGGTAGCGAGGACATGAGTCAAGCGTCGGTACCGGTTAGAACTCCAGGTGCGAGAACAAGTCGAAGCACTCTGCGCAACACGCTGTCTGCTTCCCCCGTCAAGAAGCGCTTAGCTGCCAAGAAGCCGGAGACCTCTTCAAGAAAGAAGTCAAAGCTTGTATCGGAGGAGGAGCTAGCCAATTCGATGGCCTCTGCACTCTCGGAGCTCCCTAAGGCGCTCGGATACGGAGAGACAATCGACTACAACAACGTCCAACAGATTTACCGAAAATTCTGGAGGGAGTGTCAGAGCTACTTTTTTAAAGGCGATAGAGAGATGAAGATCGAGCTTGACGTGATGAGGTTGCATAATGCACCGCCGGAGTGGACGATCCGTGCGTTCGAACCTCGGGGAATGGAGGAGTTGAAGCATTATTATCTCCAAATGCCGGACAAGACGCAGAAGCAGACTCTCTGCGTCATGGCGAAGCTCGACACTATGCCGACGACTATGGAGGAGCTCAGCGACTACGACTTCTACATCATCAACGGCCAGCACAACGTTGCTGCCTCAAAGGAGATGATTAACGGCAACGTTTCGGAGGTGATGAGAAGGCACTTCCGAACATGGCAATGTTACATTGTCTGGACGCAAGATCCGGAGAAGCTGAGGAAGATTTTCGCGTATTATAATCGCGTGAATCATTTGATCCAATTCAAGCCAACGTGGGCAATAAATATCCTCGGCTCCCGTGCTTTGTGGATCCAAGCTAGGAGACCAATGCCCAAGCACTCCGCCACAGGCGTTCGCGGGTCTCAAAAGTCAGGTCGGAGAACAGTAGCGGAGATTGCAAATGACAAGAAGTTTGAGGTAATATATCATAACCAAGGTCATGCACTTTAGCTCGACTCGAGCTAAAGTGCAAATGCGCTCTGTATCTGTATAGTCATATGTATAGATAAGAAATCGTCATTGTCTACTCATGGGTTGCAAGTTAGCTCGACTCGAGGTAATGTGAGTGGCCAAAGTGGGCCCTCACTCTTTTTTCTTCATTTTTTCGAGTTTTTGATAGTATTAACCCAATTTTAGTTAAAATAGTGGTCAAACCGTCTATTAAAGTCAAAATTCCTAGAGTAATAGGCCTAGTGCCATGATGTGACACTAAGTTTCCTAGTTTTTCCTCTTCCCGACTAAGATGCTTGAAAGTGTAGCGGAAGTGGAATGGAAATGAAGAGAAAGATAAAAAAGGGGAAGAAAGGTCCTTGGAAAATGACTAAAAATTGAGAAATGGGACAAAAATTATGGGAAAAATTGGGAGAGTGTCTCCTAGCAGGTAGAAGTAGTGGTAAAATTTCTAGAATTTTCCGAGTTGAATTGCTACTTTATTCTGGGGTTTGACTAGTGGATCGACGGGTTGACCGTTCGGGAAAAATACTTAGGAACCTTCAAAAATGCTAAGAAAATCTAGATAGACTAATTAGGATGCTGGGAGTCCAGCTATGTGGTTAGTTTTTGAAGTTATAGGTAAATTGCAAATCAGCAGTAGATAGTACTAGATCTAGTGTAATAGTCTTTAAAAGATCAAAAGAAAAAGAAAAAGGAAAAAAGAAAAAGAAGGGGAAGTAGTTGGATGTGCTTCTCCATGCACATGCCACATGATCATTCTTGCCACCATGGATTTAATTTTAGGGAAGCTTGTCAGGAGCAAAGCGGCGAATTAATGCGTGATAAACTAAAAACATGCAAAGACGGCTGTAAGAAGCCAATTCTGCAATTCGGTGAGAGGTTATGGGCTGCTTCATTAAGGTAAGCCAGTCTGGTCAGGGAAAAAAAAAAAGACCGGGCCAGGCGGAATTCCTGGGAGCGAGGGAGCTGGAGAGCGGTGTGTGTTTTTTTTTGGGAGCTCTGTGGAGAGAGGCGCGCATCTGGGCGCGTGAAGGAGGATCGCGGGGGTGTAGCTCGCGGCTGCGTGGGAGGAGCTCCTGCGAGCAAGGGGGCTGGGAGACCCTGTTTTTTTTTTTTTTTTGTGGAAGAGGAGCTCCTGCGAGCAAGCGAGCTGGAGCTCGCTGTTTCCATGTGTTGGCTCCGTTTTAGGGCACCTGTGTGGGAGAGTAGCTCCAGCGAGGGTACGAGAGCCGGAGGATCGGAGGCTGGAGCTCTCCGGATTTTCGTGGTGCTGTTTTGTTGAAAAGGTGCGCACCTGTGTGCGCGAGGGAGATTCGGAGGCAGGGAGCCCGGTGCGGCTCCGGTGGAGAAGTGTCGGCGTCTGGAGGGGAGCGCCGGAGTGCAAGAGGCACCTGTGAGTGTGCAAGTTGTAGCTCTCGTTTTTTTTTCCTTTGGGCTGTATTTGTTGGTTCGTGTGCGTGTGTGTGCACCGCGATTGCTGTGTGTAGAGTGCGCAGCTGGGTGCGGAGCTCTCGCGAGGTCTGCTGGTTTTTTTGTCTTTTTTTGGAGACTCCGTTTTGGTGGTGCGCATCTTTGTGCGCGAGTGTGGAGCGCGCGAGCTGTAGGAGCTGAAGAGTGCGCGGCAGTTGGCGATCACGGTGGACTACGGAAGGGGTGCCGGTGTTTGTAAACGCCTCTGACCACAGGTGGTATGTTGGAGTGTGAGTCTTGTGCGAATTGCTGGAGGACGTCACCGGCTTGTCGCGGAGCTGCGTGCGAGGACTGTGGAGCTGGAGGTGTCTGTACGAGATGTCTAGGTGTTAAAATTTCGGTGGCCGAATCTCATGCGGAAGCGCTGGTAAATTTTTGCCAGAATTAGGTATTTGGCCACAAGTTCCATCAAAGCTGAACCCGTACACAGCCCATGGATTCTATTTTGGTATGCATGAGTTCGTCTTTGAGATCATAATGATGTGTTGAGATTGTTGGTGCATGAAAATTGCTTGTGATGGTGGTTTCTATGTCCTCGGCCTGCTGATTTGGGTTCTAAGTGGTCTATTCAAGTTGGAAATGAGCTGCTGATTAGTGTAGGAGGAAATTTTTTTGGATTCGGAGTCCCGAATCAAAAGATGAGGGCTGTTGAAGTTGCTGATACAAAACAGGATCTGGATCAGGCCTGATCAGCCGACTTAAACCAAAAATTAACAAATAAAAAAATAAAAAATAAAAAAATAAATAAATAAATATAAAATTTAATAAAAAATAAAAAATAAAATCAAAAAGTAATAATAATAAATAATAAACAAATAATGATAACCGTAGTAATTAGATAACAAATAATTAAATAATTACTTATACCTAATTAATTTATCCAGAGTTAAGTAATTGATTACAAGGGAGGGTTAATTGAGTTCACTTAGCTGGGTTAAGATAATAGTGTTATTAAATTCTAAATATATAAATGGATACGCCAAAGATCCAAATTCAGTAAAAGTATAATGTACGGATAAGCTTAAGGAATGGTTAAGTGGTGTAATAGTAGGACCTTGTGGGTTTAAAAATTGATTCTCTTAGGGGGTCTTTTTTTGGGCTTACACCAGCTCGTGTGATCTTCTTCCTCTTGTTCGTCTTGTGATCTTGCTCCAACTCGTGTGATCTTCTTCCTCGTGCTGGTCGTGCTTGCTCACTCCAGCTCCTGTGATCTTCTTCCTCTTGTTCGTCGTGTGATCTTGCTCCAGCTCGTGTGATCTTCTTCTTCTTGCTCGTCGTGTGATCTCGCTCCAGCTCGTGTGATCGTCTTCCTCCTGCTCGTCATGCTTGCTCACTCGAGGTCGTGTGATCTTCTTCCTCTTGTTCGTCATGTGATCTTGCTCCAGCGCGTGTGATCTTCTTCCTCTTGTTCGTCGTGTGATCTTGCTCCAGCTCGTGTGATCTTTTTCTTCTTGTTCGTCGTGTGATCTTGCTCTAGCTCTAGTGATCTTCTTCCTTCTGGTCGTCGTGCTTGCTCACTCCAGCTCGTGTGATCTTCTTCTTCTTGTTCGTCGTGTGATCTTTCTCTAGCTCGTGTGATCTTCTTTCTCTTGTTCGTCGTGTGATCTTGCTCCAGCTCGTGTGATCTTCTTCCTCTTGCTCGTCGTGCTTGCTCATTCCTGCTGGTGTGATATTCTTTCTCTTGTTCGTCTTGTGATCTTACTCCAGCTCGTCTGATCTTCTTCCTCCTGCTCGTCGTGCTTGCTCACTCCAGCTCGTGTGATCTTCTTTCTCTTGTTCGTCGTGTGTTCTTGCTCCAGCTCGTGTGATCTTCTTCCTCTTGTTTGTCGTGTGATCTTGCTCCAGCTCGTGTGATCTTCTTCCTCCTGCTCGTCGTGCTTGTTCACTCCAGCTCGTGTGATCTTCTTCTTCTTGTTCGTCGTGGGATCTTGCTCCAGCTCGTGTGATCTTCTTCCTCCTACTCGTCGTGCTTGCTCACCCCAGCTCGTGTGATCTTCTTCCTCTTGTTCGTCATCTGATCTTGCTCCAGCTCGTGTGATCTTTTTCATATTGTTCGTCGTGTGATCTTGCTCCACCTCGTGTGATCTTCTTCCTCCTGCTCGTCGTGCTTGCTCACTCCAGCTGGTGTGATCTTCTTCGTCTTGTTCGTCGTGTGATCTTGCTCCAGCTTGTGTGATCTTCTTCCTCCTGCTCGTCGTGCTTGCTCACTCCAGCTCGTGTGATCTTCTTCCTCTTGTTCGTCGTGTGATCTTGCTCCAACTCGTGTGATCTTCTTCCTTTTGTGATCTAACCCAATCTTGTTCACCAGTTCGGGGCCGGGGCTTCCGGCTCTCTCCCCACACAAATTTTGTCTCTCCCGTGTTCTCTCTCTTCCTACTCCACGCTCACTAAACGAATGAGACCTCTCCAGGGGGTAGCCTACAACCTTTGCTCTCCTTGAGTTTCCAAAGAAGTTCCCTGCCGCCTTTGGCCTTCTTCCATGAATGGCTTCCTTCTTACTAAACCTACTAATCCTATGACTCCTAATTCCGTGCCACCTTTGCATTTAACAAGAGTGGGAGTCCCACTAACCAAGGAATATCTAAATCTAAACATTAACTCCATGCCACATGGATGTGCATGATCTAAATAAGTGAGCAATTAGCTAATTTCCAAGGAGGCTAAATCTAATTTAATCTACCTAAATTGAATCCCCTTTGCTTGGGGTAATTCCTAATTTTACTTAGCGAGTGATGAGGGGGTTGTCCAAGCCTTTTGGACCTTTCCCACTATTTTCTTAACGGCTTTTAAGCCTCTTCTTTTCTATTCTTCCCTTCACCATCATTTCTCTTCTTCCATTTTTTTGGTTTCGTGATTTCTTCATCGTGACCATTTGCGATCCACGACTTTGTAGGAGGTAAATTCTTCTCCATCACTATTAATTTTAAAATTTTTTTTCTATTGTTTTTTTGTCTTTTTTGTCTTTTCTTCATTTTTTCCTTTCTATTTATTTTTTTTGGCTAACTACCTAAATTCTGCAATTGCCAATAAGTGGTTCCTAGTTAAGGAATTAGCGCATGGAAGGCTAGTTAGCTATTTTGATCAAAAGACCACGAGCTAACCAATGGGATAACCCATTTTCACCACTCATGAGCCTTAATGGACCCGATGTGAGGTCCGTTCATCACCGTGAGCCGTTTTTGCGGCTCACAGAATGACTTATTGGAAGTAAAAAAACGCAATTACAAGATCGATCAGAGCTCCTTAGGGGCACTTTGGCGCCAGGGTGCCCATAATCTCTCAATTGCTATCTTGTAAAGTTCACTATTTTTTTTTGTCGAAGGTTGGAATGACTGATTGGCAGTCTAGAAACGCAAATACAAGATCAATCAGAGCTTAATATGGGCACTTTGGCACCAAGGTGCCCATAATCTCTCAATTGCTATCTTGTAAAGTTCACTAATTTTTTTTTTTGTCGAAGGTTGGAATGACTGATTGGCAATCAAGAAACGCAAATACAAGCACGATCAGAGCTCCCTATGGGCACTTTGGCGCCAAGGTGCCCATAATCTCTCAATTGCTATCTTGTAAAGTTCACTATTTTTTTTTGTCGAAGGTTGGAAATAAACCATAATGGTTGTTTTAGCAACAACCTTTGTCTTTTGTATATGTCTATCCTCTTTTCACTTGAACATGCATTGAGGCCATTTTAGCATGTAGATATGGTACCTGTGAGCCAAATAAACCGCCCCTCAAGGGTGGCTTTTCTTGAACACAAGATCCTAATATGGGGCCTGGTTGCTTGTGTAACCAACCCTCAGCCCATTCATACACAACTTATACAAGCATGGCGACACGTCTCATGTTCACTTGGGTTCCTTGTGGTTAACTAGTGAGGTGGTGACTTAATCCAGCCTTCTAATTGAACCCACCTCTAAAACAAGTGTAACTTTTGCTCTAGGGCTCCGAATGCAACGTTGTCAACGCTCATGGGTTCAATTTAGCATTCCGAACTTGATTAAACCCTTTATGATCAGGTTCAGGCTTAGGTGTGACCCTAGAACCAGTTGGCAGCAGACAGGCTTCCCTATTTTCTACCAACTTATAATCCTAATTATCTCCTTGACTTCAACTCCGATTCTTATGTTTGTTTTTTTTATTCTTATTAGTTTTTTGTGCTTAACATGATGGCAGCATTCAATTGATCACTCGACTCGACCCTGGACCTCACAGCCAGCGACCAGCAGTGCACCCTCAACATATGATGTATCCAAGATCGTGAATCACATTCCACGCATATACCACATCCATTCACACAAGTATCCCACCTCAACCTCGTTGCGAATGAACCTCCGGCTGATTTTACTTACTAATGACCAATTATCCGGTTGTTTTAGTTGAGTGTGAAGCAAACCCTAATTCTAGCAAAAAATTGGCAGCGCTTCCGCATGGTTTTAGTATTTAGAAATTTAGGGTTCCTTATTGCATAAGGAATTTACTACTAGCT
Source organism: Bryoerythrophyllum caledonicum (assembly GCA_963971425.1). Taxonomy (NCBI): domain Eukaryota; kingdom Viridiplantae; phylum Streptophyta; class Bryopsida; order Pottiales; family Pottiaceae; genus Bryoerythrophyllum; species Bryoerythrophyllum caledonicum. The sequence continues at coordinate 30,750,382 of OZ020519.1, read as the reverse complement.
GGGGGGTGAGGAGAGGCTCCCTGGTTGATTCGATTCACCCTCCTGCCTTCAGTTCCAGCTCTTGCCCTTCGTGATCCTGATCGTCTTCAGCTCCAGCTCTTGCCCTTCGTAATCCTGATCGTCTTCGTGTCTTCGTGATCTTGATCGTCTTCAGCTCCAGCTCTTGCCCTTCGTGATCCTGATCGTCTTCGTGTCTTCGTGATCTTGATCGTCTTCAGTTCCGGCTCTTGCCCTTCGTGATCCTGATCGTCTTCGTGTCTTCGTGATCCTGATCGTCTTCGTGTCTTCGTGATCCTGATCGTCTTCAGCTCCGGCTCTTGCCCTTCGTGATCCTGATCGTCTTCAGCTCCGGCTCTTGCCCTTCGTGATCCTGATCGTCTTCGTGTCTTCGTGATCTTGATCGTCTTCAGCTCCAGCTCTTGCCCTTCGTGATCCTGATCGTCTTCAGCTCCAGCTCTTGCCCTTCGTGATCCTGATCGTCTTCGTGTCTTCGTGATCCTGATCGTCTTCGTGTCTTCGTGATCTTGTTCGTCTTCAGTTCCAACCTAATTCGCACTCTTAGTGGCCGGGACTTCCGGCTCTCATTCCCCCAGTTCTGTCCCTCTCTCTCTCTTCCTACTCCTCGCACACTAACCGAATGAGACTTCTTCAGGGGGTAACCCCCTAACCCTTGCTCTTCTTGCGTTTCCAAAGATGGTTCCCTGCCGCCTTTGGCCTTCTCCCATAAATGGATCCTTCTTACAAGACCTACTAACCCTATGACTACTAATTCCGTGCCACCCTTGCATTTAACAAGAGTGGGCGTCCCACTAACCAAGGAATATCTAAATCTAAACATTAACTCCATGCCACATGGGTGTGCATGATCTCCAATAAGTGAGCCATTAAGTTAATTCCAAGGTTGCTAAGTCAATTAATCTACCTAGATTGAATTTCCCTTGCTTGGGATAATTCCTAATTTTCCCTAGGGATCGACAAGGGGTTTGCCCCACCTTTTGGACTCTTCCAACCATTTTTTTAGGGGCTTTTAAGCCTCCTTTTTTTTTCCTCCCCAATTATTTTTTTGGTTAACTTAATAAAATCCGTGGTCGCCCTAGAGTGGCTCCTATTTAAGGAATTAGTGAACGGAAAGGCCATTTAGCCATATTGATCAAAAATCATGGGTTAATCCTATTGGATTACCCACTTCAACTACTAGTTGAACCTAACACAATTGATGTGCGGTCCATTCATCCTTGGGAGTCGTTTTGGCGGCTCACAGTACCTTCACACTTTGTCTTGGGACTCCATTTTATTTAGAATCATGGATGAATAATCGTTCTGTTTAGTCATTTTCTAACCTACGTGAATGAGGTGATTCTGAATTCTGCTTCCTTGCAATTGTAGATGGCATACCCCCCAACTAAATACGACTTTGAGAGCTACTTGGTGGATGCCCGATCATATGGAGTTGCCCGAGAATTGTCAGGCCATGTTGCGAAGTTATCCAAGAGATTCAAGACTCTAGTGACCTATAACCAAGATGGGGCTGTTCATTGGACTTATGGCACAAGCAAAGCTTATAAAGGCATTGCGTACTTCCTTGGCTTCGAGTGGAGTCCAGACTCCACTTTCATAGATTGTAGTGGTACATATTATTGGCGTCTTTGCAAGATGTCGGATGTGGAGTTGGCGAATTTTGTTCGCGAAGAGGCTGGCATCACTACACTGTAGGTGGTGTTATCTAAAGTACTAACTATTTTAAATGGCGTAGCTACAATATACAGTTGTGTACTTCATCATCATATGAGGAAAAACGAGTGAACTTGATAGGGCCCATTTGAATGATGCACGTCCGTGCACCCTGTTCAATCCTAAACTTGTTCATCCACGAAATTTGTTCATCTATAACTCTATACATCCATAAAAAATTTCATCCATAATAATCACATGTTTCTAAATTAGAGAGAGCAGTTTCGGCATTAAAGAAGGTGCAAAATCTAAACCTTATATTTGAGCAATGACCGGAAGTTCAGTCCAGTAGGAGGCCATGTACAACTTTAATGTCATTCAAGACATTTTGCAGTCCACGGTTATAGGTTTTTAGAAGTACTATTAATAGTAAAAATAGAATATTATTTAGAGAATATTCTTAGAATCAACATATTTCGTACTAAAAAAAGGCTCACTGCTCATGGTTCATTGCTCACCGCTCACCGCTCGCATTCTAGCATCGTTGAGTCCTTCAGTACCCACAAATAATGAGAGACTCTCCAGGGGGTAACCTCCAAGCTCCTTGGCTCCCCTTGCGTTCCCAAGGTGGTTTCCTGCCGCCTTTGCCTTCTCCCATTAATGGCCCTCTTTAATAAAAAAACTCTTAACCTATAACTAACTAGTTCCGTGCCACCCTTGCATTTAACAAAAGTGGGTGTCCCACTAACCAAGGAATATCTAAATCTCAAACTTTAACTTCATGCCACATGGTGTGTGCATGATCACCAATAAGTGAACTATTTGGCTAGTTTCAAGGATGCTAAATCTACTACTCTACCTAAATTGAATTCCCCTTGCCTGGGGTTAGGACTAATTTACCAAGTGATGGTGAGGGTTTTTCCCCACTTCTTTTGGAACCTTTTTACTTATTTCTTTATGGCTTTTTAGGCCTCATTCTTTTTTCTTCCCCCTTCCATCATCTTCTTCTTCTCCTAATTTTTCCCGTGGTTCTTTACCGTGGCCACTTGCGGTCCCCGACTCGGTAAGAGGTAAATTCTTCTCCACCACTTCTAATTCTAATTCCTTTTCTATTGTTTTTTTGTTTTCCTAAATGTCGTACCACAAATTTTTGTTTTTTTTTAGTTAGGTACATATAGGTATTAAAATTAGGAAAGGTAGCTAGGCTAGAAGGTTATTCCCACCCGGGATTAATCTTTAAATAAGATTAGGATAGGAGGAATACGGGGCTTTTATAAAAGCCTTAATAGTAGCAAGGAGGGACCTAGAGCTATGACTTAGACTCTAGCCTAAAATCAATCCCTCGGGCCCCAACCTAGCAAGAAGACCAAGAGGCAAGAAATGCCATCATCCGGGCCAACCCGCACAAACCCGAATCTGGCCCGGAAGAAGGAAGGAAACCGAATCTGGCCCGGAAGATGTACACCACCCGAATCTGGCCTGGAAGGTGAGAAGAAGCGGGACGAGAAGGGACCAGGAAGGTTCCCACGGCGTGGGCCACCGGGCATAAAGACCAGCTCCACGAGGAGGATCATCACAACAGTCGGCAAGGGAGGTCCGAGCAGCGAGAAGCACAGTCGTGAGAGCGAGGAAGCACAGTCGTGACGAAGAGGGAGCTCCGGGCCAGTCTACACAAGCGAGCTCTGGGCCAGCAAGGACGAAGGGCAGCCAGCATACTCGGAGAGGGAACTCCGGGCCAGTCTGCAGCCAGCATACTCGGAGAGGGAGCTCCGGGCCAGTCTACACCAGCATACTCGGAGAGGGAGCTCCGGGCCAATCTGCAGCCAGCATACTCGGAGAGGGAGCTCCGGGCCAGTCTACACCAGCATACTCGGAGAGGGAGCTCCGGGCCAGTCTACACCAACATACTCGGAGGGGGAGCTCCGGGCCAATCAAGCCAACAGATACAAAGAAGGACGAAGGGCAGCCAGCATACTCGGAGAGGGAACTCCGGTCCAGTCTATACAAGCAGACACGGAGAAGGACGAAGGGCAGCCAGCATACTCGGAGAGGGAGCTCCGGGCGAGCCAAGCCAACAGACACGAAGAAGGACGAAGGGCAGCCAGCATACTCGGAGAGGGAGCTCCGGTCCAGTCTACACAAGCAGACACGGAGAAGGACGAAGGGCAGCCAACATACTTGAAGAAGGAGCGAGGAGCACCACGGGAGGAGCACCACGGGAAGCGCCAACGAGGAGCACCGCCGCTTATGTCCACTACACAGCCAAGGTACGAAACTCTCAACCGGTTGAACCAGATTGTGATCATCCGGGCTAGCTTGTGCACTCCAGTTCAAGAGAGCTCCAAGCCAGTCTTGTGCACTCCAGTTCATGGTGGGAGTTCCGGGCCAGCTTTGTGCACTCCAGTTCGTGGTGGGAGTTCCGGGCCAGCTTTGTGCACTCCAGCTCAAGAGGGTTCCGGGCCAGCTTGGGCATCCCAGTTCAAGAGAGCTCCGAGCCAGTCTTGTGCACTCCAGTTCGTGGTGGAAGTTCCGGGCCAGCTTTGTGCACTCCAGCTCAAGAGGGTTCCGGGCCAGCTTTGTGCACCCCAGCTCAAGAGAGCTCCGAACCAGCTTGTGCACTCCAGTTCGTGGTAAGCTCCAGGCCACTTGTGCACTTCAGTTCGAGAGAGCTCCGAACCAGCTTTGTGCACTCCAGCTCGTGGGAGCATGTGGGCCAGCTTGTGGTAAGTTCCGGGCTAGCTTGTGCACTCCAGCTCGTGGTGGCATCCGGGCCAGCTTGGGCATCCCAGTTCGAGAGAGCTCCAGGCCACTTGTGCACTCCAGCTTGTGGTGAGTATATCAGGCCACTTGTGCACTCCAGCTCGTGGTAGCATCCGGGTCAGCTTGTGCATCCCAGTTCGAGAGAGCTCCGGGCCAGCTTAAAGGAGCGCATCAGGCGAGGATCAAACTCCCGAATCAAATGGCCTCCCACTTGGTGCCATCAGGGAAGAAGGACATTACCCCAGTCATACCCAAAGATATCCTTGAGCTCACCGAACTCAAAGAGGATCTCCTTCGCATGGGATGTCTTTCTCTAATGGAGTTCTGTTGGAGTTTTTGGGTGAAATCAACCATGCAGGAGATGAGGCAAGATCCCTTACCCGAGCCCAATGGAGATAGCATCCGGGCTTGTCCGGATAGATGGACCATGGGGAGGTGGCAAGAGGTGTATGGCTTTCCACGACAAGGGGCGGGATGGACAAGTACGAAGAAGGAGGAGTATGCCAAGGGGAGGTTCGGCAACAAGGACACCAAGAATGGTTACGCGGTACAAGATTGTGCGGACCCCCGCGCCAGGAGGATCTTTGCATTCCTCGTACCCATCTTACACCCCGAGAAACCTACCCGAGTGACGGTTACTCTCGCGAATACCGTGTATGGCTCCTACCTTGGCGAGAGAGTGGTGAATTGGGCCATCATCGTGAAGGATGTGGTGATTCGTTTGACCAGGAGCATTCACAATGTCAAGCGTGCACCCCTCTTCCCATTTCTGATCCACCTATATCACCATTTCAAGGAGACAACTCTGGAGGAGGACATGGCGTACGGAACGCAACTGATGATGAAGAAGTTTGAAGAAACAGAATCAGAACCCGAACCGGGGTCTGAAGAAGGGAGCAGCTCATCACAGTCTGGAGAGGAGATTGTACCACCCCCCAAGCGCCAGAGACAGAAACAAGGAGGAGCCCCCTCCACCCGCACCCGTGCAGCCATGCGCGCCGCAGCCACCGGACCTGCACAACTTGGAGGCAAGTCTTACCCGGCCTCCGAGCTACTCGAAGCCATTCGCGTATATGTGGAAGACTCGGATAGGACCTTGGGACAAGCGAGCAGCTTGGTGGATAACCCTCCACGTAAAGGGTTGATCGCTGCGATCAAGGAGAAGATCGGAGGAGGTGGCGATCTTCGCCTCATGGAGCAGAAGGTTAACCGACTAACGCTCGAGGTGACAAAGGTAAGGAGTCGAGCGTTGGAGGTAGAGAGAAGTTGCAAGGCAGCTCTTCTCCAAGCCAATGCCTCGGCGTCAGCGTTACAGCAAGTAGACGAAGCATTACGTTTTCCCGCAGATGTAGTACTTAAAGCCAAGATGTTTGATGCTCGATTGGAGAGGGATGACCACATTTCCAGCAAGCGGGTGATTGCCTTCGTGATGGAGCAAACCGTGAAGGTTGAGGCGGCTTATGCCAACATGCGGTTATTGGTGAGTAATCTTACTCACATTCTACCCAAGTTTGTGGAAGACTCCGGCAAGGATGAAGACTCGGGTTCGGAGATCAACCCGGAGGAGCGTCACCTAGGCAATCACGGCCCACGGAAGGAGAAGGAAGTGGTGGACCTTGACAGCCCGGATCTGCCCCCTCCACTCGTGAGTTCGAGGGTCCCGGCAGGACCATTCCCTTCCGAGTTCCCCGCAACGATGCAGAGCGGATGGAAGGAACGCCCGGGGGTTGCGATGGAGCCACTCCTTCCCGTACATCCGCGCCAGCTGCCAATCGGTGATTCCCCGCGCACTATGCCGATTGTGGCCCCTTTGCAGAGCGGGCTTCATGTTAGGGATCCATTCATGTCGACACTCTTACATCATGAACCAAGGTTTCTTACAGGATATTCTTTAGTAATATTCATAAATAAACAAGATGACAAGTGAGAGGGAAGGCCTCCTCTCACTTGCTATAAGGAAGACACCACAACCGTTCTAACTACCTCTTTGCTAAGAACTAGTAAGTCCAGACGAGTGTCTACTCGTAACATTACCCCCCCCATAAGGTCGAAGGGTGCGGGCCCTCCTCCTAAGCGGGGTTGATCCTACCGCATCCGGGTGCGAGCGGTGGAAATCCCGAACCACGTCAGCCGCATTCTGCAGATTCTCCACTGGTTCCCAAGAGTTTTCCTCGGGCCCATATCCTTCCCAACAGATTAAATACTGTAGCTTCCGCCACCGGCCGTGCAGCCAAGAGTCCAAGACAGCATGAACCTCCCACTGAACATCCCCGTCGGGCGTAATAATCGGCGGAGGAGGTTGTCGACACCGCCCCTCGATGGTGTCCTCATGGTGCCGCTGTAGAAGATTGACGTGAAACACATCATGAATTCGGAGGGTCTTGGGGAGCTTAAGCTTGTAAACCAGGTCTGAAAGCCTGGCAATAATTGGAAATGGACCGAGGAATCGTGATGCCAATTTCTTGGAAGGAGCTGTCGTTGAAATATTCTCATGTCGTAGGAATACCTTCTCACCAACTTGGAATGTGGGTTGAACCTGCACTCCTTGGTTGTAATAGCGTCGGGCTCGCACACTAGCAAGGTCGATCATAGTCTTCACCTCGTTGTGTACCTCTTGAAGGTGCTTTATGCGGTCCTCTGCTGCCGGAACGGTGGTCGAGGTCGGAGTAGTGAAAGATAATAAAGGATGATACCCGTATGTTGCATAAAACGGGGAGAAGCCGGTCGATGAATGAGTGGAGTTATTATATGCAAATTCCGCTAACGGAAGCAAGTCGGCCCAGTCATCCTGACGTCGAGTAGTGAACATACGCAAATATTGTTCCAAGATCTGGTTTATTCTTTCTGTTTGCCCGTTGGATTGAGGATGGAACGCAGTAGTTGTAGAAGGATTAATACATAGGAGTTGACATAAGCGGCGCATGAACTTTGAGATAAAAACAGTCCCCCGGTCAAAAATAATGTCTTGGGGAGTACCTTGAAGTTTCCATATGTGTTGTAAATATAGTGACGCCGTGCCATTAGCACCAATGGTTTCTGTCGTAGGAATAAAGTGAGCCAGCTTGGTATTTTTGTCCACCACCACTAATATAGAATCATAACCACTGCTCATAGGAAGTTTAACAATAAAATCCACTGCTACTTTTTTCCAAGGAGCGTCGGCGGCGGGAATGGGTTGCAAAAGCCCGTAGCGAGCATGGTGGGTGGGCTTGGAACGTTGGCAGTTGTCACAGCCATCGACGTAGCGGTGAACATAACGGCATAGTGTTGGCCAATAAAAATCCCGAGACACCAGCTCGAGGGTCTTGGCACGTCCTTGGTGGCCTGCAGCAGTGGCGTCGTGGCGCGAGCGCAAAATCTGACGGCGGAGTTCCTCGTGGTCGGGATCAAAAACTGCCCCTTCGAAACGGAGAAGGCCGTCCTCCCATGTGTAAGCCTGGAACCGACGGCGAATGTCTGCAGGTGCTGCCTCCGGGTTGCTTTCAAAGAACGCCAATATTGGCCTAAGCTTGGAGTCCTCTCTCAGGATTGCCTTTATCTGAGTAAAGATGCGCGCGTCGGTCCACACCGGCTCAAGTCTTTCCAAGTAAGCTAGGCGCAAGAAAGGCCGAGGCTCCTCATCTGTCCCATCCGTGACATCTACGCGTCGAGATAATACATCTGCCCTTCCATTCAAAGAGCCTGGCCGGTGGTGGATGGCCAAATCGAAGGCCGAAAGCATCTCAGACCAACGAGCTTGACGCCTGTTGAGATGTTTTGTAAATAGAAATTGTTCTAAGTTTTTATGATCGGAAATGACACGAACCTGGTGAGGGGAGCCCTCTAGGTAAACGCGCCAATCCTGGAACGCTAGCACAATGCTCAAAAGTTCCTTGTCGTAAATGTCATAGTTTTTTTCAGCTGGGTTCATCTTAGAGCTCCGATATGCACATGGATGAAGATGTCCATCATCACCCCTTTGAGACAGGATGCCCCCGGTGGCTGTGTCGGAAGCGTCTGTCTCTACCACAAATGGTTGCTCGAAGTTGGGGTGGATTAATACCGGGGCCTTGAGGAACCGGGACCGAAGATCTGTGAAAGCAGCATCGGCCGTAGGGGTCCACTGAAAACGCTGGCCTTTTTGTGTTAAGTTTGTCAGGGGAACTGCAACGTGTGAATAGTCCACTATAAAGCGTCTGTAAAAATTTGTAAAACCAAGAAACGCTTGGAGTTCTTTCACCGTTGTTGGAGTCGGCCAATCCTTAATAACTTGAACTTTGTCTTGACACATCTGAAGGCCGCTAGCAGATACTGTCATGCCCAGAAATTCGACCGAGTCTTTATGAAATTCACACTTGGCGGCCTTTGCATAAAGGCCATGCTTGTGTAATCTCTTCAAGACCTCGCGATCCACGGCTTGGTGAGCCTCTAAATTGGTAGAAAAAATAAGTATATCATCCAAGTAAACCACCACTGAGATGTCTAATAGGTCGCTCAAAATATTTTGCATGTGAGCTTGGAATTGTGCCGGGGCATTGGTTAACCCAAATGGCATGACCAAATACTCATATAGCCCATAACGAGTTTTAAAAGCCGTCTTGAATTCATGCCCAGGAGCCATGCGGATTCTATGATAAGCTTGGCGAACATCCAGCTTTGAAAATATTTTTGCACCAGTTAGGCGGTCTGTCAGCTCGGGAATCAAAGGCAATGGGTAACGGTTTCGCATCGTGACATTGTTGAGGTTGCGATAATCTACGCAAAATCGAATAGAGCCGTCCTTCCTGGCGAAAACAATAGGGGCTGAAACGGGGGACTTGGACCGCCGGATCCACCCTTTGCCCAAGTTTTCCTCGAGATAGCGTCGAAGCTCCTCCAACTCAATCGGGGACATAGGGCGCAATCCCGTATTACGAGGTTCCTGGCCTTCCTTGAAGTCTATCTTCATGTCCGCAGGGCCATGATTTGGAAGCTCGTTAGCCGCCTCTTCACTGAAAGCATCGCTTAAGTCTACATAGACCGCCGGAATAGGTGCGGGCTCGACAGAGGTCACCTCAGAAATCTCCAAGCAATAAATTGTTGCTTCCCGTGTTAACTGATGGAATACTGTCGCCGACACCCGGGTGGGGGCGGTCGTTCGTGGTCGATAATTAGTTGGTTTCTCCTCGCGGCCTTCCTCCTGGAGTAAGCCACCGAAACACGTATGTTTGCAATAGAGAGAGTCGAACAACACCTTTTGCTGAGACCATCGGATGGTTGGATCATGGCGGACAAGCCAAGGGGTGCCAAGGATACAGTCGTAGCGCCCCGTGTTGGTAATGTCCGCAAGTAGCTTCTCCTGATGACCTCCCACGGTCAAGTCCAGGGTTGCTTCGTGAGTGATGAGTCCAGAGCTGATAATTCGGCCGTCAATGACGCGGACCTCCCGCGGGGTAGCTTTCAACCTGATGGTAGCATTACATCGCTTGGCAAAGTCGGGGTGCAAGAACACTCCTGTTGCACCGGAGTCCACAAGCGCCACGGCCGACACATTGTTCATATGCACATTCATTGTCAGATGTTTCTCCATATCTATGGTAGCATGGACACATAAAGCCAAAATATAATTTTCTTTATTTATATAAGAGTAATTACATGTAGTAGAGTCATTTGAGTTTGAGCATAGAGGTGTATTATGTGCCTCCTTATTAGTGCCCGGGTACTGCCTCCAAGTGTTTAGTCCCGGGCTGCTCCTTTTCCCGAGCCTTCATCGCTAGTAGCAGCCAACATAAGGGGCTTGGAAGGACTAGTAGGACACCGTGAACGTATGTGGCCCATCTTCCCGCACCCCCAGCACCTTCCTTGACGTTGATACTCCAATCTGTCGGCCGTTGTTTTAGCAAGAGCTGTGGATGCGGTGTACGTGGCATCTAATTCCATGGGAGTGGGACCGGTTGACGTCGAAGGTGGTCGCGATCGTGCAACATATTCTCGTGGTGCCGAAGTAGACCCCGTAGCTCGCCGGTGTTGTTGCCGCGTCCATAGTCGATCGTCAATTCTTGAAGCCATAGACATCCATTCCTGGAGAGTGCGAGGACGAGTGTCTACTCGTAACACTTCACATTGGGAAGACCGCAAGTGAGAGTTCCTCTTACTTGTACACTCCAGGACAGATATCCGGCCAAGATATCATCCTGGGCACCCTGAGTCAGGCATCGGCCCCTCCGACACGATCCGGGCCACATCCGGGCATGACTACCGTGTCAATCACCCCGGATGGCCCGGATTCCTCCTTGCCTTCGAGGGAAACCTCGTTGAGGCCAGGATCTTGGTTCGTAGGTCACTGTTCAGTCCGGGATTTGGCCCCCGGTTGACTTTGGGTTTTGACTTGGTTTTGACTTGGGTTTTGTGTAATAAGTGACCTCTGACGGTGCACGTCGTGTGTAGTGGCAGCACCGCCGCCAAGAGTAGTTATTGTCACCGTTTTTAGTTAGAAGGTATCGTTTGAGTTTGGACTCTTGTGTGAGTCCTTCGCAGTATAAGAGAGGAGTCTCGTGGCCTCTCTCTTCACTGCTTGATGTGTGTACTTACTTTCAGTTCAATTCTAAACCTACGCTCTCAGAAAACCTTCGACGGTTGGAGAGCTCGGATTCTATATGACTGTGAGTACCATCTCAAGTAGTCCACTCCTCAAGTCCATACTAACCGTCGAGTCATTGTTTCCTTGTTCCCTCAAGTAGATTAGTCGTGGTGGAGGGGAATAATAGGTGAGATGGTTAGATGGTTAGTTGGGCGTGACTCTAACTCTGACCCCTTGTGATTGTTTCCTTGTTCCCTCAAGTAGATTAGCCGTGGTGGAGGGGAATAACAGGTGAGATTAGAAGTGGTTAGGGGAGGACGAGGGGGGAGTGACGGGTGTGGAAGGAGTCTTGATATGTCTTGTGTGACCGGTCGGCGGCAGTATGTCATCGATTGTGAAGGTGTACTCTAGATCCCAGACGCATCAACCTTTGGTCGGATAGGTTGATCCATAGGAGCACTACACACCATCAACCCTTCGTATTGAGGACGGAGTAGACTGGTTTGACCTAAGGGCAGTAAGTCCAGACCGACTCTAACAGCTCGGATTATCTTGAGAGAAGAAAAGAGATCCAACTAACCCCTTTGCGAGGTGACCATCGGAGTAATAGGAGGAGGACTTTGTTCCTTGAAGAAAAGGAGTGGGAATCGGGTACCCGGGGCTAATAGCTAGGCGATCCCACGACGTACTATTCTTTTAGCTGATTCTGAGGTGAAGGAAGGTCTAACAGCTCGAAGGGTGGGTACACCACGTACGTACCACAAGAGTAAGTGTTAGTCCTTAAGGCCCAAGCCTTATCTCCTCTTACGGGGGGAACCCAGTGACACCACAACCATCCCAAGTTAGTGAGTAGGAGTGATTGGAGAAGCTGTGAGAAAGAAGTAACGTTTACTAAAACTTGTTTGAGTCCGTGAACCGTCGTTCATGGTGGTAAAACACTCTCCGGATATGCAAGTATCCGGATGTCTATAATGTATATAGTTGTAAAGTCCATGTACGATCCGGGCCATGTACGACCCGGGCCATGTGGAATCCGGGCCATGTAGGATCCGGGCCATGTACGATCCGGGCCATGTGGAATCCGGGCCATGTGGAATCCGGGCCATGTGGAATCCGGGCCATGTAGGATCCGGGCCATGTGGAATCCGGGCCATGTAAAGTACTTGGGTGGGACGGTTGGTGAAATTAACGCTCACCCTAGTGATCTAAACCTTTCTCTCCTTTCTTTTGATGTATATATATTGTATAGTTGACCTTGTACAGATCATGGTTTGTTGTTAGTCGTTGTAGTTCTCGATGACTCTCTGTGGGAACGATTACCTTAAAAGTATCTTTGTGTTAAGATGTGAATACTTGCCAACGCGTACTACGACACTAAACTTTTCCTTATTTTTGTCATTTCTATTTTTATTTTATTTTTACTTCATAAAATCCTTGGTTGCCACAATGTGGCTCCTATTTAAAGAATTAGCGCATGGAAAGGCTATTTAGCCATCTTGATCGAAAACCATGAGCTAACCAATGGGATAACCCATTTCTACTACTTGTTAACTTCAACGCATACGATTCGTGGTCCATTCGTCACCGTGGGCCGTTTTTGCGGCTCACACATGGCGGCCATCTGGGACAACTTGAAGAGGCAGAGAACCCAATTCTTGCTCATAGGCACACGGTCAAGTTCCATCTCTTCGTGTTCGAATGGACCATGGTTGTAAACAAAATTGGGAGGTCCAAATTGTGATGGTTGTGAGCAAATCACACCTTATACTCTTTAATACCATATTCGTTATATTGGGAAATTTCCATGATTATGAAGATATATGGTCGTTGAAGTATCAATAAATATAGACATTTGAAGGTGCAAAGCATAAAGACAATGTATCATGAATACTATATTTCATACCATGGATGGACCAAAATAGTTGATTGCCCAAAAAGTGGTAACGGTTGAGGAAGCATATACCATTAATCCAAGCTTTATTCAAAACTTCATGAAAAAAAGTCATACACAACATTCATTTATCTCGAGGCAAAACACAATCGCTCTATCACTAATCAAACAGTCTAGGGAGTCCCTCCATAAGCCTCTATACGCGTCTTCAAAAAAGCCCTCTGACGTTGCCTAGTCCATATTGCGCCATTCTCTTGCATTAATGGACTCTCAAGAAGAGGCTGCAAACCTCGCCTACGTACCTCGTCCGTGTTTGATTTGGGCAGCGAGTGACGGCGGGAAGGAGCGGAAGGAGAGCATTTGATTCCAGCAGCATTTCTTGAGAGAATACGTGGGCGAAGATATTTACCAGATGGTTCATGCACAATAGGCGCCACAAACAATCCAAACAAATACACTTTTAGGTCTAATACACCTACACGGCACACATGAAAACTGTATCATCAAGATCCATCCTAGTGCACTTTGGGTCGAATGGAGCTAAGATGCAGAAGGAAAAATTCACAGAGCACATTTAACATCCAATGAACAAAAACAAGCACAAATAAAGCAAAACTACAAGAGTCCAAGGTACCTCAACAACAAACCAAGACTCCCTAGGCAAGAACAACTCAATAGTGCAATAACTTGGAGGTCAGCATAACACGCACCGTGAGCGAGCGTTGGTAAGTGGCATCCCTTAAACCGTCATAGAGTATACGCTTTGCCGGAGTACAATTATCCAGGTTTAGACATAGGAACCCCGGAACTGAACGTGGCCACTACGGCGAAGGTGAGTTGTTCCTTTCATGAATTGGCTCCCGCGCAATAGGGCTTTCAACAACTCCGTCGTCCACTGCCATGGTCGAATAATCCATGGTTGACTGCGCGGTTGCAGTAGAGTGCAACAAAAGCCCTTTACTCCGAAGAGAAAGGGCAAACTCTTGTGGATCCAACAAGGAATCCACGGACGCCCGACAATCACAGCCCTGTAGAATTTTCAACAAAAGTGACACTCACATACGTCAGAAACAATAGATGAAAACTCCAATCATTAAAAAGAGGACGACATTCCATCAGCAGTAAGTATCCAATCCGCGCAACAAACACAGTGGAGAAACATCTCCATTTGTATTATCAAAAAATATATACAAAACATAGTCCAACAAAATATACAAAATGGAGCTGCAGTCAATCGAAATAGTTTAGCTCTATTCGACCTAAAGTGTATTAAGGATCTAAGCGTTTCCAACTACATTAGGAACAGAGATTCTGATAGGCTTGAATTGCGTTACACATACTCGCAGACTGACCACACATCTTCTGATCATTATAGAACATCTCCCGGCCCGAAGGATGTTCAGCACGGTACTGCGCTAGGCCACCCAAAAACTGATGAAGGTCAGAGAGATATGGCAGCAATTCTTCTAGCATTATAGAATCATCTCTCGCGCCATCATGGTTGTGCGACCATGACGGAAGAAGAAGGACGTTCTCCGGCAAATTGAGGACATGCTTAATCGGGCTATCGTCAATGACAAGCGTATTTGCCGGAGTATACTCACGACCCAACCAATTAAAGAGATGGTTCGATAACGTCTTCAAGAAGATGTCCTTCTGAGTGCCAAATTCCTTCATGTAGATTGTTCTGCTACCGACTCTACGCTCGGGAACCCTATCGCAACTTTCCTGACCAAAGATCCTGAGAGGATATGCAGAACTATGCTGAAAAAGATATTGACATATCTCACGTATTGTAGATTCCATCATTGAACTCCAGATCGTAATGGTGGCAATCTTAGACAACTTCGTAAGGAATTCAGCACAACCAGGGCGCACCCAAACTAGCTTAGGGCCTACTTCGGCCGGCAGCGAAGCCGAATGAATGGACGGGATAGAGTTCCTGGATCCCCTGGCCTGCCACAATGGCTTACACGTGCATAGAATCCCATTTTGGTCCAGCACAACATTCAATCACCTGCCCTCGGAATCTGAAAAGACTGTAGGTATTTCTTCTAAATTGCTGGCACCACTTATTGATGCCTCGCAGACCTGGTTTGGAAACGCGAGGAGAATGAACAATATTACTAAAGATTCATTAACAACGACAAGTCAACATAATGTAGAACGAAGAGAGCAAACGGGGGGAAGCGACACTGGGAAGCGCAGAGTAAGAATAGTGTTAGAAGAGCACCTCGAGAACTTCATTCTCTTCGAGCAATTCGTTTCGGACCCCCATCAATCCCAACGAAACCTGCATGGTGTCAAGGGGTTCCGAGTGCTCCAGAACCATTTGGGGGCACGGTTCTAAGACAAGAAGAGGGGGCTCCGGGACAGGAGAATCATGATTGATCTCGTCTACGAGCACGGCCGAAGATTGGACGACATCCTCTAGGACTGGGACTGCAGTTTGGACGACCTCATCTACGACTGGTTGAGCAATCGCGTCATCACCAAAACTTAGATCTGAAAAAATTCAACAACTTCAACCCATGAGCAAATGCACACATTGGACACTGATACAAGTCAGAGTCGTCAGATGTCAAGCAGTTTAGCTCGAGTCGAGCTGAAGTGATCACTGAGCACTGTAATATTAATAAAAATACTGGAGTACAAAATTGGACATTTACAAAATGTTCTGCCTCTATACACTCGCAACTACGTTACACTAACCTGACGATGAGTTGGGGACATCAACGATAGATACGTCCCGAGCGGGCGACTTTGGAGGGGAAGAGGGGTGGGTCGACGGGGATGGGGGAATAGGAAGCAATTGACCCCCGATGGGACGGGGGAGGAACCCGCCGGAGAGGGCAGCAACGATCCGCGAGGCAGACTCCCAGTCCCTTCTTCAGCTGAGATGGGAGGCTGAGGGATCGTAGTATTCACTACGGGTGGTGTCGTGGCGACAGGAGGCAAAGTAGCGGTCATGAATCTCTGCATCATGAACATCATATTGGCATGCCTCTGATCTTGGTCCCTCTTCATCTCCTCGTCACGCCTCCGTTGTAGATCCCTGAGCTCCTTGTCACGCTCCGCCAGCCGCTGCTCCATCAACCTCATCCGGGTGGCCTCCTCTTCAAGCTTCTTCTCGAGGGCGATAAACCTGATGTCGCCCTGAGCACTGCTCACCGTTGCCAACGTGGAGCGGCCGGTCGCGCTGGCGACTTTCCTCTTCTTGGGTGCGGGCCAAGCGGATGACCCACCCAAGGTCGGAGCGGAGTGAGGCCTCTCGAAGATATCAAGCAATTCCAACTCCAGGAAATCGAGCCGCTACCGCGAGGTACCCATTGTCTCTCCCGCTTCAGACTGAGAGCCACTATGGAGCTCCGGCGGAGTGGCGGTTTCCAAATCGTCATGGGAATCGGCATCAGGTGTGGCCGTACTGGTGCTCGGGCACACACCCAGGGGGCTCGGGACCACATCCTCTTCCTCTTCCTCATCGACGAGATCAATAACCGCTTTCTCCTTCCCCTTTGCAACGGCCTCTCCAAGCTCGGGGAAGATCTCCACGTTGACGTGGTATAAAGCAACATTGAAATTGGCCCGATTCAACGTCAACGCTACCTCCAGGGCGTCGTTGAGGTCCTACTCATCGGTGTCGTGGGATATGTAGAATGCCTCCAGATCCAACATCTGCACACCAATGGATTAAACAAGTTACACTTTAGGTCGAATCGAGCTAAAGTGAGTACAAATGAACACTTATACGAAAACGCAACTATTAAAACTTGAAAGGATTCGACGACGGTTGATGACTGCTAGAAAACCATATAAGTATAAGCCGACACTTAAGCTCGACTCGAGCTAAAGTGCCACGCTACAAAATCGTGGACGACCTCTCTAAACAATACATGCACAGTCAGAGAGGGAATCAATAGTTTAGCTCGAGTCGAGCTAAACTGCAGGGATACTTACCACACTCCCAGTCAGTAATTTAGTCCCGCCAAACAGCTGGACAACAGACTCCCCCCTCTTGCAGAACAGCTCCAGAACCTTGATGAAGAACTCCATCCTCAGCTCGTTCATCTTCATCGAATACGCCAGCTCGTTATACTTGCGCAGCTTGGTATGCAACACATACTCCGGAGCTGCATAGGTCTTCTTCACGGCAAGGATCTGCGTGAGCTCTTTCTTGAAGAGAAAGAGGAGGAGAACCAGGTCGAGAGCGTTGTTGGTCTTCGGCACGAATCTCCCCAAGCGCTCGCTCTCGGAGGGAAGATACTTCAACTACAGCACATCGTATGCATGGCACAACGACGGGCCCTCAGCAAACGCTGTCACTTGAGGGTGTGACTGCTCGTCGCCGCAAATGAAGAGCCACGCTGGAAGACTGGTGAGGGGAGGCTGCCCTTTCGATGCGAACATTGTCATGAACTCGCCGAAGAAGGGCTTCTCCAATGACGACATTGCCTTCCCTGCGAATCCAGGGATATTACAGAAGTCGATAATGCTGAGCTTCACGTTGCAACCCATGTTACGCCACGAATCTAAGGGCCATCCTCCGAGCGAGTTGGTTGCCGCCTTGTATGGACGAAAGTGCAAGGCCCCCAGAGGTGCAACAAACCGCGACCGCACATCGATGAAGACTCTGAAGAACTCCTTTGCATACGGAGAGAGATCCTCACATTTGCAGTTGCAAAACTGCGTCTACCTTGAGTTTGCGTAGTACGAATCCGGTGGACCCCAATCTACGAGGGCACGCTTTGAGGCCTTATTGACGTTGTAGTTCGTCTTGAACTTTCGCAAGTTGGAACGACTGTACGCTCCAGTGCTGTTGAAGAAGGCGAGCTCCGACCTGATCAACTGAAGCTCCATCCAAACGACCTCCTTCCTCTTCCTTCGATCAACCCAGTCCCAGGCGCTGTAGCAATCTTCCAGCACTGATTGCGGCTGCTTCACAACCACCTTAGGATAAGGTAGTTTTTGCGATGGTCCTGACCGATTGAGTATATGCTTACATAGTGTTGCGTGATCAGCCTCGGTCATGTTGCCAAAAAACTTGAAGAACTCGCGCGTCAAAACCCCATCTTTCTCAGGCACCCAGGACTTGGCGTCCTTAAACTTTGACAAAGGCGACGTTGTTGAATCGACGTTGATAAGGTCTCCTTGCGCCGCCGAAGAGATGACATCCGACCAGAGCTTGAAGGTCTCATCAGACGAGGTGACAATCTTCACCTCGTTCGTAATCGACAGCTCCTTTGCCTTTCTGGCTTTCTTCAGCGCTGCCTGGCTTTTCGCAACGTCGATTATTGAGAAGCGCTCACACACCGCGCTTAGAAATGGTTGTTGCAGTTCGTAGAGACAGTATTCCTCCGGAATGCTCCCAATCGTCACTAAGAGCTTCCCAAAGTAACCGCTCCGGTTTCGTTCCCATAGAGACCTAATTATCATCTTTCCAGTACTCCGGATTACTAAGCTTAACAAAGCAATTCGGTTACGGGTTAGCTATAGTCTTTACTTACCTAGGTTAGATCCGGATTCTTCCGGAATCTGGATAACTTACAATGGTTTCCGGAGAGTAAGTTTCGGAAATTTGGAGGGTAGTTTGATTTGTCTCTGTTCCTCCTCAGAGAGTCTCCTCGAGTTTTTAAGCGAGTGGCCAAAGTCCACTGACCCTGTTTTGTGTAAGTGGCTGGGTTTTCCACTGCCCTGTGACTTAAAGTGGCTAGGCACCCACTGTCCGGAACTTATAGTGACCGAACTCCACTCTCTCTACTATGCTAACTGGTAATTTGATTGTTGCTGCCGGACGTTGGCTCTCACGACATCCGGAAGGCCTTCCGGATGCAGTCACACAGAGACTAATCCGGGCTACAACGACATTCCTGAGGGGGTATGGTGGTAAATTTCCGGAGTGGAGACTCACTGTTTCACTATGGTTATTCGGTCTCGGTAATGATGCCAACCTTTTTTTGTATCATAGGGGAGAATTCCGGTGTTGACCGGAATCCAGTTTGGCACGGTTCCTACCGCGAACTAGAGATCCCCAGGAACACCTCTGCAGGTCATCTCCTCCCCTCGTGGCTACTTCCGGACCCTGGGGACTACCAGGAACACCTCTGCAATAGCTCTCTCCAGCTCTTCCGGGCGATCTCCTGACACCTACCTTAACGGTTTCCTGCTCTGGCAAAACAGTGAGACACACTCAATCGGAAAAAACATTTACACAACCCTACCCACAAGAATGGATCTGATACCCCCAAAGGTCCATACACCACCCATATGCACGACATAGCAAGACTGGTCCAAAAGAGTTAGTGTGTATTACTAAGGGAGAATACAAGATAAGAGGTTTTGCCCAAACCACTCTACTAAGTACTCTCTGAATTCTCTAAATTCAGATTTCTTTCTTCCCATGCCTACGGAAAATCCGCTAGATCTTATCTAAAAGATCCGAGAAATCCGGAAAAGTCCCAGATCGGATCTCAGATCCTAAAATCTCGGAACAGTTCCGGCTTCCGGAATTTCTATTCTAACTACAAAAACTGGCTATTGATTCCGGTCAGCAGCCACGTACACTTGGAGCCCCATCGTTAGTCGCTGTTGATCCGGACTCTAACCCAAAGAAAAGAAGGAATAGAACATAAATTCTAACTAGTCCTAAGTGGGAGCTCCTCGGCTCCGATTTCTCCCACTCCGGCGGGATGGGGAGATCTCCACCGGAACGCGCACCTTACCCTTTGCCTTCTTTGAAGCCGCCGGTGAAAGGTTGGTCTTCCTGTTTGACGGGCCGGCAAGTGGAGGAACAACCACCACCGGAGTACTGGCGTCCGGCGGTGGAGGGGGCTGTCCCGGAGAACCTTCCGGAAGCGGAGGTGCTGGGGCACCCGCAGCAGAAGCTGACCCGGTCTCCTGGACCAAGTCCCTGTAGCTTCTGGACGGACTCCTGGGTCCGGGTGCCAACCTCCGTGACACGGACCTTGGAGCAACTGGAAGGCCGCCTTCTGCCGGAGGATCTGAAAGCCGCGTAGTGGGTGGCGACAGGAGATCCGGAAGCGTCTTCAGGATCTCGCTGGTACTCGGATTAGGAGGTACCATCCCCTCCGTCGGCGTCCGTGGCGGAGTGTCCAGGGACTCCGGATTCGCCGAGGTTCCCGGAGCTGGGGTGGTCTTGGTCGGTGGTTCCGGAGTGGCTGCTGTTCGGGTTGTGGTCGGTGTGCCTTCCGGTCCAGGTGCTACTGGTTCTTCCGGGAACTCGACGACAATGTTATCGACCAGCAGCTTCATCTGCTCCCAAGTCCTTCCCATCTTGTCCGCCTGGTCAAGGAGAAACCGGATGATGTTAGCCCGGGTGACCTTCTCTTTCTTCTCCACCAACTCGGTGAAGAGCCGGCTCCGGTTGACCACGTCGACCGGAATGTCCAGGAAGGCCCGGACCTCCAATAAGGCCGTTGCGGAAGCGTTGGCCTTTTCCTCGGCCAGTTTCCGGGCCGTCACCGCCACAGCTGCCTCCGCCAGGTACTGCTTCGTCTTCCTCTCCATTTCATTGTTGGCCTTGTACAGAGACCCAATATGGGTGTGCAACGCCTTTGTGCCCACCTCACGGCTCCGGAGTTCCTCTACCTTGTGGATGGCGTCCTCCAGTCGTTCCACACCTAGGCTCTGGAAGATCTGCTCCACGCTGGTGGTGATGATGTAGTTGGTCTCCTCAAGGAGACCAACCCTCCAGCCAATGTCACGGGTGAGCTCATCCATCAGCTTGAGCTGACCCTTGGAGTCGTCCCGGTCCACCTTCCTCTTCTTCCGGCTGGTCCCTTTTGAGGGTCCAGACTCGTCTTCTCCGGACGATGCAGAGGAGCTACGGATGCCCGGACTCTTCGTCTCGGGTTCCTTCCCCCGAGGTCTCTTTGGGGCCTTTCGGCCTTCCGGAGTGCTGGTGGTGGCTGCTTCCGGAGCTGGCTCCTCCTCTCCGGATTCTTCCTCTTCAGACTCGTTCCCTCCGTACTTCTGGAACTTGAGGACGATGTCGTACTTCCGGACTTCCGCCGCAGTGAGTTGCTGGTGGTGCGCATAGAGGTGCACCACATAGGAGGCCAAGGGGGTTGCCGTCTTCTTCACTCTCTGGAGGTTGGCTACCAGACGGTTGATCATGTCCGTCGTTCCACCACTTTGGTGCGTCCGCCCCGGAAGTCGTACGCCTAGGACCATTCCGGAACTCCCCAGTTTTCCGGATGGGCTCTCAGTAACCCCTGGTACTTCTCGTCCGGGGTGCCGATAAGCTCCTGGACGTAGACCTCCTCTCGCATGCCCCACGGAACTTTGAGCAAACCCTCGCAATCCATACTCTTCAGGCTCGGCTTCAGGAGGTTGAATTCGTCTAGGTCCTCGGGGATGTCTGGGAGGATGCGGGCCAAAGGTTGAAGCCCCACAGCCGGCTCCTCGTCTCTTTTGCCGCGCCCATCTCTATCCGTCCTCTTCTTCTTGGCCATCGGCACAGACTTCATGAGAGTTTTTTAAATCCTCACAGTCTCTCAAGGTAGTCCCTGCACGCACCGTCCTCACAAAAGCACTCTCTAACGGACACACGTCCGTTCTAACCGTCTAAGCTTCAAACCCTAACGGCCAGATGTTAGAAAACCGTGAGCGATAAAGTGAAAGAGGAAGAAGAAGAAAGCCCGAATACGAAACCCTGCACGCAAAGAAGGAATGGAGAAGAAAGAGTTTTCCCCTCGAACCCCATCCTTAAGTAGTCCGGCTGTTAGTACGGAGTCACGATGATAGTTGATGGCGACGGTTCCGGCTGACGGTTTCGGATAATTGCCTGCCCCGAAATTCCGGTAACTGCTCCGGCTCGGATTTCAACAGCTTTTGGCTAAATTAGGGTTCGCAACCCGGTCCATCCGTCATTATTCTTTCCTGACGACTATAGGATGTATCCTAGCGGAAACTATCATAGCTACTTAACTAATTTTTTTGTTTTAGCCGGATTTTAAAGTTAACTTCCGGCATCATGTGGAAACAGAGTCCTACAATGGTTGTGCAGAACATTGGCAGGGTTGATTTAGTGTACAATCACAGTTGAAAATAAACGTGGCCAGTAGGTCCGAAAAACTCAGGTTAGCTCGAGTCGAGCTAACTTGCAACCGGAGAGTTTACACTATAAGTGATTGAATCTATATAGACAAGTATACTAAAAAAGTGCAAACACACAAGTTAGCTTGAGTTGAGCTAAAGTGCATGACCTTGGTTAGGATTAATTACCTCAAACTTCTTGTCATTGGCAATCTCCACTGCCGTTCTCCGACCTGACCTATGGGACCCGCGAATGCCTGCGGCGGAGTGCTTCGGCATCAGTCTTCCAGCTTGGATCTACAACGCCCGAGAGCCAAGGATATTGGTTGCCCACGTCGGCTTGAATTGGACCAAGTGATTTACGCGATTATAATACGCGGAAATCTTCCTCAGTTTCTCAGGGTCCTCCGTCCAGACAATGTAACACTGCCATGTTCCAAAGTGCCTTCTCATAACCTCCGGGACGTTGCCATTTATCATCGACTTTGATGCAGCGACGCTGTGCTGGCCGTTGATGATGTAACAGTCGCTGAGCTCTGCAACCGTCGTTGGCATATGATCAAGCTTGGGCATGACGTAGAGAGTCTACTTATGCATCTTGTCTGGCATTTCGAGGTAATAATGCTTCAACTCCTCCATGCCCCGAGGTTCGAATGCACGGATCGTCCACTCTGGCGGTGCATTATGTAGCCTCATTACGTCAAGCTCGATCTTCATCTCTCTGTCTCCTTGGAAGAAGCAGCTCTGACACTCCGTCGAGAATTTCTGGTAAATCTATTGGACGTTGGTGTAGTCTGTTACCTCTCTGAACCCGAGTGTTGAAGGGAGCTCTAACAGAGCAGAGGCCATCGAATTGGCCAACTCCTCCTCTGAAACGAGTTTCGTCTTCTTCCTGGAAGAGGTCTCCGACTTCTTGGCAGCTAAGCGCTTCTTGACGGGAGAAGCGGACAGCGTGTTCCGCAAGGTGCTTCGACTTGTTCTTGCACCTGGAGTTCTAACCGGTACCGACGCTTGACTCATATTCTGGCTATCGGTTATGGCCCCAAATAATACCGAAAGTTCTATTGGGCGCCTCGCCGCGATTAGTTTTGCCTTCTCAAGAGCGGCAAAGGTACTCATTCTCGAAAGAATGACGCGGAGTTTATTCGCTACAGCCTTCGCTTTCAGCGGCTGACCACTACTAGTCTCCCATTTCTTCTGTGAGATTTTGTGGTTGACCTGAGCCACTATATCATTAAATTGTGACCCCCTAAGAGAACAAACTAAATCGTAGATACAGAATGGAGACGAAGTATTGTTCACTACAATAGTGAACAAATAAGGATCAACAGACTCAGTGGTTGTTTCACACGACAATTTTACTAGATCGTTATCTTCAAGGACTACATCAGTAATTTTGGTCTTGAAGTCGGTGTGCTGGGGTTCACTGATATCACCAGCAAAGGTGTGACCAAACACTAGATTCTCTGTGTAGGGGGCCCACAGCAGCGTCCACTTCAGTGTCATTGTTGGGTATTTGAACTCCTAGCAATCCAAGTGATTGTTGTCGTCTCCATCGTCATCATCAATGTCGACGGGCTTCGGCTGGAAGAAGTGCTGCAGCTGAGTCACCATCCTGTCCATCTCAAATCTGCACACACACAAAACCGAGCACAAATATTTGATTGCTAAATTGATCATCCAATAAGGACGGAGAGGTTACACTTTAGCTCGACTCGAGCTAAAGTGTATTTGAATACAAAGTGTTTATTTAACACTCTGCATTATAGTATAGTCATTTGTAATATTTTCCTCAACCCATGCAATCAATTCATGTCAATTTCTTGTTCAACTCCCAAAACTGTGAAAAAGCTTACGAACCGATCCAATCACTCACGAAGCTCTCTGTATGAGGTTCTCAAGTGGTTGGAGCGGGACTTAAGCTTATGCACAATTTCTGAGAGGTGAACGAGAAGTGGTCATGAGTTGGGTCGTCGATATCATCGGTAACCTCTACTTCTGGAATGTTTTTAGGAATGAAAGTGGTGATGTTTAGGTTGTGGTTAATTTCATTTGTTTTACACTTTAGCTCGATTCGAGGTAAAGCGTCTTGGATTTGATAATTAGATTGATGATTATTTCGATAGGCAGAGTTATTGAGTAGTGAAATTGATCTAATGCATCTTTGTCCGCACTTTAGCTCGACTCGAGCTAAAGTGTAGCCAACAGCGTGTAATTTAGGCCGCACTTTAGCTCGTGTCGAGCTAAAGTGCCAACAAAGATGCACTGGTCCTGTACAGTTTAGCTATTGTTGAGCAAAAGTGTACCGGTCTAATGCATCTTTGTCCGCACTTTAGCTCGAGTCGAGCTAAAGTGTAGCCAAGAGTGTGTAATTAAAACCGCAATTTAGCTCGAGTCGAGCTAAAGTGCCAACAGAGATGCATTGGTCCTGTACAGTTTAGCTTCTGTTGAGCAGAACTGTACTGGTTTAATGGATCTTTGTCCGCACTTTAGCTCGAGTCAAGCTAAAGTGTAGCCAAGAGTGTCTAATTTAAGCCGCACTTTAGCTCGAGCCGAGCTTAAGTGTAGCCAACAGTGTGCTATTTTGGCTCCACTTTAGCTCGACTCAAGCTAAAATGTGTTGATTGAAATGATTATGTATTACAATTTCTGCAGGTTTGTGTTTTGTTAAATGATATTCTTGGCGTAGAGTGTAGGGTTCCTGGGTTAGAGTATGGATTTTACCTTTCAGCCATTGATTTCGAACTCTAATCCCAGACAAACTCTGCTGGAACTAGACCTCCTGCAAGATCAATATCAAACAATCAATCAACCAATCAATCAAACAACCAATCACTCTATCCCAAAACCAGTAAACAACAACATGCACATAGAAAATACAACCACAAAGAAGCAATCACAATGCAGAACCACAGAAAAACCTAAACATAAAGCAATACATTGAACATTTAACACATTGAACGTTTCAACACATCCAACAATGAATACATTCAACATTCTACACTTCAAAATCAGCACATTCAACACAAACCAGCACATTCAAAGCAGCACATTGAAACTAATTTTCATTTTTAAAAACGAACTAGCATCACCACTACGACAGAACATAACACGAATTCCACAAAACAACAATCAACACACGCACTAAGTACAAACAGAAACTAGGAGCAATAAAACACAACAAATGCCTGAAGGAAAAAAAAATCCAAACAATCACAGCAAACACCACCAAACACCATAATTTCAGCAAACATAAAACCAGAAAACACGAAACATCAAACATAATTCACCAAAGCAGAAAAACCATGAAACAATTGTACAAGAACGCGATCTGTACACATACCTTTAAGTGTCGAAAGTCTTCTTCAGCTTCTTGTTCCTCCTCCTTGTTCAAAAATCACGTTAATCCTTCACAGCTTCACGGGTTTCAATCTCTACGTGCTTGAAACCTCACCTAATTCAAACCCTCACTTCCTGCAAATCCTATCAGCAGAAAACCTAAGTCTACACGTTTCCGAAACCGTGCGCAACAAACCCTAACAGAAACTCTATTGACAGTGCTTCTACAAACACGAATTGAGCAATACTCTACACAAACAGACGCGCAACACCAGCACGAGCGGAAGACAAACACGAACACGAACACAAAACTAACTTAGACAAGCCACAGACACGAAGACGAAGGAGAACACGCACAGGAGCACGGAAAGGAGAGAGAGAGAAAGAGAGCTCGCGGCCCGATTCGAGACCCTGGACATCTTCAATTCATAACCCTAAGCCGTGAGGACGGCTCCTATGGCCGCGTCGAAACCCTCGGGATACCCTTGGGATACCCTCGGGATTGCCTAGATACCCTCGGGATGCTCCCTCAAATATCGGGCAAATACCCTCGGGTATTTTGGTCGATGCACCAATTTTTTCAGAATTTTTTTTTAATAATTTACTTTTCGATTTTTTTTTTTAATTACTTTTCGATTTCAAAAAAAATCAGTTTGATTTCGTACTTTTTGCATATTTTCCATTTCATTTCTAAGAAAAGTTAAACCTTCTCATAATATCAGTTTTTTACGCGTTTACGATTTCTCTACTTGTAAGTTTCCAAGACAATTTCTCTGAGCCTAAGACAGTACAAATTTTTAAATTCTGAGGCAATGATCGAGAGTCAAAGAACATATAATATTTCCAATTTCAAACGTATGATCTCATTTAAGACTTATATATTCAAATACTATTTATAATACACAAACTTTGATTGTACGGACATGAACAACTCATGTGTTTAGTGTTGAAAATAGGATTAAAGTGCTTGGTTTTCTTTCATGCTTTGAGTGGATTAGCTGACTTTCACTTGACACAATTTCAATTACTGCATTACAGAAGGTGTAAATTCATTACCGTTGTTATATATAAGTTCCTCCTACACCAGTTCAAATCACATCCAACACCATCCCACCACCATCACGTAATAATAGTTGCTGGGGCCCCAACAACAATCGTTGGTGCCCCCAGCAATAGCTGTTGGGGCCCCAGCAACAATCGTTGGGGCCCCAACAACATTCGCAAGGGCCCCCAGCAATAGCTGCTGGGGCCCCATTAACAGTCAATGGGCCCCCAACAATAGCTGTTGGGGTCTCAACAATAGCTATTGGGGCTCCTACAACTATGTCTTTGTCTTTTTGTCTTTGTCTTCTTGTATTTGTCTTTTTGTCTTTGAATTTTTGTCTTTTACTTTCAATACAAAATTGAACATGCTTTTACATTTTAATAATTTTGGAAAAAAATTATACTTTTATAATTTCAAACTGATACCTACATTGTAAATTTATGATTACAGCAATTAAAAGTGAAAGCTTGTAGAAGTTAGCTATAAATACTATTTACAAAAAATAAAATTGTTATTGTATAGAGTAAAGACATATAATTATTTAAATATATTGAGATATTTATCGTCTTATTCAGAACTATTTTCATCATTTTGTCTTGCATTTCTTTTACATTATTTAGGAATATCTACTGAATATTTAATGTGTAATTATATCATTAGCCAATAATAAATGACTTTGTTATGATTTTTTATAGAATATTTAATGTCTATTTGTATATCTGTAATTCTTATGAACAGTTAAAGAATATTTAAATTTTATTTAATGAATCTTTAGAGTTTTAAAAGTATATTTTATGACAGTTTAATTAATATTTGTATATTTGTATATTTAAGGATTATTTATAGAATATTTAATGTATTGTTAATGAATAGTTAATAAATTTCAAATGTAAAATCAATGTGTATTCGCATATTCAATGAGTATTTAATGAATATTTACTGAATATGTAATGCACATTGAATGCATAATATGTGATGGATATCTAATGAGTATTTTTTTTGTATTTCTATATTTATTGTATGTTTAAGTTTTTCACTTCTCCAATATTCCTTACTTTTCTCACTTTCGTTCCCGAAAGAATGTTCTTATTTTTCCAATCTTCTACTTGAAATTTCTTTTTTCCTTCATATGTATATTATACTTTGTCCAATTTTTGAGATTTTCCTTTTGCTGCATACCTACGTCCTATTATTCCCAAGCTCCTTCTAATTTAGCTCTAGTAGAGCTAAATTGTGCGTGTTTTCTTTATAGTTCACTATATCTAGTGATGGGGCACACGTTAGCACTATTGGAGCTAAAGTGTGCACACACTCCTTTTAGTTCATTCCACGTAGTGATGGGGCACTCCTCTGCTAAAAACCAAGCTGATGTATGTGCAATGTGTATTTTCATTTATTCAAACAATCATTTTGAACTCCATACTTCTCTTTATGGTTAAGTATTTCACAATGTGAAAAAAAATCTTTTGAATTTTAAAAGGATTTTCAAATAATGTAGACCTAAACCTCCAATAGTAATATTAAAAAGCAAAAAAATATGACAATCTCCTAGTCTTCAGTGGATATGAAGTCTAAGTATTTCTAGTACCCTAAATCAATAATATGTGACAATGTGTGAAAATGTATTAATTGGGATATAATCTTACTTGTCACTAGAAAAATAACATGTTTTTCCACAATATCAAACGTTCTAATATTACTTCTATGTATTGAAAATATCACTTCCATAGTGTGTCATACCATAAGGTTATAAAGTTGCTCGAACTGCCCACAATTGAGAAGTTTCTCTTTTGGCTAGCAAAACTTTTATTGAAGACGTTCAATACAAAAAAAATTACTTCGTAGTGTGCCTCATGTTTTTCACCATTCTTGTACAAAAATTTGAGAATTTAAAATATAATTTGCGACCACTTGAACGTGCTAAAAACTAATTATTCCTTTATTGCATGTATAAATAAATCCAAAATTACTTACATTATTAACATTAAATTATGCTTGATGCACTAAGTGATACACTTTGTATTAGTTATATTTTATATTTTGATTATCCTTTTTTTGTCATGAGGAGGTCATTCCATTTCTTGTTTAATCTTTTAATATTGTTCCAATCTCTATGTTTTACAAGCGACAGAGTCTTTAATTTCACGTCAAAACATAAAATAAATTATGCATGGTCAAGAATTCCTCCATCTTTCATGTCATGCATAGATTGTCACACCCTAAACTCTTGATAGTACAATGTGAAGCCAAGAATAAGATATTTTAATCCAACTATTAGTTTCCGCACATTTTCAGTCTTTGAGTACTTAGTGGATAGTAATCAATTTCAATTCCAAATCCAGACCATGGGGACACTTGGGATTCTTGCGCAAGAATGAACAATCAAAGTTAATTACAAAATAGTAACAATATGCACTTTTAAAAAACCCCAAAGAAATGATGTCCGAAGCATGTTTGAATACATACTTTTTTGCTCCAAATTACACGTGCACATATTACTTGTTTTTTGTTTCTATAATGCTACTCGTTTGTAAAGGTCTTTTCTTTCAACTTTATAGATAAGTCCTATTTGGATTGTAATACAAATTCACTCTAATCATTTCAATATGTTCTCTACATTCCCCTATACCTTAGTGGAATTGTCAATATCCGGAATATTCAAAGTATTAACAACTTGAAATGAAATCATCGGCAAGATAATACCAAAACCAAGGATCCTAAACCGTGAACCCTAATCCTGAACCTAAATTCTAAACCCTAAACCCTAGCCCTAAATCCTAACCCTAAATCCTAACCCTAAACACTAACCCTATTCCTGAGCGTTATCCTAACACTGAATCCCACATTTACGTGTAAATAACTTGCATTTTTGAGTATATTCGAGGTATGTACTCTTCCTTATTTTAGTCGACCAGGAAATAGTTCATTAAGTTTCCCGCCAAGATTTCAAATTTGCAATTTTTAAAGGGCTGTGGAAAAGTTTCCTCCCGCTAATTCTGAAGTTTCCTCCCGCCAAATATTGAACGGTGGTGTGTGCGTGAGTGACCTCGTCGAACCTCCGCCCACATTCTTCATTTTTTTCCCTTCTCAGTTTGATTGTTGTGCAACGTTGTTGGATAGAGGCTTGGAGGTAGTACAACTGTGGGAGGTTGAGGAGGGTTTAGGGTTGCGCACGGTTGAGTTCGGCGCTTGCCCGACGCAACAACGCACCAAAAGTCTACTTCGTAAGGTACACATTGATGTATACTACTTGCATTCTCCGTGCACTCTTGCAATTAGGATGTGACAATGAAGGTTACTGCACTAGTTTTAGTTGTCACTGTGATTTTGAAGCGTCACTGCGCGTATGTCGATGACTAACGCAAGAATTTGGGTGCTAGTATACAGACAAGAAGATCCATAGGCTGAAGAGTTTGTCAATATAAAGACCGAAAATGACGCCGAGAATCACGAAAGGACACTTTAGCTCAAATCGAGCTAAAGTGCCATACCATATATTCAATGACAGGTTAGCTCGAGTCGAGCTAAACGGTCGTTGTAAATAAGATATGACAGTTTAGCTCGAGTTGATCTTAACTGTCGGACTATATTGATAACGACAGTTTAGCTCGTGTCGAGCTAAACTGACGTAGAAATTATGGCATGAAACACCATATTCATTATATTGGGAGATTTCCAGGGATTTAGGAGGTACACGCTCTTGAATAATCCAAATATTTTACCGTAGTGATGAAGCAAAACATGATTAGAATAGAAGTACAACACCATTTTTGTAAGATAATATGAAGATGTATGGGCAAACAGTACCCAAATTGGAGAATCAAATGAAATAATATCTTTAATTGCAGACTATATTTATAATATGATAGAAATAATCCATATTCAAAACATGCATCATCCTTTCCATGCAGAAAAAGGCTTCTACTACGACTAAAAACATACACATTAATTCCTAGTCAATGCACATTCTGGTATAGCCAAGCTGAAAGTGCACTTGTACCACTCAGATCATAAATCTACTTGTTTTTCTCCACGTCACCCGAATTAGATTTCCTCAGCTCATCTCGACTCCTTTGAAGTTCATCTTTGCGGCTGTAACCGGTATTTGGCATTTGACTAGCACGTATATGTTCTTGCAGTCGTTGGCGTTGCATTCATTGATTCCAAGTAACAATAGGCACAAGAAGTGAGTGGCGACGGCGAGAGTGACGCTTTGAGTTTTGGTTTAAACCATGCTTTGGGGAAGCACTTTGACGCTCTATAGTCGGTTGAAGCACCTAGCAAAAGAGACCACAAAATCAGCTAAAACCAAGCTAAATATGTAGCCATACATGTCAAAAAAACACAAACACCATGACGTGGAATCCATTCAAATAATTATGTCCAATTTAGATGTTCGTAAAACATGCAAAATCAAAACAGTGATGATTAAGAGGAGAAGATACAACACATACTAAACAATAACAAAAAATAAGACCAACCTCAATATTAGAATGCGTTTTCCCAATTAGAGATTGGAGCTTGTTCTCATCATTTCCGACTGTTGCAAGAGGCCGACACGTAGTAGGAATTGTGGGCATTTTCTCTGATGGCACCGTCGTAGGTGGTTGAATTACACCAGCAAGTGTTTGAAGTGCGTGATCCTATGACGTAGGGACAAAGAGAGTTAAAATGCAACTTGTGCATATTTAGCTCTATTCGAGCTGAATGTGCACATTGCCAAAAAAGAACTCGGACAAATACAGAGAAGGGGAGGGGGGGAATACCATGCTACGCGGGGGAAGAGACAATGATTCCTCACGTCCGCGAACAAGCACTTGGTCACCTTTCCTACAAATCCCATCAACACCGGGGGACCCCAAAATTTGACGAGGTTGAAGAATAGAACGGGAGGCAACCTTTCGAATGCAAAATTTAGGTGGGGGGCTGTTGACTTCATCTTCTTCAACTGGAGCCATCGAAGAGTCCATCGAATAATCAACTACTCCACGGGAGTACAAATCATTATGTTTACGTGGAATTCGATATCCACAATCTTCTGACTTCAAAACAGAATCCACGGTGGCAATACAACAGTTTACATGAGAAAATGATTAACGGCTCTTTTTCAAACATGGAAGCAAAGAGAAAACAAATACTTACAAATCCAACAATAACAAACAAAAAATTACAAATAAATATCAAAGAACTGGCAACTGCCACTTGACTTACAAGATATGTATAGTATAACACATCAACACATTTATGATTGATACCAAAGAACTTCTAATTTGCGAGCCCGTCAGATATCATAATCGCGTGCGTTAATTCCATGTACTCTAAGCTATATGGATCCGAGCAAATTGTCGAACGTCCAAAGGGATTCTCACGCCGAAAAGATCGCAGCCCTAACTCTGTACTACTGTGGAGCTTTTGGAGCCATGGAAGCAAGACATTTAGGAGGAACTTATCGTTCTATCCATCTCCTTTGTAGGACCAGGTATCCACAAGAAGCACATTCTCCGGATCATTAAGGACGTGCTTGTACGGACTACCATCTATGATGATGGTATTCTCCTCCGTAAAAGAGACACATTTTTCAGTAAATAGGACTTTCGACAACGTCTTCAGAAATACCTCCTTATCTGAGTTCTTAACCTTCACATATTGAGGTACATTATGGATCACATCAGTTACGACTCTCCTACAATGCTCTTGCCCAAATAAGACTTTTGCTGAGGCCGCTTTTGGGAAGAGGTAATTGACGATGCTACTTGTGGTATTCAATTTCATTGAACTCCAGACCGATATCGATGCAAACTTGGAAACAACGTCCAAAAATGCCTTGCAGCCTGGACGAACGTACACTAGTTTTGGGCCAACCTTGGCTGGAACTTTTACCGAGTGTGGTAGAGAACATGCATTGAAGGCTTGCGTAGCAGACCTCAAGCGGAATTCCTTGCACACACACAATATACTGTTCAAGTCAAACACAATGTTTAACCACGATTTGACCACTCTAGGGGTTGAACGAGGAACACGGACTACGGCGCTATGAACGCTCTCCAGAGGATCGACCACCTGGAATTCAGATGGGAAAGAGTGGAAGTACATGTTACTAAACATTAAACATCATATAACAATAGAGCACATAATAAAATACGAAGAATGAAGCACTTCAAAAGACAGCACAATCTTTTTGGCCATGAAGTGGTGAGATTAAAGTTATACCTGTGAGTTGATGGCCATAGTAGCATCAATGGGCTTTGCACCAACCATAGGAGGATTCTGAGAAGAGCCAACATCATCTTTTATGAAATCGACTTCGAGGCTTAGGGCATCTGAAATTCAGCAAATTTTATTATAGGTTATGAACAAACATGCCCCAAAAATGCAACGACACTTGATACTAAACATGATCACCATTCAGCTCGACTCTAACTGATTGTGCAAGTGTATGAGTACGCAACAATTGGATGCACACAAGGGAGAGGACAACTTGAATTCAACATGATGCACACAGAGGGAGAACAACAAGATATACAGAAAGTAATGCATATTCAGCTCGAGTTGAGCTGAATATGCAATAGAAGTAACAATGACTTTAGGAGAAGGGCTGAACGTAACAAAACAGAGATAAATATACTACTACTTATCTACAGTACATTTAATTCAACTTAAGTGTAGTCTTAAAAGAGGACAACAGAAGTTAATGTACGAAAATTACTGGGGAAACAAAATTAACAACAACAAGAATACTCGATATATTAGTTCTCATCGAGAATTCCACCTGAAGAGTGTTCTGGAGATGCTTGATTGTTGCTCGGTGTGCTGACTTCATTAGCAACTTTTGTCTCTTCCACGGGGAAGACATTGATTGACTGAACACTGGGATCGGCGGAAACCATGCGCTCGGCTCCAACATAGGCTATCGCTTGTGGCGGTGAAAGAGGAGAAGACGTCTTCGGATCCGATGTCAGAAAAGACTGTTGGACAGACGCCACTCCAAACGAGGGGACCGTCTCTATAACAGTAGGGCCTTGAGACGATGGTCCTTCAGCCGTCTTAGGAGTTGCACCTAAAATATGCTCTATCGGCTTGGACTGCGGTGGCAACATCTGTTCGAACCTTGCAAACATAGAAGTGATCATCGCTTGCGTGTTCCGCTCCATGTCGGCTCTCTGCGCTGCAAGGAGCTCATCTTGGTGCTCTTCCTGCCGTATTGACAACTCTTGGTTGAGCCTCTCTTGCTCCTCGACCTTCTTTAAGAGCATCTCGACCTTCAATGCCATATCGGCTTGTACAGTGGGTGGGGACGTCGATAGCGCGGGCGAGTGAACCGTCACAGGAGTTCGTTGGCGCTTGTGCGGAGGCGTTGGTGCAGAAGCCATCACTTCAACGTCATCGTCAGTATTTCCATCTGAAGTATTTTACCATTTCTATTGCACATTTAGCTTGACTTGAGCTAAATGTGCACACAAAGCCTATTTTACCGTGCACATTCAGCTCTAGTCGAGTTGAATGTGCTGATCAATATTAATATAACGCCCAGGAACTTATGAAATGAACGTGCATATTCAGCTCGAGTCAAGCTGAATGTGTACAGAAAGCTCATGAGACTGCATATTCAGCTCGAGTCGAGCTGAATATGCACACATAGCTGAAATTAAGATGCACATTCAGCTCGACTCTAGCTGAATGTGCACATTATGATAAATCATTTGCGTACATACTAATGAGTCGGAGGTGCATATTCAGCTCGAGTCGAGCTGGATGTGCACTCAAAGCTCATCATACACTGCACATTCAGCTCGAATCGAGCTGAATATGCACATCATTCAAAACTAAACGTGCACATTCAGCTCGAATCGAGCTGAATATGCACATCATTCAAAACTAAACATGTACATTCAGCTCGAGTCGAGCTGAATATGCACATCATTCAAAACTAAACGTGCACATTCAGCTCTACCCGAGCTGAATATGCACATCATTCAAAACTAAACGTGCACATTCAGCTCTACCCGAGCTGAATATGCACATCATTCAAAACTAAACGTGCACATTCAACTCTACCCGAGCTGAATATGCACCTCGTGAGCAACCAATTGTGCATATTCAGCTCAACTCGAGCTGAATATGCACTAATTATATGAATGAGAAATTACAAAATTCATTCAAATTGCAAGTTCCGTAGGAGTCTACCTACCTGGTTTCCATTCTTTGGAGCCTCTTGAATCTTCAAACAAATGGCTTGAGGTATGTCACACAAAGGAGCTACTTCAGTGACAAAATGTCCCCTCTTTGAATCGTAATCCAATCACTATTAGAAACTCAAAACTAAGATGAGTCGCCAAAACTCTACAACTTAAAAACCTACCAACTCCCAACTTACAATAAATTACAACATCACAAGGATTTCATCCCAAGGTGAACTCGTATACTGCACGCGCGCGGATGAGCGTTGTCTTACAACCAAAGAAAGAAGCCTTCATCCTCCCCTCCAAGGCTTCAATACTGAACTTTCTCCAGCAACTCTACGAAAGATACCCTAATCAGTACTATCTAGAATAAAAGCAGTAGATGGAGGAATTAACAGATATGGACCTTCAGGATTACACGAGTGCCCATTCGTTCACCCCTTCCCATATGCCCTGTATGCAAACTGGCATCCATCTCTGTTAGCATGAGAACAAAGACCACATGAAAACCTAAAATTAGTGTACCCTAAGTCTCTACAGTTAACATTAAGTCTCTACAGTTAACATTCACAAACAGTGGGAGCATGCCAGATCAAGCAAATACCAGGCAATTCAACTCATCAATTACATAACAACAGGGTTCAAAACTGGACATGAAGAGCTGAAAATAATGAAGGTGAAACCAACGCAGAATCTTGACTGACACAACTTTCGTACTGCTGAGTACTGCAGAGACTTTCGTACACTTAACCCCTAAAGTCGAAAGCCCTCAAAACTGCCAAAGACCCTCAAAACTGCCCTCTTTCAATGCAAGGTGAAAATTTTTAACTTTTGACAAATTTTCGAGTATGTAACCGTAAGATCTAGTACCTAACTTGTACATGTACATGCATACCAAATCTTAGATTCAAATTCCTCTCCATTTGTGAGATCGTAATGTTCAAAGTTGAAAAAAAAGATTTTTTCCTTGTTGTAGAATGGAAAACTAATGTTTTGGGGGTCAAAAAAACCAATTTTGAAAGGAAATTTGACATGAGGCTCTTCAAATTCTTGTTCCTATGTGAGTAAGGAATATTTCCGTATAATTTTTACCCTCATAGGACCTATAAAACCTAAAGAAATGCTTAATTTTTCACATGGAGGTATGCTGAAATACAAATACAAATGCCCATTTTCAACAATTAAAAAGGCATGTAAAAAATTATCGGATTGAAAATCCAGACGGTAAGATCATGCTTTACTACCTCTTCTACATGTACGAAAAACAAAATTCGAAAAAAGGTAAAATCTCAATTTTTGGTGAATTTTTGGAGTTACTGCAATGAGCATATACCGCAGTTTTGGGCAGATTTCAGCATGCCCTAACAGTGTTTTCAAACTTTGACCGTGAATATCTCCTAAAGTATGAGGAATTTTGAAGCATAAATGGTGTCATTTTAAAGGTATGGGAAAACTCTACAATCTTCTAAAATTGTAACTTTGTACGATCTAAATTTAGTAACTGAGAGCCAGCCATCCGTGACAAGAGTGGCTAACCCCATATCTCAGAAGCATTCAATAGCTGACGCTTTGACTCGACAAGTTTCAAAAGGGTGGGACGACACTGAGTTCAGGGCATTCACGACACAGAAACGCACCTTCTCAACAGTTATAATGCGTCCCTCAAGAGTGGACCGGTTGAGGTACTTCACACAGCGATCAGCATCATCAGCATTGTCCATAGTCACAAAGCCAAAACCTCGTGACTCGCGTGTGCGTGGGTCAACCACCAGTCGGCATTCGACCACCTGAAAAATAAAACATATTGACGATAATACAAAAACAGTGCGACCATATTCTGGTCGATTTCGACTTTAGGGATTAACGCAGAATCTTGACTAACACAACTTTCAAGACTTTGTTGACTGACACAACTTTCGAGACTAATGCAGCATCTTGACTGACACAACTTTCGAGACTAACATTAAGTCTCTACTAATTTGTAGCTTTAGTGATGAATGCCAGAGCCGAGGAGTAACTTAGTTTATTAGTCTGATTGGGAATCTAGATGGCAGAAAAGGTGCCTGACGCGAATTTGAACTAAGCTAAAAAAGACGACAAACAATAGAGTTATGTTTTCAGGACATGGAAAAGAGGATTTGAGCACCCATATTTGGTGAGAGCACTACATAAAGAGATGAGCAGTAAGAATATGGAGGCAGACAAAGGGATGGACACAAAAAAGATAACTCTATTTCCTGTCAACCTAACATTGTACTAGTAAATCAGAAGAATTGGAAGTACCTTGTTGAGAGCAGCCTAAATGTCACGGATCCAATCGGCGTTTTGTTGTGCTAAAACTGTTGTCGCTTTGTTGTAATCACCTCCATTGATTGCTTGTCCAGCTTCACTCAGCTTGTACACCGCAACCTGCACATATTCTGGCACAAAACGCAATTCTCCTCAATGCAGAACTCAAAAAGAACAAATTCATGTACTATCTGAGAGCATAAGCTGAGTTTGTCAAATCATAAGCTGAGAATGCAGAAGTAGGATTCCTTCTTCATGAGTTGAAGTAGTTTCATGAGACAAACATGGTGACAATAAAAGGCAGGTCTAGTACAAATTGATGGCTGCAGTAAGAAACGCATGCAAATGATCACAAGTGTTTTCTTCCGTAGCTCAAACAAGTTTGAGAAGTTGAATTACATAGGACATGAAGTATTCATTGTGCACTGTCAAACTGTTTGATAATCTAAAAGAATGCAACGTTACACAGCAAGCTAGTACACATCAGCTGAGCTGCTGAGAATTTCTCTTGTGAATTTTAGTTTTCCACAATAAAACTCACTTTCATGTAGCATCAACACATGAGTACAAGGTGTGCACCTCCGGCATGACAGAAAAATTTGTTGTCTGTATGTAGGCAAATGCTTACTTGGTATCGGTGTCTGCACAACCGGTGTTATAACATCCGGTGGCGATTGTTGTCGATCTGTCGAAATGCAGACTGGTCGATGTCGTCGATCTCGAGAGAAGCTGCAAGCAATCCTCGCGCCTCTCGACACGTACGGCCACGTTTCCTTCCTTGCTCCCGCGCTCAGTTTGAATCTGTGAATCATTTGTACCCCACTTCATAAGTCAAAGTCACGCGCATGACTCTCGACAACAAATCATGACATGAAAGTCCACATTCTCACTCCGTATTGCGGTAGCCGAGAGGGGAAACTACGACGGTGCTACCAAGGAGGTCGGAATTCAGCTCTCCCGAAGTGCTTGCAATCCTACGATTGCGCCCCGCGAAGAAACGATCAGCAACCGCACCTCGACAGTTGTTCGCAACTAGTTTAATTAAGTGTTAATTAGTGTCAAGAGCGTTCCCTGGAATAATTAAGCACATCGAGAGAGAGATTTCACGTCCGTGAGCAAGAGAGTGCGAGGCGCAGGAGATAAATAGAAAGTTCATGGATGCTCAATATGCTGGCGCTCACGCCACAGACGCGTTTGCCGACAAGAAGTGACCGCGCTTTCAAACCGTGACGTAGGGCACTTTTCGAGACTAAGACTTCCTGGTTAAGGCACCCTTCCTTTCTTCTCTGTTCAATCCAACACGGCCTCCTTTTGCCATATTGCTTCCAACAACCGAAACACACTTAACCTAGAGCAACCTAAACCAGCGATTCCACGAAACCAGCGATCAACCCTAAACCAACGATCAACCTAAACCACGAAACCAGCAATCCCACGAAACCTCAAACTTCAAACTCACAAGCCTCTCGGCGCAAGCTTACCTCTTGATGGCGTGCGGCGATGGATCTGTGGCTATGCGGTGGTGCGCTTGCGCTTTGGCGTCGCACGCAAGAAGATGAAAAGGGACTCCCTTCGTCTCCCTCCGGCCTCTTGCCCTACGCCATTCGCACTGTTCCCTCGCCTGTTCCCAAATTTGTTCCTTTCCTTTTCCAGCAGAAGGTGGCAGAGGTAATTATCAAGTATCAACACCAGAGTAGCGATGATTATTTGTTGCCAAAATGAGTCCTCTCGGCTGATATCTAGGTCTACACAATTGATACTAGTCTGAGACCTTGAGATACCTGGGTGATACTCGTGCAGTCACCGACACTTACAGAACCTGTGAAAGCTGCATGTGATCGAATCTCGATAGACACAACATGTCCATGTTTGTACAGCCAGCCTTCCTAGGTTTACAACATTGTTTTCTTGTCACTAACACCTCCCTGGTATCAACCGAGTATCATAACCGCATCCTAGGTGTGATCAGGGTATTAAACGGGTATCTCCCGATTAGGTGTCAGTCATGAAGAGGACACTATATAGTGCAATGATTTCCTTGCGTTTGAGAGCACAAAGAATCTATGGTGGTTTACAATGCACACTTCTCGGCTGATATGTACAAGACTAGTGTACACATCCGTTGTCCTCTTCTTATTTTAGACAAGATACTACTCTGATATTATAATACCCGGTTGATACCCGGTTGATATGGAGGCAGTCTACTTCACTGTTCGCATCGCTCCCTTCTCTGTTCTCATGATTCCCATCGTTCCCTCACCCGTTCATAACCGACAAGTTATGGCCTATTTCGGGTCCTCTTTCCATAATCTCATTAGCAACTTCTAAAGACTTGAACTATGAAAAAGAGGTGGAAGAAAATGGGCATCTATTCTGACAATCTCCGCGAATATTGGTGCAAGCGTAGACCAGCGACAATGATTTCCATGAGTGGGGGTTCTGATGTTATGTACCTTGTGGTGTTGATGTTATTCTGCATGATTTAGAACACTCGTAGATTCTTCGAGGCTAAAAAAGCTCATCGGCCTTATAGGGTTAAGCAATGTGCATATATGGAGGGAGGAAACAATTCTACCCAATTTTATTTTCATCCATGTTGTGGAGATGAGCCAGTTGGTAGACTTTCTGTGGTCGACACCTAAACCCATCATGCACCCAAAACCATAGCTTTTCAAGTCTGGGTAGTCTACAAATGAAAAAGTGGGGCCCGCTTATTCCATTCATTTAGAATTTTCCGTTTGGTTTATGGGATTTTGGGATGTTTTTCCTCCAAAGGAACCAAAATCGAATGTGCATATGTCTTCAAGGTTCTTTTTCTAATGAATTCTTATGTGTCTAGCCCTGCGGTTTTGGGTTTTGGCCACACCTCGGCGACTGGCTCTCAGAATCAATGACTATTCAAAGCCGTCACCACACCTAGAACGAGTAGTATCTACCTTTTCAGTACAACCACGGGCATTGTATGATCAACGGCGTTGGGGTTGAGTGAGGTCAATGGAAATAAGACCACACCCATAGGAAATAGAATTAAGGACCACTTCCTTTCACTCCATCCCAACTTAGTTCGATTCTTTCATGCCTATTTCCACTACAAGTCAAGTCTTTGTAGAACCTCATGAAAAGCTAAACAACAATCATTTAATTGATTTTCAACTGTATCAAAAGAGAGGGTCTCCAACCTCTACGTTTTAAATGAATATATGTATTAACCCCTAAAGGACCACGACCACTTTCGCTCTAAAACCGGTCCAAAACTGCCACTGCCAAAAAGAGACATGAAAATCACATTTTAAAGTGAATTTTGGATTTTCAACCGAAAGATTTTAAAATAGACTTCCATATAAACATGCCTTAAACTTTTGGTTGCAATCCACCGTACAGATTGATAGATTTTAGTGTTTAAAGTCAAAAAGATGGTTCATTTTCTTCCTTGCGTTGAGTAGATCAGCAGACTTTGACTTCACTTTGTATCATATTTTTGCATTGTACAAGGTCTAAATCTTTTACCATTGTCTTAAGCATGATGTTATTTCCCAACACACCAATTTTTAGAGGTAGAAAAGGGGTGTAGCATATTCAAAACAAGTGTGCAAGGAGTGGAGGTTCAATGATTGCCATTTCACGTTTTATTTTTTTGTGAACTACGTATGTATTCAAATGATAATCCAAACGGTCAATAAGAAGGTTTTCACCACATATTGTTGTTGAAAAAATAAAAAGTGAAAAATTTGAAGATCTCTAGGTCTTATGTAGAAAAGATGAAGTTTTTTTCCTCCGTTGCCCGACAATGTGTGAAAATGTTTGACTTGGAATAAAATGCCTTTTTACACTAAAGACAAGATTTTTTATTGAAAATTTCCAAAAAAGGAAATATTATTTATATGTGTGAAAATTCTCAATGTCAATAGAAACTTTTGTCAAAAAATTTGGAGGTGCCCGGTGTTCCCACTTTTGGCTTTAAGTGGTACTAACTTTCAAACCACAAATACAAAAAATAAAATAAAAATATGTCTACGAAGCTCTTATCAGAGGCAATCTAGAATAAAAAATTTAGAGAAGAAAGATTTTTTTTCGAGTTTTAGGAACCTGCCCAAAATCAGAAATCCCCCTGAAGGAGACTCTGGTCCTTTAGTGTTATATACATTTTGCACCTACTCTATAGGCTTGTATATATCATACTCAAAAACTTCCTGTAGTGAACGCAAATCAAAGACACTGGGATTATACAATATTTTTTTTTTAATTTCTTGTTTTTGAAAGATTTATGATTAAACAATTGAGTTGCAATATTTAATCTTCTTCTTTTTGTGATAGCACATATATAAAAACCAAAAATATAATTTCAAATTTTTTATATGTTCAAAACAATTAATATTATTTAAAAGACATGCATAGATTTTGGTCTAGTGGCAATATCATGGATAAAATAGTGAGTTTAAATAAATATCTAAGTAGATTGGAATCTAGTGATTGGATGAGGGGGCTTCAAATTCAAAATCTAATTTTGAAAACTATCAAATATCTTTCATGGATTGAGAATCCTAATCTGTTGTGAAACGAAACTTCATTAATGAGATTGTATTTTCAAATACATACTAGCAGTTGGCGCTTGCTTTGCAACGCATTAGTTCAACCATTTTAATGTAGTTTTTATATCACAAAATATATTTAAAAAAAAGGTAACAACAATCTACGTAAAATATAAATATGTCTTTGAAACCTATGCACGAGTTTTAATAATGTAATAGAATAGAATAGAAAAAAAAAAATTAGGTTTTAGATTTTTTGCATTTTAACATGGAATTTCAAAAATGTTATGAACGTCAAATTTGTAATCAAGAGTTTCAAATTTATTTTGGATAAGCACAAATTGCAACACACGAATGCAAATTTCACACACCCACAAATTCAACTTTTAATTACAATCTCAATTTCACACATCCACAAACTCAATTTGCAATTACAATCTCAAATCTTGCAATTACAAATCAAAAATTTGTAATTTCAATCTCCACAACTCGAATATGCAATTTTGCAACTCCAACTTTGTATGCCAACCTCCAAGATCACAACTCCATCTTCACAACTTTTTTACTCCAAGTTTACAACTCATCATTTACAATTCAATCTTTTAGTGCTTAACCAAAAAAAAAATTTGAACGTCAAATTTGTAATCTAGAGCACAAATTGCAATACACAAATGCAAATTTGTCACACCCAAAAACTCAAGCTAATGCTTTGCAAGCCATGAGTCCAATTATTTTAATGTATTTTTATATATTACAAAAAATATTTTTAAAAAAGTAACATGATTCACTATGCGGTTGGATGCGCAATTAACTGCGCGGTTGACTATATCGCTCCTATAGTTCACTGCACAGTTGACTGCGCGATTGATCGCTGCGTGGTTCACTGCGAGGATTATGATTTTAGTAGTATGATGCAATAAGTCATTGATTTTGATATTGAAGGTTCTTCAATCATATCAAAGCTACCTCAAATGATCATTGTTTATTCCTACGATATATCAAATTCCTACGGTTGGACAATAGGACTCCAAATTTATTTGAAATTCAACTATAGATTTCTAAAAGGAAAAAATGTGCAATTGATCAAGAATTTATAATCATTGATTATCATTACCGTACCTAGTGGTCGCTTCAACACCTCTAAGTCAAAAGAATTATTTTCCTTTGTCCCAATGATTTGGACATAGTGGATTTCACCTAAGTATTACATGGGTATCACCTATGCATTATAGGGGTAGCACCTTAACATTACATGGATAATCACCTAGACAAAAAGTTTATACTTTCATCCATTTTAATTGAATTATGTACAAAAGCAACCACATTACATTGTTTTGGTCAAATTCAACAAATCATTTCCACTATTTTAATTATCTATATCATGATTTTTATTTTATTTCAACACATTTGATTGTACTATTGATAAATGAAAATATAAATAAAGTTAAACTTGTTGTACACTTCTTTTTAAAGGTCATCTTTTAAATCCAAAGAGTCATTAATAATTTCCATTTTGTTAGTTGAATATTTTTTCTAAATTAATCATTGAATATCTAAAAATATAAATTTGAAAATACATTAAAATATTTAAAAAACATAATAGAAGCTTGATCACTAAGTATAAATTCGCTTAAGAAAATAAACTTAACACTGAATATCTTTGAATGAATGATATTAGCCTGATGAACCTCCAAGTATTTAATTTCTATCAATTGACTCTACCAATATTTATAAACTTATATCATATCATTATTTATCTCTATATATAACAATTTTCACTATATACTTAATGAAGCCAAAACCTAGATGATACCCACATAGGGTCCCTCGCTAAGACAAGATATTCCAATGGGGAACAATATTGATACAAAGAACATGTCGATAATTATTGAAGAATTTGATAGTTTTTTATTCTTTTAATTGTCCTAACCCCTAAACGTCCTTGGGGGGGTCGAAACGCTGAAATACAGTCAGAAATCCCTCAAAATTAAATTCCATGTAGAGCTCAGTGGGAGAAAAATATTCAAAAAGTAACCGTAAGATCCTCTTCAAACATAGCCAAATAATAAGTGAGCCAATTCTTGTGTACTTTGGACATGATTTGGGCCTCCATCCATTCCAAAAATTGCTACGTTTAGGGGTTGAAATTAGTCGGGGAGACCCTACTTTTTGGAGTTTTTGAGAAATTACACCTTGATTTAAATTTCCAGTGGGGGATTTCTTAGCAACAAAATTATTTCTGGTCGTTTGTTTTTGAACCCCTTACTTTTTCATCCACTTACTTATTCTAACCCTTACTTTTTCAACCCCTTACTTTTTCACCCACTTACTTTTTCAACCCCTTACTTTTTCTAATCCTTACTTTTTCTAACCCTTACTTTTCAACCCCTTACTTTTTCAACCCCTTACTTTTTCACCCACTTACTTTTTCTAACCCTTACTTTTTCAATCCCTTGCTTTTTCAAATCCTTACTTTTTCAAATTCTTACTTTTTCAATCCCTTACTTTTGTACCCCTTCCTTTTTGTAACCTTTACTTTTTCGAACCCTTATTTTTTCAACCCCTTACTTTTCCTAACCCTTATTTTTTAATCCCTTACTTTTTCAAATATTTTGTTTTTCAATTGTCTTCCATCTCAAATGTTTTCTTTCTAATTCTTTTACTTTTCTAGTACTTTATTTTTTAAGCACTCTTTTAAAAGAGTACTTTTGAAAAAGTTTACTTTTTCAATGTGGTCATATTTCAAAAGCTCCATTTTTCAATCACATACTTCTAAAAAGTTTTGTGTTTCTATTATTTATTTTTTGAAATGAACATTTTCCAAATGTCTCCTTTTCAAATGTATATTTATTCAAATGTTTATTTCTTTAATTATTTCTATTTTCAATATTTTCCAATCTTCTATTTTCAGATGTTTCCTAGTTTTGCAATTCCACTTTTCTTCCATATCTAGGTTCTTCTCTCAATCTATTATTTTCCAAATCAATTTTTGGTGTTCATTCCATTCTAATTTCTATTTCATCCAAATGTTGTTTTTTTTCTAAATGTATTTAAATCTTTGTCGCTTCTTATACTCAAAATGTACACATAATCTTCTTCTATCT
This sequence comes from Bryoerythrophyllum caledonicum, assembly GCA_963971425.1. Taxonomy (NCBI): domain Eukaryota; kingdom Viridiplantae; phylum Streptophyta; class Bryopsida; order Pottiales; family Pottiaceae; genus Bryoerythrophyllum; species Bryoerythrophyllum caledonicum. The sequence goes on along the minus strand of OZ020519.1, from coordinate 30,705,982 downwards.
TGATACACTAAATGTGCACAAGTGAAAAAATTTGTACTGCAATCTTAAGTGGAATTCACAAATAGTGTAGTAGTGGCATTTAGTGTTATGATTTGTCACTACACTAATTGCCCAGTTCACAATTAGTGTACGGGTTCGCTTTTAGTGTCCACTACACTAAAAGTGATATTTAGTGTAGTGGTTTTCAATGGAAAATATTGATACGAGTATAGTTGTACAAGATAATGATCTTTAGTTTTTTAAACAAATGTTTTTACATATGCATGTGATCTTTGACCCTTATTCATGTGGGAGAAAAGATAGTAGAAAATACTTATGTATAATATGTAACGCATGAATTTTGTGTGAAAGAATGCATATGTAAGGTAGTACCGTTTGCAATAAAGGGAAGAGTGATGGAACCAAACTTTTGCAAGTGCGCAAAGTTACACATCAACTTGCAATATGTTTGAATGACATTAAAAAACATTGCGATCATAACTTTTTGAAGGCACTCAAACTTATGTCCAAAATGACAACAATTGCATAATGTTGCGATCAAAGGATACGGATGCGCTATTAGAGCCGACACCAAAAAACTTATAAATTAACTCTATAGGAACTTCCAAAAATTCTTAGAATCCTTTGAGGGAACTCTTGGGCCTTTAGGGTCAAAGATGATTTGAATTATAAAACACATAAATTAATAATAGCAAGTGAATCAATATCGCACGAGACAAGATCATCTTGCAAAGTCAACTCAAGGGATAAATATTGATTTATAACAAATGAGATGAAGTACACAGAAGTTTCATTTAGTGTAGTGGACACTAAATACGAACCCATACACTAACTGTCAACTACGCAATTAGTGTAGTGACAAAATTGTACACTAAATGTGAACTACTACACTATTTGTGAACTTTTGTAAATATTGGAATATTAACTTTTTTACTCGTGCACGTTTAGTGTATTGAAAGTAGAAGAGAATTATGTGTACAAAAAGGTGAAGAAGAGAAAAACTAAAACCCCCAAAGAAAAAATTGGAGAAAACAACAATTGGGAAAAAACAACAATTAGGAAAAAACAATTAGGAAAAAACAACATTTTTGAAAAAAACAAGAACTAGGAAAAAACATCAATTCGGGGAAAAAAGACAACTTACCTTTTGCAAAGGTAAACTTTTGTAAAAATAAGCTATTCCAAATGTAAACATTTGAAAAAGTAAAGATTTGAAAAAGTTCACTTTTGAAAAGAAATCTTGGAAAAAAGTAAAGTTTTGATAAAGTGAGGTTTTGAAAAAGTAAATGTTTGAAAAAGTCAAATTTGAAAAAGTAAACTTTTTAAGAAGTAAAACTTGAAAAATAAATCTCTTGAAAAAGTAAGTTTTAAACAAATTAAATTTCCATAAAGTGTACTCCGATAAAGTAATCTTTGATAAAGTAAATTTTGATCAAATAATCTTTTGAGAAAGTACACTTGTTAGTATACTATTAGTACACTATTTGTCAACTTTTTTTCAATTAGTGTACTACGGTAAGTACACTATTCGTGCCATTACAGTAAAAAACTATCAGTGTAGTGACTTCTTAAATCTTATCTTTACGTGATATGTAATGAATTTTCTTAAATCAATACCAAGGCACAATTCAATTTTGATACAATAAACAATCTTATAGAAAGGACATTTTGATTCAGTGGTAATCTCGATGCAAATCTAAACGCTAATCCTAAACCCCAAACACTAAACTCTAAAACCCTGAATCCTAATATTTAAATCATTAAACCTAAACAATAAACTGTAAGACCTTAAACCCTAAAAACTAAACCCTTGAACCTAAACCCTAAACCCAAATCCATAAATCTAATTCTAGAATTGTCTAGTCCGAAACCCTAAATCCTATAATTTACACTTCATACCATGGACTTGCAATCCTAAACCTTAAACTCTAAACCCTAAATGTCAAAATGTAATTTGAACCCTAAACCTAAATCTTTACTTTTATAATCTAGTCATAATCAATATCCTTAATATGGAAATAAATGACCGTAATCAAATACCCATAACCCCAATTGATATCCTTAAATTCATACATAATTCTATACCTTAAATTTATATTGATTCTTGCATATTTAAATTGATACCCATAACCCCAATTGATAACCTTAAATTGATCATGTAAATAGAAACTTCCATTACATCGAGATATGAGGAGAAACTTATGTGCTTGTTAATTTTTTGGTCAAGTTTGAAAGATGCTTTATTTAGAATAGCTCCTGCCCACCAAACGTGATGTCATTCCCGCTCTTTTCTTAACGGCAACTTGTCCGACGTGGTCAATACACCCCAACCTCTTCTCTCTCTCTCTCTCTCTCTCTCTCTCTCTTTGCACCTTTCTAATAGTCGGCAAGCCTTCGTGAATCTATACTGTCTCGAAGTATGCCTTGACATTTGAAAGACCTATTGCATTCGAAGTCAAATTTCTGTGCAAGAAGTGGATACATTATTCTAGGTCAACTTAGTTGTGTTTGGAATTTCTAGAGATGCGGAGGTGTGTGGTCGTGAATGGTTGCTGCGGCCGTGACAAAGAGTAGGGTTTTCTCTTCCTTCTTCATTCAAGACGTTTTGGTGCACGCAATCGGACCATTTGTAAGTGACTTCTGTCTAAACTTTATGGTGATTTACTTGGCATTTGGTTTGCACATTTGATACTATCATTTTCAATATAATGAAAAAGTTGTAGGAAGGAGGTGATACTTTGGCGTCAACACAATCGCCTCCTTAGTACTGGTTTAGGGATTCATTTTATTATTTGTACGTTAGTATGACATATATGTTCTTGCAACTGTCAAAATGCGTAGTTTATGTTGATATTAGTGCTTCAGGTTTTGATTCAGTACTCTAGCAAGAAGTGGATACATTATTCTAGGTCAACTTAGTTGTGTTTGGAATTTCTAGAGATGCGGAGGTGTGTGGTCGTGAATGGTTGCTGCGGCTGTGACAAAGAGTAGGGTTTTCTCTTCCTTCTTCATTCAAGACGTTTTGGTGCACGCAATCGGACCATTTGTAAGTGACTTCTGTCTAAACTTTATGGTGATTTACTTGGCATTTGGTTTGCACATTTGATACTATCATTTTCAATATAATGAAAAAGTTGTAGGAAGGAGGTGATAATTCGGCATCAACATAATTGCCTCCTTAGTACTGGTTTAGGGATTCATTTTATTATTTGTACGTTAGTATGACATATATGTTCTTGCAACTGTCAAAATGCGTAGTTTTTCTTGGAATGAATGCTTCAGGTTTTGATTGAGTACTCTAGCTTGAAGCAGTGCATATTCAGCTCGACCCGGGCTAAATATGCAGTACACATTCAACTCGACCCGAGCTGAATATGCAGTGCACATTCAGCTCGACTCAAGCTGAATATGCACTGCACATTTAGCTCGACCCGAGCTGAATATGCAGTGCACATTCAGCTCTACGCGAGCTGAATGTGCTTTTTTTTCACCTAATCGTGGAGATGAACAATTATGCTATTATTTTGTTTACTTTGATTGATGTGGGATGGACCTTGAAGTACTATTATACTACGACAACTATTAACACTTTTGCCTTAATTTTGCAGTGCCGAGATGGACACTTCAACCGGTGCCTCAATCGACGATGATTTTGATTTATTAAGTGACAACTCGTCTTTCCACGATCCAGTAGATGCTGATTTGATGGAATTCGAAGTTCTCCCAAGGCATTCTTGGGTTGGTAAGATAGTTGAAATGAAAAACCTGTCCGGAGTTACAATTGCCACTAGAATACTTCGTAACCTTTACACCACGGCTATTTCTGGGATTGATGCTCCATTAGGTGATATGCACGTTGCCATTCAGGTCTCCAGGACATTAGTTGAAGATGAAGCACCGGACGAATGGCGTTATTGTGTTAAGATTTGGCCTGTCGGTCAAGTTTTCTATAATAGTGTCAGTCTCTTGCATCACCAGCACCGTGATACTTACAATTCAATAATGGCAATGAGAAGCCGGTCTCTTGGAGAGAGGACTTGCTCTTATGAAAGTTCATCTAGGATCCCTTCAACCATGGTTTCAACAAAATCATCAATTCTCCTCTCTGACGAATCTATCAACTCTGTTGCTGGAAAACGCTGTTGCTCTAGGAGTTGTGTTCAACGCTTCCCACGATTGAAGATTAAGGTATTGCGGATGAGGATGTATTTTGGAACCTCCGTTCAATTTCGAAGGCATATGAAGCTAGATGTTCACGGACAGTTTCATGTGGACAATAATGGTAGAAATGTGGTGACCATTGAGGGCGTTGATGTGTGCGCAGCTGCCTGGCAGCACATCATGGGCGTCAGTGAAACCTTGTTCTATGAATATGCCAAAATTGCAGCGGCTGGTGTAGTCGTGCAACCCCATGGTAATTCTGGGAAACGGAAACCTAGAAATCACACAATAGTCGCTACCGCAACATTACTTGTCATCCTTAATAGAAATGCTGACCACATGCCCCACAAGTCCCGCATCTTGCCTTCGGGTGAGACATCCGTGGCCAAAGTTCTTCCCGCAAATTTCAAGTGGAAAGATCAAATTCCTGCAATTGATGCCCATTTAGTTAATTGCGGGCTTTCCCAAATTTCCACTTCAGGGCTGAGTAAGATTAGACGGGTCCATTTTTCCGATTACAATGCAAAACGACCTGGGGATAACTTTGCACGTTGTTCAACGTGTGATAAGTACCATTCCCATCGGAGGTTGCAGCAGCCTGGAACAGAAGTTGCGCTATTGTGGCAGTAGAGGTTGAATCTCCATTTGGATTCAGCATGGGCTCATCGAGAGTTGTATTATTCCAACCGTTACCGATCTCAAGAGTTGCCGGATGAATGTGTTACGATTATGCACGACAAGATGGATCACTCGAAGACTGCATCTCCTGTCCTCTCTCACAAGACGAAACATTTGGATGGTCTGATGAAGTTGCCCATCTCTGTTACTGGAATGCTTGCTCATGGTCATGGTGATGTTCGTTATGCTCATTATGGCTTGGACATTTACCCACATGATGTCAACTATACAGTGGGATCTTTTGCTAGATTGTTACGAGACTTAGAACAACCTTCGAAGACATCGTCCCGACAATTATTTCTGGGTTCGGGGAGAACTGCATTGTTTCGAGCTGTTTTGCAAGGAGCTTCACATACTTGTGTCCCATTCCTCCGTGCCGCACCTGAGTCTCTAGCTACAGCAAAACCTTTGCCGCCTATTTTGCATGTGCAAATGGACAATGCGGTGAGTGACAACAAAAATAGATATGTGTTTTGCTTTTGGTCTCTTCTTGTTGCAAAGGGTATCTTCCGAGAGGTTTATGTTAATTTCATGCTTGTTGGCCACACACATGATGACATTGATGCATTATTTGGTTGATGGAGTATGGCTTTGAAGAAGGAGAGTTTCTCCACGATCCCTTTGCTTATGAGATCATTTATGGAGAACAAAAGTGTGCCAACAATCCCCCACTTGATTGAAGAAGTCGTGGACTTCAAGTCCTTTATTAGTGAAGGTATTGCAAGTGGAGACGAAGCATTGCAGGGCCACACAAAGGCTCACCAATTCAAATTCTTTGTTGACTCCAACGGATGTCCCATGATGAAATACAAGATTCTTTGTCATCAAGATGATTGGCTTCCAAGAGAAGGGGGTGGGATCAAATTGTGGAAGGAGGATTCAAATGGGAGGTCTTTGTGGCCACGTGGAGAACCACCTTCATTGCAGCCACATGCAATGCGCAATCTTCCTGAAGTGATTAAAGGTCTTTCTGGATTCATTTCATATTGGGAGCATCAAGCACGTGAGGATCGTACAGGTGAATATCGAAGGCGATATGAGCCTTTGAGCTACTATTGGCGGGCAGTTAGAGAGTCACTTAGTCAACCAATGGACTTGCCCACCTCTCTACAGGATGGTTTTTGGCCTTCTAGTCGTATTGGTCAGACAATCGAGGACCAATTCACTAGTGTAGGCGCTGTTCGTGAGGATCATGATGATGATGACCATTTTGTTGGGCAGAGTCGCGATAGGCCAGCCCCTTCTTTTCGGATTAATTGAGACGTTTACTCAGGCTATTTTATTGCATTAAGACCGTGTGATGGAGATGAACGTCCTGTTTGGATTGCACAAGCGCTCTCGGACCGTATTCGGATCTGGAAAGGCCTAACTCTATCAAAATATAGTACTTCCGCCCCACTTCGCGCGATGCAAATGTCCAAAGATGCTATGATGGATGGGCCTCTTCCAACGGTCTACAATGGACAATTGATGACGAGCAACTTCCGCAATGGGAGGACACCGGATCTCTGTTGACTGCATGGAAGTCTAGAAGTAGGAGACTGTGAATTTCCTGTTGTGAAGATACCTAGAAATCCAGTTCAAATCATCCAAGATAGTTTGATCAGGGATACCGAGCCGTCTTCTTCGCAATGATTTTTTAGTACAAAGATGTTACTCTTATACTAGTATCTAAGAATGTGCGCATAAGATCGAAATTTGTTGGCGTGATTTTAGCTCGAATCGAGCTGAAAGTGTACACCCATTTCTTGTGGAGTTTAATACATTTCACAGTTTTGATATTTTATTATTTGCTATGCTGAATGGTTTATTGCATAGGAATTGCTTGGGCACATTCAGCTCAACTCGAGCTAAATGTGTATGGCTTTCTTCTTGGAGAGAAGTGAATTCTGGGCTTGATGATTTGCCCTTTGATATTTGCTATTCTGAATGTTTTATTGCATAGGAATTGTTGGGGCACATTCAGCTCGACTCGAGCTGATAGTGTGTTCCGATTTGAGAAATGCATTTTCGTACCTTGACATTTGATCTTTTGTTTTGAATGATATTTGGAAATGTAAGTGTTGCTTGCTTTCAGCTTGACTGGAGCTAATAATGTACTTCAATTTCTTTCAAGCCTGATTTTACATTGAAAATAATTCCGCACCTCCCATTTTAGTGGACACCAAACTGGAAAGATAGTATTCAAAGGTTACTATGCAAATCACTAAACATTTGCATATTTAGGTTTGCTCAAGCTTTTCATATTATTTTGGGAGGCTCCCAATCTCCCAATATAATGAATATGGTGTTATGACAATTTAGCTCGACTCGAGCTAAACTGTAATACCATATTTTCTACGTCAGTTTAGCTCGCCTCAAGCTATACTGTCGTTATCAATATAGTCCGACAGTTAAGATCGACTTGAGCTAATCTAACGTAGAAAATATGGTATTACAGTTTAGCTGGAGTCGAGCTAAATTGTCATTGGCAAGGGTGCGATTATTTCATAATCGTATTTTGAGTGCTAACAAGAAATTGCATTCTTGTGAAATTCCATCCGAGTTTACCTCGAGTCGAGCTAAAATTGCCTTGTACACAATGTCAATTCAAATAAATGCAGGTTGTATTTCAAGCGCTAGAAGTTACCTCGATTCAAGCTAAATTTCCCACTTCATAAGCTTCTGCAGTGATGTCCATTTCTCAAGGTATTCACCCATACTTTTTTGAAGGATTATCTAATATTTTTCTCATTGGAATGCAGGATGTCTTCCTCTGAGGACGACAATGTTCATGTTGACGCTCCCGTTAATCAAGACCTTCCTGACTTTGATGTTATTCCTCGCCGTCTGTGGGCCGGGATGACTGTTTCGCTTCACAATGGTTCGGGTGTTCGCGTTGCGGAGGGGTTGGTTCGCAATGTCCGGTCCAGTGCAATTCTAGGTTCCTCTGGTCTTCTTGGGGATTTGAATGTTGTAGTACAGGTGTCTAGTACTTTTGTTCCGGAGGAGCTCCTGATGAATGGAGGTACTCGTTTAAGTCCTGGCCAATTCAACAAGTCTTCCTAAACGGTCTGAGTCTCTTCCATCATTGCCTTAGGGACGTTTACAATGTCTGGTTGGTTGAGCGTAACAGACCTCTAGGTGGGAGCTCCCGTTCGTTCGACAATTCCTCAAGGAATACACGTCCAATAGTGTCCAGGAATGTTGAGTTCCTCATGACCCCTTATTCCATTAACGCAATTGCGAGCAATAGTTGTTGCATTCAAAACTGTGTTCAACACTACCCTAGAGATAAAATAAAAGTCCTCCGTACGCGCTTGTACAGTGAGACCATCGTGCAGTTCAGGAATCATATCAAACTCGAGGTTCACAGGCAGTTTCATAGAAACGCTGCGGGTAGGAAGGTTGTGACCCTAGAGGGTGTGGACGTTTGTGCTCATGCCTGGATGAAAATCATGGGTGTAAGTTTGAATACTTTCTATCGGAATGCGAAGGACGCTGCCGCTAGTCATGCGGCTCAACACCACGGGAATACTGGTTTGCGTAAGCCTAGAGGTCATACGGTTGTGGCTACTGTCGCTCTTGGAGCCATCCTCAATAGACATGCGGACGACATGCCTCACAAGTCCCGTGTTCTCCCATCTGGGGAGAAGGCTGTAGCAGAGGTCTTACCTGCAAGTTTTAAGTGGAAGGATCGGATACCGCTTCTTGATGATCACCTCGCTGATTGTGGATTGCCGCCAATCTCAACCTCAAGCTTGAGTAAGATTCCGCGAGTGAGCTTTCCTGAGTACTATGCCAAGAAAGGTGGAGACAACTTTGCCCGTTGTTCTACGTGTGACAAATACCAGGATCAGAAGAAGCTTACTCAACGTGGGACACAAGCATCACTGCTATGGCAAAAGAAGATGCAAGTGCACATCGATTCTACTTTCGCACATCGGGACTTGTACTACCTGAATCGATTTCGATCAAAGTCGTCGTCCCAGGAGGTTCTAACCATCATGCATGATAAGATGGATCACTCGAAGACTACCTCCTCAATTTTTTCACATAAAACAAAGCACTTAGATGGGCTTCTGAAGTTGCCTCTTGCAGTCACATGCATGCTTGCCCATGGTCATGTGGACCAACGTTACGCCCATTACGGCCTTGATTTATACTCCCATGATGCCAATTACACGGTCGGGTCGTTCGCAAAACTATTGTGTGACCTAGAGGCACCTCCGAAATCAACCTCCAGCCAACTTTTTCCAGAATCTAATTCTCATCCATTGTATGCGGCGGTATTACGGGGTTCTGAGATGTGTTTGGATCCATTAGGGCCAATTCCAGATATCCCAGTTCCAGGGAGGCCTTTGCCTCCAATATTGAACGTGCAAATGGACAATGCTGTTGGTGATAACAAAAATAGATTTGTTTTCTGTTTTTGGTATCTCCTTGTTGCAAAACACATCTTCCGCGAGGTATATGTTAATTTCATGCTAGTTGGTCATACACATGATGATATAGATGCATTATTCCGACGTTGGAGTATGGTATTGAGGAAGGAGAGTTTTCCAACCATTCCTCTGCTCATGAGGTCATTCATGAAAAATGAGAGTGTTCCCACAATCCCCCATCTCATGCAAGAGGTTCCTGACTTTAAGAAATTCATTGGGGATATGATTGCGGACGGTGATGAAGCTTTGCAGGGTCATACGAAGGCTCATCAATTCAAGTTTTACGTGGACTTAAGTGGTTGTCCGGTAATGAAGTATAAAATTCTTTGTCATAATGAGGATTGGCTTCCTAAAGGAGGGTAAGGTAGTGGCATCAGTTGTGGAAGGAGGATACTGAAGGGAGAAGTTTATGGCCTCGCGGAGAACCTGGCGCATTGAAGCCTTCTACGATGCGGCATCTTCCTGAGATTGTGAAGGGGCTGTCAGGATTCATTGATCATTGGAAGCAATCATCGCGGAAGTCTGTTGAAGCCAGATCACGTTTTGAGCCCCTATCGTACTATTGGCGTGACGTTAGAGATGCTCTGATTCTTCCAATGGATACGCGGATATCATTGGAAGACGACTTCTGGCCAACAACGCAAATTGCCCATGCTATTCAAGATGAGTTCTCAGTGGATGGTGAGGTTCGGAAGGAGTACCGTGAAGATGAGCATTTTGTTGGCCAGAGACGCGATCGTCCACCTCCTTCTTTTAGAGTTGGTCGTGATCTTTATGCTCGCTATTTTGTTGCATTGCGGCCTTGTGATCGAGACGAGTGCCCATTTTGGATTGCTCAAGCAATTTCAGATCCTAACTCTAATCCAGACATGTCGAACACCATCCGTATTCAATTCTTCCGCCCTATGTCGCGCGATCGGGATGTTCTGAAGTTCTATAAAGATTGGGATACGGATTGCAACCTTCGCTGGACAGTTGAAAAGGGGATAGCCATAACTTGGGAGAGTACCGATTCAATCTTGACAGCATGGAAACCTAGGTTTTCAAAGAGGGATGGAGGTCATGTACAAGATTTAACTACAAAAATTCCGAAGTGTCAAGTAGCGATTATCAAGGCCTCCTTGGAAGCACTTGCAAGGGCCGAATCGTAATAGAGTTAGATAAATGGACTTTCTTTTTCCTAGATTTTGGATTCCGATGCGTGATACTTCATGTAATATGGTTAGATCAATTGGTGCTGAGATTATAGATATTTGTTTTCGATTACACTCTGTATGACTATATCTAATGCCAATGATTGCTATGATATATTCTCTCCATTGGTTTTGCATATCCGTGATAATTTGCAGTGTGTTTCTGTTTCCTTTTTAAAAAAACAATGTGGTAAATTTCTTGTAATCTTGAAATCAATAACACCAGTAATTGCCTTCATGGTGAATGGTAGAAAGTTAATGCTGGTTCACACTTTAGCTCTAGTGGAGCTAAAGTGTCAGCAAGTCTTCTTTTTAGTTCATTGCACTTAGTAATGGTGCGCACTTTAGGTCAAGTGGAGCTAAAGTGTGTGGAATTGCTTTTTTGAGTTCATTGCACCTCTATGTGATGGGGACACTTTAGTTCGAAGAGAGCTAGTGTGTGTGCAACTTTTTTTCCACTTCTGAACTCGTGTTTTTGTAGTGAACATTACCTCCCAATTTAATAGAAACTCATATCCCTCCATAAGGTAGAGTTTAGATGTGCACTTTAGCTCTTATGTTCTACATGTGTTAATTTGGGAGTCGCTGAATCTCCCAATATAACGAATATGGTGTTCTTTGCATCGGTTGCCCGATGTTCGCGTGGGAAATTCCTTGCCGTTAAGGGTTTGGAGTTGAACGGAGTTGTTGGGGAAGACCTCCTTCACGAGATAGGGTCCGAACCACAAGGCGTCGAACTTGCCTAGGAAATCCAATCTCCTCGCGTCTTGGAGGAGGACCAGCATTCCCGGTCTCAATGACCACACCTTGTTCCGTTTGTTGAAGGCAATCTTCCTCCTACGTTGGATGGCCTCCATGTTCTGGGCGCTCCGCCGGCTCATCTCATCGAGCTCCTCCAAGCGTTCTAACCGATCGGCTAAGGACGTGGCCATGGACCATCGTTCGGTCACGTCCACACGTAGAGAGAAGATCTCGCACTCAATTGGCAAAATAGCCTCAATGTCATATACCAACGAGAAGGGCGTAGCGTGTGTGGTCACCTTGAAGGTGGTTCGGTAGGCCCATAATGAGGCGGGGAGTTTTGTGTCCCAATCCCTCTTGAAATTAGTGACCGTCTTCCTCAAAATATTGACGAGGGTTTGGTTGACCCGTTCGGTGTGCCCATTGGTTTAAGGTTGATAAGGGGTGGTCTTACGATGGTTGATCTTAAACCGGGTGGTCATGGCTTTGATCAATTCGTTCAAAAAGTGTTTTCCCCTATCACTAATGAGGATTTTGGGACAACCAAACCGGGTAATGATTTGTTCGAGCAAAAACTTGGCCGCATGATTAGCATCATTAGTTTTCACGGCTCGAGCCTTTGCCTATTTGGTGAGGTATTCGGTTGCCACCACTATGTGCTTCATTCCACTTGAGGAGCTAGGGTGTACCTCTCCCACGTAGTCAATACCCCACTTCTCGAATGGGACCAAGGACAAGGATACGCACAATGGCATGCTCATCCAAAGGTCATCTCGGGCATACAATTGACAAGCGCCGCATTGCTTGGTGTACTCATGGGCGTCTTGGAATAATGTGGGCCAATAGTAACCCGCGCGAATTACTTGCCGTCAAGGTCCTAGAGAAGTGCCCTCCACACGCGTTGTCGTGGCAGGCCGAGAGGATGGTGGGGATTTCGGTAGAGCCTAAATCCTAAACATAGATTTTTTCAGAAAATTAAGTGTAAAAAGGGTTGTAGATATATGGAGAATTAGATAATTAATGATTAAATTTATATTAAGTACTTAATTAATTGAAAAGTACCTCTTCATATCTAAGATAGAAGGATTAATGGGAAAAGGGTTGAACTCGCACCCTTTGGAAAGGATGTACCTTTTTATATCTAGATATGAATAGATGTGAGGATTTAGTGGAATTAATCTCAATGGTTAATTATAGGCAAAACCGTTTTTCCAAGAGGTGTGCCTCTTGGGTTTGAGTAGAATGACTAGCTTGAATTTTTAGCATTCTTTGCCATTACCATAGAAATTCCTTGGAAGAAGATTGGAGTGAGTCCTAGCTTAGGTGAAAAAGCTAGTAGTTGAAGAAATCTCTTATGTTGTAAGAGTATTATGTGATGTGTGAAATTATTAATATATAATTATTATTGAATTTGCATGTGTAGAGTCTTGTGTGTGACTTGAATCATATGTATAATTACAATAATATTTGAACTTCATTGAATAAACTTGATATTGTATTTTGTGAATGCAAATATATGCATGAGGTATTAATTGTGAATAAACTCCTATGCATAAATGCATTATATATTTATTTAGATCTTCATTGTAAAAATTAGGACACTATCCTAATTAATTATGTGACATGAAAGTGTGTGTGTGTTGATGAATTAAAATTAATGTATTGCATATGAGTGAAATATGAATACTTAATATTGAAACTTCAAGAGATAAAGTTAGGGAAGATCCTAACTATGTCAAAGTGACATTGTGAATATTAAATGTAATAATTCTAAGTGTATGTAAGGCATTTAGAAATTAATTTGGAGTAAGGAACTTAATGCATTAATGTGAGGAATGCATAAGTAATTGATGAAATACTTAAGTTCAGGTGTGGAAACTTAAGTATTAAGACATAAGACGAGAGTCTTGTGCATGTGTAAACAACAAAACTTAAGTCTAGAGTTAAGAAGGACTTAAGTATGAATGACAGGGCTTAAGTCTCAGTGAAAGAACTTAAGTCTATAGTGGAATAGAATTTAAGTTTAAGTGATAAAACTTAAGTCTAGAGTTACAGGATTTAAGTCCAGAATGAGAAAGAACTTAAGTATTAACGATAGGACTTAAGTCTAAGTGTTAGGACTTAAGTCTAGAGTGAGGGAAAACTTAAGTCTAAATGATAAAACTTAAGTCTGAGTTACAGAACTTAAGTCATGCAAGTGTAAGAGTGAAGATACTCTTTCGCATTTAAGTGTTAAGGACTAATAGATAGGTTAGACTTAAGTCCGGACTTAGAGTAGAAATATACAGTGGCTTGATCTAACTTGTATGTTGTTCGAGACTAACACTTGTGATAAGTACGTGAGTACGTGAGTATGTGAGCCAAATAAACCGCCCCTAAAGGGAGGCTTATCTTGAGCACGAGATCCTATTACGGGGCCTAGTTCCTTGTGCAACCAATCCTCAGCCCATTCACACACAACTTATACGAGCATGGTGACACATCTCATGCTTACTTAGGTTCCTTGTGGTTGATTAGTGAGGTGGTGACTTAATCCAGCCTTTTAATTGAACCCACTTGTGAGCCAAATAAACCGCCCCCTAATGGGGTGGCTTATCTTGAACACAAGATCCTACATATGGGATGCAGCCCCTTGTGCAAACATACTTTAACCATTCATACAAGCATAATGACCCAAGACGTGGTCACTTAAGAGGGTTCGTTAATAATTAGTGATGTGATGGCTGAATTGAGCCTTAGGTTGAATCCAACCTTTAGACAAGCGTAAATTCCGCCTCAAAGCTTTGTTTCCAATGTTTTAAAGCTCCATTAGGTTCAATTTTGCCTTGTGAACTTGATTAGCACCTTAACCACCAATTCCAGGCCCAAGTGCGACCCTAACAGCAGCAACCAGCAGACAGGCTCCTCTTTTTATGTTAAAAGTTTAATTCTTCATTATCTTCGTGATTATGACTCCGTTTTTTACGTTTTTTTTTTGTATTCTTATTAGTTTTTCTTGCTTAACACGATGGCAGCCTTCAATTGATCATTTGACTCGACCCTGGACCTCCCAGCCAGCGACCAGCAGTGCACCTTCAACATATGACTTTATTCAAGATCATGCACCACATTCCTATGCATGTATCACATTCATTCACACAAGAATCCACCCCAGCCTTACTAAGAGTGAGCCTCCAGCTGTGTTCACTTACTAATGGCGATCTAATCGGTTATTTAGTTGAATATATAGCAAACCCTAATTCTACCGAAAAATTGGCAACGCTTCCGCGTGGTTTTTGTATTTAGAAAATTAGGGTTCAAGTCATACACATGGAATTGAAGAGGTTCGAGGGAGAAAAGAAAAGGGGCTCCCTGAGTTAATTCGGTTCACCCTCCATCCTTAGCCTTCGACTTGCTTGGTCAGCTCGTGATCTTGCTCCTCTTGTTCAGCTCGTGATCTTGCTCCACTTGTTCAGCTCGTGATCTTGCTCCTCTTGTTGGTGCTCTTCACTCCGCAGCCCGTATCTTCGTCGTCACAGCTCCGATCCGCGCGTTCTTGAGCTTGTTGGAAAGCCAACGTTCAAATCTATCTATTCCTAAAATCTTAGCCTGATTGGACAAGAACTCCGCTACTGACGAGGGAAAACCTGAGGCCGTATGAGATCCGCCACCGATCCTCGAGCTGGTCGTCCTCACTCCGCCGCCCGTATCTTCGTCGTCACAGCTCCGATCCGTGTGTTCTTGAGCTTGTTGGAAAGCCAACGTTCAAATCTATCTATTCCTAAAATCTTAGCCTGATTGGACAAGAACTCCGCCACTGACGAGGGAAAACCTGAGGCCGTATGAGATCCGCCACCGATTCTCCAGCTGGTCGTCCTCACTCCGCCGCCCGTATCTTCGTCGTCACAGCTTCGATCCGTGTGTTCTTGAGCTTGTTGGAAAGCCAACGTTTTAATCTATCTATTCCAAAAATCTTAGCCTGATTGGACAAGAACTCCGCCACTGACGAGGGAAAACCTGAGGCCGTATGAGATCCGCCACCGATCCTCGAGCTGGTCGTCCTCACTCCGCCGCCCGTATCTTCGTCGTCACAGCTCCGATCCGTGTGTTCTTGAGCTTGTTGGAAAGCCAACGTTTTAATCTATCTATTCCAAAAATCTTAGCCTGATTGGACAAGAACTCCGCCACTGACGAGGGAAAACCTGAGGCCGTATGAGATCCGCCACCGATCCTCCAGCTGGTCGTCCTCACTCTGCCGCCCGTATCTTCGTCGTCACAGCTCTGATCCGCACGTGTTTGAGCTTCTTGGAAAGCCAACGTTCTAATCTATCTACTCCTAAAATCTTAGCCCGATTGGACAAGAACTCCGCTACTGACGAGGGAAAACCTGAGGCCGTATGAGATCCGCCACCGATCCTCCAGCTAGTCGTCCTCACTCCGCCGCCCGTATCTTTGTCGTCACAGCTCCGATCCGCGTGTTCTTGAGCTTGTTGGAAAGCCAACTTTCTAATCTATCTACTCTCCTATTTTCGCAACGATTGAATCACATTCCAGCCCACAGGAGGGGGAAATCTGAACCCTACCTCTCTCTCTCCTTCCACACACCTCTCTCGGTTTCTTGCTCCTACCACACACCTCTCTAACTCCTACCTCCCACCCTTCGAATGAGCGCCCTCCAAGGGGGTAACCCCAAGACCCTTGCTCCCTTCTTTGTTCCCAAGGTCGTTCCCTTCGTCGTTCACAACCGCCAATTTGGGTGGGCACATTAATGGTCACACTAAACAACTAGTAACTAAAAAGCAATAATTCACTAGCCACCCTTGCATTTAACACAAGTGGGTGTCCCACTAACCAAGGAATATCTAAATCTAAACTTTGACTCCATGCCACATGTGTGTGCATGATCTCAATAAGTGAGCTATTAGCTAATTTTCAAAGGTGCAAAAATCTAATTTAACCTACCTAAATTGAATTCCCCTTGCTTGGGGTAATTCCTAATTTACTTAGTGATTGATGAGGATTCTTTTCCACTTCTTTTTGGACCCTTTTGACTATTTTTTTAAGGGCTTTCAACGCCTCATTCTTTTTTCTTTTCTCCTCACCATCCTCCTTCTTCTTCTCCCATTTTTTTTGGTTTCGTGATTTCTTCATCGTGACCGAATATGGTCTACAACTCGATAGGAGGTAAATTCTTCTCCACCACTACTCATTTTAATTCTTTTCTAATTTTCTTTTGTCTTTTTTCCCTTCTCTCTTTGCTTTTCTTTTCTGGTTTATTCCCCTTTTTTTTTCTTCCTTTTTGGCTAACTACATAAATTCCGCGATTGCCCATAAATGGCTCCTCTTTTAGTGATGGAAAGGCCACTTGGCCATTTTAATCAAAAAACCACGAGCTAGTCCATGGGATAACCCATTTTCACCACTCATTAGCCTTAATAGACCCGACGTGAGGTCCATTCATCACCGTGAGCCGTTTTTGCGGCTCACACATGGCGGCCATG
Source organism: Bryoerythrophyllum caledonicum (assembly GCA_963971425.1). Lineage (NCBI taxonomy): Eukaryota > Viridiplantae > Streptophyta > Bryopsida > Pottiales > Pottiaceae > Bryoerythrophyllum > Bryoerythrophyllum caledonicum. The sequence continues at coordinate 30,689,305 of OZ020519.1, read as the reverse complement.
TGGGACAACTCGAAGAGGGAGAGAACCCACTCTTGTTCATGGGCACACGGTCAATATCTACCTTTTTTTTGTGTTCGAATGACCCATGGCAGTACCAAAATGTGGAGGTCCACTTGTGAAGGTCGTGAACAAATCACACCTTGTACTCTTTGCATCGGTTGCCTGATGTTCGCGTGGGGAAATCCTCGCCGTTTAGGGTTTGAAGTTGAACGGAGTTGTTGGGGAAGACCTCCTTCACGAGATAGGGTCCCAACCACAAAGCATCGAACTTCCCTGGAAAATCCAATCTCCTCGCGTCTTGAAGGAGGACTAACATTCCCGGTCTCAATGACCGGACCTTGTTCCGTTTGTCGAAGGCAATCTTCCTCCTTTGTTGGATGGCTTCCATGTTTTGGGCGCTCCACCGGCGCATCTCGTCGAGCTCCTCCAATCGTTCTAACCGATCGGCTAAGGACGTGGCCATGGACCATCGTTCGGTCACGGCCACTCGCAGAGAGGGGATCTCGAACTCGATGGGTAAAATGGCTTCAATGCCATACACCAATGAGAAGGGAGTAGCATGGGTGGTCACTTTGAACGTGGTTCGGTAAGCCCATAACGCGGCGGGGAGTTTCGTGTCCCAATCCCTCTTGGAATCGGTGACCGTTTTCCTTAAGATGTTCACGAGGGTTTGGTTGACCCGTTCGGTGTGCCCATTGGTTTGAGGGTGATAAGGGGTGGTCTTACGATGATTGATCTTGAACCGGTTGGTCATGGCTTCGATCACCTCGTTCAAAAAATGCTTCCCCTTATCACTAATGAGGATTTTGGGACATCCGAACCGGGTAATGATTTGCTCGAACAAGAATTTGGCCGCATGATTAGCATCATTCGTTTTCACGGCTCGAGCCTCTGCCCACTTGGTGAGATACCCGGTTGCCACCACAATGTGCTTCATCCCACTAGAAGAGCTCGGGTGCACTTCCCCCACATAATCAATACCCCACTTCTCGAATGGGACCAAGGGCTAGGATACTCATAGTGGCATGCTCATTCGAAGGTCATTTCGGGCATACCGTTGACAAGCGTCGCATCGCTTGGTGTACTCATGGGCGTCTTGAAATAACGTGGGCCAATAATAACCCGCACGAAGGACTTTAGCCGATCGGTTAGAACGATTGGAGGAGCTCGACGAAATGCGCCGGTGAAGCGCCCAAAACATGGAAGCCATCCAACGAAGGAGGAAGATTGCCTTCGACAAACGGAACAAGGTCCGGTCATTGAGACCGGGAATGCTAGTCCTCCTTCAAGACGCGAGGAGATTGGATTTTCCAGGGAAGTTCGATGCTTTGTGGTTGGGACCCTATCTCGTGAAGGAGGTCTTCCCCAACAACTCTGTTCAACTTCAAACCCTAAACGGCGAGGATTTCCCCACACGAACATCGGGCAACCGATGCAAAGAGTATTAGGTGTGATTTGTTCACGACCTTCACAAGTGGACCTCCACATTTTGGTACTGCCATGGGTCATTCGAACACAAAAAAGGTAGATATTGACCGTGTGCCCATGAACAAGAGTGGGTTCTCTGCCTCTTCGAATTGTCCCAGATGGCCGCCATGGTGCGTCCGCCGGGAGGAGGCGTGTTCATGGTTTGATTGTGCTAATTGTTCTATCGTTGGATGTAAGGTACAAACGCAATTAGCCTTATGGCATATGGAGCAACATAGGGCAACTTGAGGTAAGTGCCCAATTTACTCATGAATGGTTAAGTTATTGTTGGATGGTGAATGGCTTGTGAATGTTTGAAAGTATGGTGAGTGCATGGATGCCAAGTTGTGTTTAAAGGTGGGGGTCTAGAAGGGAGTGTGGAGTTCCCGACCCTCCAACCACAAAACACCTTGTGTTGGGGGGATCCCCTTCTAGGCTTGTGGCTTGAGTTGAGCAAGGGGCCTAGGGGTGAAAGGTTGAGGCCCTCCCACGGAAATCCACAAGGATTTCCTGTGAGCACCTAGGTCGAAGGGGAAGGGTGCAAGTGCCCGGGTATGGGACAAGGGCGCCCCTTCCTTCCCCCCGCGCTTGACTAACCACCAAGGTTAGAACAACTTGGTGTAACTGGAATGGTTGAATCAAAAGTTGCAAGTTAACGCTATGTATGTGTGAATGAGCCACTTGGAGGGGAGTTGGAGTCGTGGACGCATCCAAGACGTAGGGGCGCTGATTGGAAGGAGCGGTGCGTACGATATGTGCACTGTGAGCCGCAAAAACGACTCACGGTGATGAATGGACCTCACGTCGGGTCCATTAAGGCTAATGAGTGGTGAAAATGGGTTATCCCATGGACTAGCTCGTGGTTTTTTGATTAAAATGGCCAAGTGGCCTTTCCATCACTAAAAGAGGAGCCATTTATGGGCAATCGCGGAATTTATGTAGTTAGCCAAAAAGGAAGAAAAAAAAAGGGGAATAAACCAGAAAAGAAAAGCAAAGAGAGAAGGGAAAAAAGACAAAAGAAAATTAGAAAAGAATTAAAATGAGTAGTGGTGGAGAAGAATTTACCTCCTATCGAGTTGTAGACCATATTCGGTCACGATGAAGAAATCACGAAACCAAAAAAATGGGAGAAGAAGAAGGAGGATGGTGAGGAGAAAAGAAAAAAGAATGAGGCGTTAAAAGCCCTTAAAAAATAGTCAAATGGGTCCAAAAAGAAGTGGAAAAGAATCCTCATCAATCACTAAGTAAATTAGGAATTACCCCAAGCAAGGGGAATTCAATTTAGGTAGGTTAAATTAGATTTTTGCACCTTTGAAAATTAGCTAATAGCTCACTTATTGAGATCATGCACACACATGTGGCATGGAGTCAAAGTTTAGATTTAGATATTCCTTGGTTAGTGGGACACCCACTTGTGTTAAAATGCAAGGGTGGCTAGTGAATTATTGCTTTTTAGTTACTAGTTGTTTAGTGTGACCATTAATGTGCCCACCCAAATTGGCGGTTGTGAACGACGAAGGGAACGACCTTGGGAACAAAGAAGGGAGCAAGGGTCTTGGGGTTACCCCCTTGGAGGGCGCTCATTCGAAGGGTAGGAGGTAGGAGTTAGAGAGGTGTGTGGTAGGAGCAAGAAACCGAGAGAGGTGTGTGGAAGGAGAGAGAGAGGTAGGGTTCAGATTTCCCCCTCCTGTGGGCTGGAATGTGATTCAATCGTTGCGAAAATAGGAGAGTAGATAGATTAGAAAGTTGGCTTTCCAACAAGCTCAAGAACACGCGGATCGGAGCTGTGACGACAAAGATACGGGCGGCGGAGTGAGGACGACCAGCTGGAGGATCGGTGGCGGATCTCATACGGCCTCAGGTTTTCCCTCGTCAGTAGCGGAGTTCTTGTCCAATCGGGCTAAGAGTTTAGAAGTAGATAGATTAGAACGTTGGCTTTCCAAGAAGCTCAAACACGTGCGGATCAGAGCTGTGACGACGAAGATACGGGCGGCAGAGTGAGGACGACCAGCTGGAGGATCGGTGGCGGATCTCATACGGCCTCAGGTTTTCCCTCGTCAGTGGCGGAGTTCTTGTCCAATCAGGCTAAGATTTTTGGAATAGATAGATTAAAACGTTGGCTTTCCAACAAGCTCAAGAACACACGGATCGGAGCTGTGACGACGAAGATACGGGCGGCGGAGTGAGGACGACCAGCTCGAGGATCGGTGGCGGATCTCATACGGCCTCAGGTTTTCCCTCGTCAGTAGCGGAGTTCTTGTCCAATCAGGCTAAGATTTTAGGAATAGATAGATTTGAACGTTGGCTTTCCAACAAGCTCAAGAACGCGCGGATCGGAGCTGTGACGACGAAGATACGGGCTGCGGAGTGAAGAGCACCAACAAGAGGAGCAAGATCACGAGCTGAACAAGAGGAGCAAGATCACGAGCTGACCAAGCAAGTCGAAGGCTAAGGATGGAGGGTGAACCGAATTAACTCAGGGAGCCCCTTTTCTTTTCTCCCTCGAACCTCTTCAATTCCATGTGTATGACTTGAACCCTAATTTTCTAAATACAAAAACCACGCGGAAGCGTTGCCAATTTTTCGGTAGAATTAGGGTTTGCTATATATTCAACTAAATAACCGATTAGATCGCCATTAGTAAGTGAACACAGCTGGAGGCTCACTCTTAGTAAGGCTGGGGTGGATTCTTGTGTGAATGAATGTGATACATGCATAGGAATGTGGTGCATGATCTTGAATAAAGTCATATGTTGAAGGTGCACTGCTGGTCGCTGGCTGGGAGGTCCAGGGTCGAGTCAAATGATCAATTGAAGGCTGCCATCGTGTTAAGCAAGAAAAACTAATAAGAATACAAAAAAAAAACGTAAAAAACGGAGTCATAATCACGAAGATAATGAAGAATTAAACTTTTAACATAAAAAGAGGAGCCTGTCTGCTGGTTGCTGCTGTTAGGGTCGCACTTGGGCCTGGAATTGGTGGTTAAGGTGCTAATCAAGTTCACAAGGCAAAATTGAACCTAATGGAGATTTAAAACATTGGAAACAAAGCTTTGAGGCGGAATTTACGCTTGTCTAAAGGTTGGATTCAACCTAAGGCTCAATTCAGCCATCACATCACTAATTATTAACGAACCCTCTTAAGTGACCACGTCTTGGGTCATCATGCTTGTATGAATGGTTAAAGTATGTTTGCACAAGGGGCTGCATCCCATATGTAGGATCTTGTGTTCAAGATAAGCCACCCCATTGGGGGGCGGTTTATTTGGCTCACATTTTGGTGCGTCTGCCGGGAGGAGGCGTGCTCATTGTTTGATTGTGTTAATTATTCTACCGTTGGATAGGGTACAAACGCTAAGAGACTCATGGTGTAAGGAGCGGCATCGGGTGGCTTAAAGGTGAGTGCCCAACCTTGCTCATGAATGGTTGATTGAGTGCGAATTGTGTGCATGTTTGAAAGTCTTGTGAATGAATGAATGTGCCAAGTTGTGTTTTAAGGTGGGGATCTAGAAGGGAGTGTGGTTTCCCGACCTTCCAACCACAAAACACCTTGTGCTGGAAGGATCCCCTTCTAGTCTTGTGGCTTTGAGTCGAGCAAGGGGCCTAGGAGTGAAAGGTTGAGGCCCTCCCACGGTATTCGTAAGAATTCCAGTGAGCTCCTAGGCCGAAGGGGAAGGGTGCAAGTGCCCGGGTATGGGACAAGGGCGCCCCTTCCTTCCCCCCGCGCTTGACTAACCACCAAGGTAAGAACAACTTGGTGTAATTGGAATGGTTGAATCAAAAGTTGCAAGTTAACGCTATGTATGTGTGAATGAGCCACTTGGAGGGGAGTTGGAGTCGTGGACGCATCCAAGACGTAGGGGTGCTGTTTCGAAGGAGCGCTGCGTACGGTATGTGCACTACACCCCCTTTGTAGGACCACAAGTAGTAAATAGGACCAACTTGGATGTGGTGACCACACTAGGGTTAGAAAACCCTGATTTCCCACTTGAGCCGTGTGGAACACTTGCCTTAGAACCGCTAGGTTTGGCCAACCACGAAATTGCATGCAACAAATCTTGTGCTAACAAGTGGATTGGCTGGAGTTGCTTCAAGGTAAGTTATCCCCCTCTATAACATTGTATGTGACTTATTGGTTGGCCTTAGCATCGATAGAGTGCGATTAGGTCCACGGTCGACTTCAACTAATGGTGACAGGGTGGCTGGAGATGCATCGAGGTATGTCTTCTTCACAGTGATAACATTGTATACACACCTTGTTGCATGCCGTCCGGTGATTGAGTCGTTTTCCTCCTAGTGGGTAATGCCTAGTTCAAGGTGGTAAAAGGTGGAAGGGGGGATACCAAAGATACCGAGGAACCCCACCTTTTATCAAATTGAGGTCTGGGTCAGCCCCACAGTAAGGATCTGTACCGTGTGGCGCCAGTTGGGGGACAGCTTTCCAACGGGGTGATGCTCGTGGAGACATCCCTCAATTCGGTTAGCTTTTTGTCGTTTGCCCTTGGAGGGTAGTCCTTAATAGGATTCTTCGGCGGCTTCATCGAGCTAAAACTCCACCACTAAAAATTGGGTCTTAGTCTTGGGTCAGTCCATCCTCGTGATAGAATCGGGAGTAGGAGTGTTGGAAACATCCACTCACCGATCGAATTAGGCCGTGCTTCGTGTAGTTTCACCCACGACCCTTAAACCTTGGATGGAAAATCTTTCGGGGGAACATGACCATCATCAACACACAACAAGATCTTACTCTTAGACTTTAGAGTAGATGTCCCGTGCCACAAGGTCCCAAAAACCTTCCCTCACACCACCGTGGGAACCGGCGAGTGAAAGGACTAGGTCTAGGGAACTCACTGAGGACACGGCGGAAGGATTCTTGGAGGTTCAGCTAGAGGCTATCCCAGCTCCTCCCCTTCTTTTTCCCCCATCTTTCCTTATCCCTGCATTTGATCCAGTGAACACCACCAACACCACTAGTCCACGAGGCAACACCTCAGCCCCTACCATGGCCTCTGGAGGGCCACCCCCGGTTCGGCCTCCCATCAACCCCTTGGTTCAGCCAAGGGGTTTACCAATTGTAGTACCCGAAGGCTTACAGGCGACGCCTATGCCACCCAATTTGCCCACGTTTAGAGGAACTAGGGATGAAGACCCCTCCGCACATGTGGAACGGTTTCTAGAGCTCCTCACTACTTGTCTCATCACCAACACCGGGTATTTCCTAGTGTGGTTCTCGTGTACCTTAAAGGATGCCGCTTACGAGTGGTATAGGAATCACCCCCCCAACACCTTCCAGGACTGGGATAGCCTCATGAGGGCCTTTTTGGAGCACTTTAGACCCGAAGTAGGTCAAAGTAATGCCCTCACAGCCCTAGCCGCGCTACGCCAAGGTCTAGGGGAGGATATCACGACATACATTAGGAGATTCGACCTGGTGGTTACAAGGTTCGTGGGAAACCTCCTCACCAATGACACCTTAACCCAGTTCTTTATCCAAGGGTTCAACAATGAGGGAACCATTAGGGAGATTTTGAAGGTCCGCCTCGCATCGTTAGATGAGGCCAAGGCACAAGCTAGGCTAATAGAGCAGGTGGATCGAGACCAAGAGCGCATGTGGAGGAAGGAGGATCACCATATTCCTAGTTTCATACCCATCCATGCCAAGGGTAAGGGACCAGTCTTAGAACGTAACCAAGGATCCACAGGCGCACAAGTTCCTACGTGGAACTACAACGCCCCACCCTTGAACGTTAGGCCACCAGTAGCCCTTCCTGAGCTCACCTATCATGAGGAGCGGGGCACATGGAAGGAGGAAATGAAGAACGAAATCCTTCAAGGCCAACAGGGCTTCCAGGATCAATTAGCTCAACAAATCAAGGCCATGCAAGACCAAATGGCCTTGTTGATTAAGAACCAAGTCCCTTACCCCACGCCTCCACCCATAGAATCCGGTAGACATGCTTCGGGCTTATGGTGCACTCAATGTGGTCAACCAGGCCACACCAGCCCTTTTTGAACCACTCCGGTGGCAGCACCCCAGCACCAAGCTTCTCAACCTCTGTATGTGCTACCTCATAGGAACCAACCACCGACAGTAACTAGCTACGTGCCTCAAGGCTATGCATCTCCAAGCCAAGGTTATGGGGGACCTCTGAGACCACGGTATGAAATCCATCAACCGTGTGGCAAGAGACACGCACCAGGGCAATGTTGGGTCGAAAGTGGGGTGGTATGCGGTAACTGCGGGAGTAATCACCCTACCCAAGTATGTCGTAGACCGGACAAGGTAATTCCCATGCCCTTCCCACCAGGGAACTATCCTCAACAAGCCGAAGATCATTTGAGAGGTGCGCGTAACCCCACCTCCGATAATACCCTTAGGCCTCCTAGTCTCTACTACGACTACAACAATCATCGCCAAAATCAGACTCCTCCAATGGGGGTGAATACCAAGGCCGGGTACATCCCTATTAACCTAGGGCAAAACCACGGGGGCCAACAAAACCTAGGGGAGAACCACGGGGGCCAACAAAACCTAGGGCAGAACCACGGGGGCCAACAAAACCAAGGCCCACAAGATGTGCGCTATGCCACCATGTCAAGTGAGATCGTGTCCACCCACAGCCCCTCCCTCACTGAGCTCAATGTAGTTTTCCACGAGGTGAGCACAACCAAGGAAGCAAAAACTTGTGAGTTACCGGCATTGGCAGTCCAGACTCGGTCTAGCCGACGGGAGCCTAGGTACTCAAGCCCCCCTCCACCTATACCAGAGGAAGGTGAGACCTCAGAAGAGGATTCACCTCACTTCTCTGACCTAAACGATACCACCAAGGAGGCGGTAGAAGGAACTAAACGAGCCAACTTCGAGTCCCCCCGTGGGATACCTAGGTCTCGAACACCCTTGTCCACCCCCCAAGAGCCATGGGAAGGTCCACCAATCCCTAGTCCCGAGGTAAACACGTTCCCGCGTGTCGAGAAGCAAGGGGGAGAGGGGCCTTACGATTTATGGGCGGACTTGAGTCGCCTCAAAGCGGACATCACCATAGCCCAACTATTAGAGGTGTCACCACCCATGAGGAAGTCCCTTAGATCGGGTACCCCGGTGAAGCGAAGGCCTAGGGCAAGGGTCAGGCTGGCGGCTCGGGTTAAATCCGCACACCCCAATATCGAGGTCAAGGCGGTACAAATCGAGGTTTCGATTGTGGACAAGATCGTACCTAATGTACTAGTAGACGGTGGTAGTGGGTTGAACATCATGCCCCTCTCAACCATGGAGAAACTAGGCCTTGACATCACAGAACCTTCACCGTACATCATCAACATGGCTAATCAAAGCTCGGAGGCCCCGTTAGGCCAAATTAGTGGTTGTAAAGTGACCACGGGGGGGGTAGAGTATTCCCTCACCTTCCAAGTCATCCGAATGCACTCCAACAAGGAGGCATACCCCTTGCTACTAGGTAGGCCTTGGTTGCGGATTGCCAATGCCACGGTAGAATGGGGGGGGCCAAAACCAAACATCACCTATGGTCCACCGGAGAACCCTACTACAGTCCATATCCAACCAAGTAGGCTAGGAATATGCCGTGGTTGCATGGGCTCGTCGGAGGATGAATCACAAGAGGTACTATCAAAGGAGCCTCCCAAACGGGTGAGGTTTGCGCCCCACAAGGCGGTGGATCGAGCCCAACCCTCGAAGGCCCACGTAATGCCATTTAAAAGCATGGGACCGGGCCTTTATGAGTGGGTTCCCACCGGGGAATTTGTAGACTGGTTGAGGGAGCACCCTACCTCGAGCGCGGATGAAGCCATGTCCGTGCATTTCATGGAGAGTGAGCTCATTGGAAGGAAAACCGGGTTGGAACTTAGCCTAGTTCCCCTCCTCGATGACCTAGAACCCTCGGCGGTGTTTGGAATGGATGTGCAGGGCACGTAAGGGGACGAATTGGAGGTTTTGGGAGACGAAGGCCCTCTCAACCCATCTCTCCACTTCCGCAGGACATCCACCGGTATCCTAGCTAGTGGTTCGGGGGCAACATACCCCCAAGTTCTGAATGATTGGTACAAGGGACCTACCCAACAACCACACGTTCATCATGATGATTGGAAGTTGATGGTGGTTTCTCATGAGCAGGATGAGGTCCGTAGTATTAAGGTGGGCGTTGGGTTGACCGAGGAGGAGATGGTGAAATACAAAGCACTAGTGGTCGAGTTTGGGGACATTTTTGCGTGGTCGTACAAAGACCTCAAGGACATTCCCCCGGCGGTAACACAACATCACATCCCCCTTCTCCCAGGCACTACTCCCATTAGACAAAAAGAGCGGCGTATGAATCCTAACCTACAGCTCATTGTCAAGGCCGAATTGGAGAAGCTCCTCCAAGCGGGGTTCATTAAACCCGTAGAGATATCCGATTGGGTATCCCCCATGGTGTTGGTTAAAAAGAAAAACGGGAAGTTATGGGTGTGCATTGACTATAGGAAACTCAACCATCACACCCAAAAAGACCACTTCCCCTTGCCATTTATCAACACCATCTTGGAGGAGGTAGGTGGTCATGATCTTTATACGTTTATGGATGGCTACTCGGGCTACAATCAAATCTCCATTGGCCCAGAAGACTATCACAAGACCACCCCTTATCACCCTCAAACGAATGGGCACACCGAACGGGTCAACCAAACCCTCGTAAACATCTTGAGGAAAATGGTCACCGATTCCAAGAAGGATTGGGACACGAAACTCCCCGCCACGTTATGGGCTTACCGAACCACGTTCAAAGTGACCACCCATGCTACTCCCTTCTCATTGGTGTATGGCATTGAAGCCATTTTACCCATCGAGTTCGAGATCCCCTCTCTGCGAGTGGCCGTGACCGAACGATGGTCCATGGCCACGTCCTTAGCCGATCGGTTAGAACGATTGGAGGAGCTCGACGAGATGCGCCGGTGGAGCGCCCAAAACATGGAAGCCATCCAACGAAGGAGGAAGATTGCCTTCGACGAACGGAACAAGGTCCGGTCATTGAGACCGGGAATGCTAGTCCTCCTTCAAGACGCGAGGAGATTGGATTTTCCAGGGAACTTCGATGCTTTGTGGTTGGGACCCTATCTCGTGAAGGAGGTCTTCCCCAACAACTCTGTTCAACTTCAAACCCTAAACGGCGAGGATTTCCCCACGCGAACATCGGGCAACCGATGCAAAGAGTACAAGGTGCGATTTGTTCACGACCTTCACAAGTGGACCTCCACATTTTGGTACTGCCATGGGTCATTCGAACACAAAAAAAAGGTAGATATTGACCGTGTGCCCATGAACAAGAGTGGGTTCTCTCCCTCTTCGAGTTGTCCCACATGGCCGCCATGTGTGAGCCGCAAAAACGGCTCACGGTGATGAATGGACCTCACGTCGGGTCTATTAAGGCTAATGAGTGGTGAAAATGGGTTATCCCATGGACTAGCTCGTGGTCTTTTGATTAAAATGGCCAAGTGGCCTTTCCCCTCACTAAAAGAGGAGCCATTTATGGGCAATCGCGGAATTTATGTAGTTAGCCAAAAAGGAAGAAAAAAAAAAAGGGAATAAACCAGAAAAGAAAAGCAAAGAGAGAAGGGAGAAAAGACAAAAGAAAATTAGAAAAGAATTAGAATGAGTAGTGGTGGAGAAGAATTTACCTCCTATCGAGTTGTAGACCGTATTCGGTCACGATCAAGAAATCACGAAACCAAAAAAATGGGAGAAGAAGAAGGAGGATGGTGAGGAGAAAAGAAAAAAGAATGGGGCGTTAAAAGCCCTTAAAAAAATAGTCAAAAGGGTCCAAAAAGAAGTGGAAAAGAATCCTCATCAATCACTAAGTAAATTAGGAATTACCCCAAGCAAGGGGAATTCAATTTAGGTAGGTTAAATTAGATTTTTGCACCTTTGAAAATTAGCTAATAGCTCACTTATTGAGATCATGCACACACATGTGGCATGGAGGTAAAGTTTAGATTTAGATATTCCTTGGTTAGTGGGACACCCACTTGTGTTAAATGCAAGGGTGGCTAGTGATTTATTAGCTTTTTAGTTACTAGTTGTTTAGTGTGACCATTAATATACCCACCCAAAATGGCGGCTGTGAACGACGAAGGGAACGACCTTGGAAACAAAGAAGAGAGCAAGGGCCTTGGGGTTACCCCCTTGGAGGGCGCTCATTCGAAGTGTGGGAGGTAGGAGTTGGAAAGGTGTGTGGTAGGAGCGAGGAAACCGAGAGAGGTGTGTGGAAGGAGAGAGAGAGGTAGGGTTCAGATTTCCCCCTCCTGTGGGCTGGAATTTGATTCAATCGTTGCAAAAATAGGAGAGTAGATAGACTAGAGCGTTGGCTTTCCAACAAGCTCAAGAATGTGCGGATTGGAGCTGTGACGACGAAGATACGGGCGGCGGAGTGAGGACGGCTAGCTGGAGGATCGGTGGCGGATCTCATACGGCCTCAGGTTTTCCTTTCAGTAGCGGAGTTCTTGTCCAATTGAGCTAAGATTTTAGGAGTAGATAGATTAGAGCATTGGCTTTCCAACAAGCTCAAGAACGTGCAGATCAGAGCTGTGACGACGAAGATACGGGCGGCGGAGTGAGGACGACCAGCTGGAGGATCGGTGGCGGATCTCATACGGCCTCAGGTTTTCCCTTGTCAGTAGCGGAGTTCATGTCCAATTGAGCTAAGATTTTAGAAGTAGATAGATTAGAGCGTTGGCTTTTCAACAAGATTTTAGAACGTGCGTATTGGAGCTGTGACAACGAAGATACGGGCTGCGGAGCGAGGACGACTAACTCGAGGATCGGCGGCGGATCTCACTTGGTCTCCTCAGATTTTCCCTCGTCAGTCGTAGAGTTCTAGTCCGATCAAGCTAAGATTTTAGGAGTAGATAGATCAGCGCGTTGGCTTTCCAACAAGATCAAGAACGTGCGGATTGGAGCTGCGACAACAAAGATACGGGCTGTGGAGCGAGGACGACCAGCTGGAGCAATCGGCGGCGGATCTCACTTGACCTCCTCAGATTTTCCCTCGTCAGTCGTAGAGTTCTAGTCCAATCAAGCTAAGATTTTAGGAGTAGATAGATCAGCGCGTTGGCTTTCCAACAAGATTAAGAACGTGCGGATTGGAGCTGTGACGACGAAGATACGGGCTGTGGAGCGAGGACAACCAGTTGGAGCAATCGGCGGCGGATCTCACTTGACCTCCTCAGATTTTCCCTTGTCAATTGTAGAGTTCTAGTCCGATCAAGCTAAGATTTTAGGAGTAGATGGATCATCGCGTTGGCTTTCCAACAAGATCAAGAACGTGCGGATTGGAGCTGTGACAACGAAGATACGGGCTGTGGAGTGAAGAGCACCAAGAAGAGGAGGACGACCACAGCACAAGAACGACCACGAACACGGCAGAGGGTGAATTGAGCTAGATCAGGGAGCCTTCTTCCTCTCCCAATTGATTCATTATCCTCTTGATTGCATGTGGAGAAGGAACCCTAAATTTTCTAGTTACAAAAATCATGCGGAAGCGCTTCCAAATTTTCACTAGGATTAGGGTTTGCTATCAACTCAACCAAACAATCGGTTAAATTGTCATTAGTAAGTGAACGCAGCTGGAGGCTCATTCTTAGTAAGGTTGGAGTGGATTCTTGTGTGAATGCATGTGGTGCACAATCTTGAATAAACTTATATGTTGAGTGTGCACTGCTAGTCGTTGGTTATGAGTTCATGATTGAGTTGCATGGTTAATTGAAGGCTGCCATCGTGTTAAGCAAGAAAAACTAATAAGAATACAAAAAACAAACATACAAAACGGAGTTATAGTCAAGAAGATAAAAGGAATATAAGTTCAGGGTTAAAACAAGAAGCCTGTCTACTGTCGCAGCTGCCCGGTTCACACCTAAGCCTGGAATGGGTCATGGAAGGTCTAATCAAGTTGTAAGGCTGAGTAGAACCCATTGAAGCTTTAAAATGTTGAAAATGGAGTCTTAGATCAAAACTTATGCTTGTTTAAAAGTTGAGTGTAATTTAAGGCTGAACTCAGCCATCACAACACTAATTAGTAACGAACTTCCTTAAGTGACTACACTTTGGGTCATCATGCTTGTATGAATGGTTAAAGTATGTTTGCACAAGGGGTTGTATCCCACATTTAGGGTCCTGTGTTCAAGATAAGCCATCCCATTAGGGGGCGGTTTATTTGGCTCACATTTTGGTGCGTCTGCCAGGAGGAGGCGTGTTCATGGTTTGATTGTGCTAATTGTTCTATCGTTGGATGTAAGGTACAAACGCAATTAGCCTTATTGCATATGGAGCAACATAGGGCAACTTGAGGTAAGTGCCCAATTTACTCATGAATGGTTAAGTTATTGTTGGATGGTGAATGACTTGTGAATGTTTGAAAGTATGGTGAGTGCATGGATGCCAAGTTGTGTTTAAAGGTGGGGGTCTAGAAGGGAGTGTGGAGTTCCCGACCCTCCAACCACAAAACACCTTGTGTTGGAAGGATCCCCTTCTAGGCTTGTGGCTTGAGTTGAGCAAGGGGCCTAGGGGTGAAAGGTTGAGGCCCTCCCACGGAAATCCACAAGGATTTCCTGTGAGCACCTAGGTCGAAGGGGAAGGGTGCAAGTGCCCGGGTATGGGACAAGGGCGCCCCTTCCTTCCCCCCGCGCTTGACTAACCACCAAGGTTAGAACAACTTGGTGTAACTGGAATGGTTGAATCAAAAGTTGCAAGTTAACGCTATGTATGTGTGAATGAGCCACTTGGAGGGGAGTTGGAGTCGTGGACGCATCCAAGACGTAGGGGTGCTGTTTCGAAGGAGCGCTGCGTACGGTATGTGCACTACACCCCCTTTGTAGGACCACAAGTAGTAAATAGGACCAACTTGGATGTGGTGACCACACTAGGGTTAGAAAACCCTGATTTCCCACTTGAGCCGTGTGGAACACTTGCCTTAGAACCGCTAGGTTTGGCCAACCACGAAATTGCATGCAACAAATCTTGTGCTAACAAGTGGATTGGCTGGAGTTGCTTCAAGGTAAGTTATCCCCCTCTATAACATTGTATGTGACTTATTGGTTGGCCTTAGCATCGATAGAGTGCGATTAGGTCCACGGTCGACTTCAACTAATGGTGACAGGGTGGCTGGAGATGCATCGAGGTATGTCTTCTTCACAGTGATAACATTGTATACACACCTTGTTGCATGCCGTCCGGTGATTGAGTCGTTTTCCTCCTAGTGGGTAATGCCTAGTTCAAGGTGGTAAAAGGTGGAAGGGGGGATACCAAAGATACCGAGGAACCCCACCTTTTATCAAATTGAGGTCTGGGTCAGCCCCACAGTAAGGATCTGTACCGTGTGGCGCCAGTTGGGGGACAGCTTTCCAACGGGGTGATGCTCGTGGAGACATCCCTCAATTCGGTTAGCTTTTTGTCGTTTGCCCTTGGAGGGTAGTCCTTAATAGGATTCTTCGGCGGCTTCATCGAGCTAAAACTCCACCACTAAAAATTGGGTCTTAGTCTTGGGTCAGTCCATCCTCGTGATAGAATCGGGAGTAGGAGTGTTGGAAACATCCACTCACCGATCGAATTAGGCCGTGCTTCGTGTAGTTTCACCCACGACCCTTAAACCTTGGATGGAAAATCTTTCGGGGGAACATGACCATCATCAACACACAACAAGATCTTACTCTTAGACTTTAGAGTAGATGTCCCGTGCCACAAGGTCCCAAAAACCTTCCCTCACACCACCGTGGGAACCGGCGAGTGAAAGGACTAGGTCTAGGGAACTCACTGAGGACACGGCGGAAGGATTCTTGGAGGTTCAGCTAGAGGCTATCCCAGCTCCTCCCCTTCTTTTTCCCCCATCTTTCCTTATTCCTGCATTTGATCCAGTGAACACCACCAACACCACTAGTCCACGAGGCAACACCTCAGCCCCTACCATGGCCTCTGGAGGGCCACCCCCGGTTCGGCCTCCCATCAACCCCTTGGTTCAGCCAAGGGGTTTACCAATTGTAGTACCCGAGGGCTTACAGGCGGCGCCTATGCCACCCAATTTGCCCACGTTTAGAGGAACTAGGGATGAAGACCCCTCCGCACATGTGGAACGGTTTCTAGAGCTCCTCACTACTTGTCTCATCACCAACACCGGGTATTTCCTAGTGTGGTTCTCGTGTACCTTAAAGGATGCCGCTTACGAGTGGTATAAGAATCACCCCCCCAACACCTTCCAGGACTGGGATAGCCTCATGAGGGCCTTTTTGGAGCACTTTAGACCCGAAGTAGGTCAAAGTAATGCCCTCACAGCCCTAGCCGCGCTACGCCAAGGTCTAGGGGAGGATATCACGACATACATTAGGAGATTCGACCTGGTGGTTACAAGGTTCGTGGGAAACCTCCTCACCAATGACACCTTAACCCAGTTCTTTATCCAAGGGTTCAACAATGAGGGAACCATTAGGGAGATTTTGAAGGTCCGCCTCGCATCGTTAGAAGAGGCCAAGGCACAAGCTAGGCTAATAGAGCAGGTGGATCGAGACCAAGAGCGCATGTGGAGGAAGGAGGATCACCATATTCCTAGTTTCATACCCATCCATCACTACTAGGAAAACAGTGGAAATATGACTGGGTTTTATGACTACCAAATGTCATATGACTGGGTGATGACTACTACCAATATTAGTCCTCAAGCCAGTCATAACAGACAAGTCAGATTCTGTAGTCAGATCTGCGAGCATGCGTTCTCACAGGCGCGTTCTCAAAAGATTTTTGGGACCTCCGTTCTGGGCAGCCCGATAAATGTGACTATTGTTAGTCATATGTATGTGACTAAGACTAGTCAGAACCATCTGCATATATTTAGTCAGCGTATTCAACTCCATCACTATTAATAGTCATATATGTATACATGTATTCGACTTAAGATAGTCAGAACCATCTGACTACATTTAGTCAACTTCGTCTAGTACATGACTAAAATGCTAGAATTTAATGATGTCATAATATGACTACGAGTAGTTGGATGGAATGGTTGTGATGACTAGAATTAGTCATTCTTTCGGTTTAGATATTGGTGAAGGTTCGTCAGTCATTCACATCCACTAGTTTGTGTTTGAGATGTGATGACTGTGTATTCTAGTCTTGGATGACTGGACTTAGTCACATATAACAACAAGCGACTGGTTCCCAACTGATTCTCCGGGGTTTTTAATTAAGAAACTCAACTAGGAATAGTCATCAACTTAGTACATTCTACTACGGTTTCTGGTCCCGGTTAGTTATCATTCCCATATACCTTACTACATTGTATGACTAGTTGTAGTCAGAAGTTCACATACATTTAAGTATCCGCCCAATGATATGACTGAATAAAAGCTTTATTTTCGATCAAAAATGCTCATAATTTGTGCGTCCATCACAGACCTTCGTTCGGTTATGTGGGCCCTTGTCATCCTTGTATGCCGGTAACGTTTCCGACACCACCCGCTTCAGCAACAGCAACACATCGCCCGCCAGAATGAAAGCATCCTTGTCCACCCACACTATTGGGTTGATCGACTCTTCCATCTCCACCCCATTGATCTTCCCCTTCTTGTTCCGGCTCCGATAATCCAGCGCTTTACAACCGCTATACAGTGCGTCCATCACCAGCGTCGATGTCACCTCCTTCTCGTTGAAGAACCGCTTCACCACAGCCTTCAAGATCACATCCGTCTTCTCCCGTGCCAGCCGCCGACGCGTCCCCTCTTCAATGGCTGACCAAAAAGCTTGAAAGCTGCATCCACACCCCCAGGTTTCACCTCACCACATCAGCTGCCTATTCGCTGCTCCCCGATAAACACAATCTCGCCCAACAAGCACTCAGAAACGTTGTCCTTCACTCATCCCTCTACGCAACATGCAATTCCTTCACCCCACACTCCCACCACCCTTCCTCACCCGCTCAGCATCATTACCTATTCCATCGAGCCGTGTCCTCCATCAGCTTCCCCAGCTTCTCCCTTTTCTCTTCCACGAACCGTCGGCAGATCCTTTCCACATTCGTCAAATATACTTGGACCAGCTCCCTCCGATACTGGCAATCTAGGCACCGGAACGGCCGGTGGGGATTTTCTCTGCACAACAACCGCACATCCAAGTGTCAGCATCTGCTACATCTGTCCGCCCACAAGCACCATCCACATTCTTCCACTGCGACCAAATTCCACACCCTGTTCGCCGCCTTGCAACTCCTGTGCTGGTTCTCCACTAAACACCTCACATCGCCTACGAGCCAAACCATCAAAGCCCAGGTGTGGTGCGACCGTGAACCCGTCCAGCACTTTCGACAGCTCCATGAACTTCTTCCACCCCCAATCGTGCTCTTTCTTGCAAAACCGGTGTAACGTGTCTGGAATACTCCACATCACACACAGAGAAATGCGACTCAGTAACAAACCATCACAAAGGCACCACCTAACTCTCCCGCGCTCCCAGACCACTTCTCGAGAGACCTGAAACTACTGTACCAAACGCCACATCCACCGTCTGAAAAAGCCTCTCACAGCTACAAACATGTCTCGAATATCTCAACCCCAAACACCGCATCTAAGGAATTCGTACCCAACAACTAAATACCATCACGGTCATCTGTTTCCCAAGACAGAGCAAAAGCAACAAATGAAAATTACCGGAGTACTTCCATTTCTTTGGGTCCTTGTTCACCACAGCGATTGTGAATTGCGCAAAGTGGCTCCAGCCTGCATTTCCATTCCAACTTTAGAGCGACACTACAACACGGTAATCCACGGGGCCCTATAATCTCCACAACAAACATGTGGAATCGTCACGCCCAAGAAGCAGTGCTCAAATGAGATCGCTGCTACCTGATAGGTACCAAAATCGTGAGTCGGGATCAATGGCCATACCAGGGAGGAGCTTGTCCTAGTCTGCAACGCACAGAAAGAGAGACAGATGGTTGCATACATCGCATCCCTGAGGATACACCAGAATGTACCTGTCACACTATGCAAACCCCAGCATCTTCGTCAAAATGGCTCCGGTTACCATAACTGTCATTTAACTATTTTGCTTAAAGAGATTGATAGCCAACAGATCAGTTCTCATCTGATGAAATTCAAGAGAACATAATAATTCCCAGAGTTAAGTCAAACAAAATATCTAAGAAGCGGCAATTTCGGTTCAACCATTCTAGGCAACTCAAGACAACCTCTCTCGCCAGCCTTGTACTCACCAGTATAGACGCCTTAACCTATCGCCATGGAAGCTGTCGGCTATAATACTAAGGATGGTAAACAAAGCAGATACGGAACGCCCAACTTTCGATCCCATGCACCACAAAGGACCACCGAAATAGCAAACGCTAACATGGATAAAAAGATGCAAAAGTCTCCTATATCCCAATCGTTGCGATGATTGAGTGAATCCTTCCCCCGTCACATCAAGCCAAAAGGACAGGGACCTCACCACTTATAGCCACCGACTTCGAAGACATTGCTGCGCAGCTCTCGCTAGCTGATCTCTGAAAAAATCTCAATCTTCCATGTAAACTTGCCATACAAATCCGTCGGTTTTGGCCCTGAATTTACACACGACGTTCAAGTCAGAACAACATCCTTCACAAACCACTGTCACACAAGAAGCACTAGCAATCAGAAACCACGCTCAACTGGTTACATGCGATCCCGGAAACAGTTCGTTCCCCGACCTCCGAGCCTGAACTTCAATATAAACTAAAGGACAGTAAACGAAACACATGGTAGCTCAGTCCATCTCAACAGAAACCACAAAACTGCCATGCGACAGGAAAGATCAATATTCGTTTCCGACACGATCTCCATGGACGTCAGTGGAAGAAAATCATGATTTCAATCTACTCGGCAACAAACGAGCTATTCATCCGAAACCACAACGCTCTCGCCAGGTCGAGGAAACGCAGACTCTATTAACAGCCAGCAAGACCCTGAGAACCCCAGTGACTGGCTACACAAGCAAAAACCGACTGCAATTGCAGTGACCATAGTAAGTAACCCTGAATATCAAAACAGCCCCCTGTCCATCAATCACGAACACGACCAAAATAAACCACGCACTACATCCATCATACAAAACAGCCTCGAGCGCTTCCTGCTTCTGGTGTCGGAACCAAATGCTTTACTCCTTGGACACCGAATACTATCAAGAAGTGCTAAGAAATTTACAGATAAAAGGTCATGAGACAATGATCATCGCGACCTCACTTGCAAGATAATTCCATTAGTGTTCGACCGGTCGCAAAAAGACACTCTCTGCGCAGGACTATCCCAAGAATCGTCACAGCAACTTAGGTTAGAGGCTCAAACACTGCGATGCTCCGCGCAAGATGTGTAATTGGGTGTGCACTCTCGTACCCTTCGCCCTAATATCTCTCCCATCCACCAAACCCTACAATTACCCTAGACTTTTAAAAAAATGCCCCGTCTCACCCTCCATCGCTGCGCCCGAACCAACAATACTCAGTCATGGCTACGAGAGATACCAGCCACGCACGATGAATTGGAATCGTTGTCCTCATCGGTGTCCCAATACGCCGGCGACGGCTCCAGCTGCTCCCCTCGGACAACATCCCCTCCGACCAGATCCGACATTGGATACAGCAGCTTTGACGACACCGTGGCCTCCGACTGCAAGCCCTCGCCTCTCGAATGCCCCGCCATCGCTCTTTCTCTCTCACTTTGTCACTCGCTCGCGCGCGCACGCACCGCTTCCCCTCGCTTGCCCTAATTTCCTGCTCTCACACCCAAGTCTACTGCACTCGGCCCTGCTTCTTCCCCGCCATTGTGCGCCTCGATTGTCCGCCCCGCACCTCCTGTTCCTCCGCAAATCCTACCCGCGCACCGCACGGCCCCCGCAGCGACCCGACGTTGCACTGACGGACCCGGCAGTTCCAGTGCACTTGCAATAGGGGCTGTCGATTGGCGTTGGCGATGGCGATAGCGATGGCGACGGCGCAGGCGAGCGAGGGCAGGGCACCGAGCGACGAAGAATGGCCATGCCATAGCTCCCTACATTGCGCCGCAGCACCAGCACCAGAACCACCGGCAGGACGACGACGGACGACGGACGACGATCGCCACCAACGAACGAATACTTGCATTGCCCGGCCCGGCCCTGGACCCGGATCCGGATCCGGACGTGGCCCGGATTTGCGCTTTTTTGAGATACAAGTTCAATAAAATTGGTTTGACAAGGGCTGCGAAGAAGCAGCTACAAGAGAAGCGCCCGTTTGTAGGTCGTGCCAGAACTCAGTCCAACATTATATCAGTTGGATAAGTGTGTTACAATCGATGCTAATGTGCTCATACGCTGGTACTGTAAACGTTTTCGAACAAATGTTTTCACTATGACTATTCGGTGACTAATATTAGTCAAACGTGCGACTTCAATGACTACTACGCCTTCGTTGACCATAAGCACTTAGTGATCTGCAGTGGGAATGACTCATTTTACATTGCTTTTGGAGGAAATGTAGCCGCTCAAACTGAAAATAGTGGTTATTCTACGTAGGTGGACTGAAGAATTGCTAATGGATCCAACATCCAGAGAGGATCTTCTGCATTTGCAACTATGGGAAATCAAAGATAAAGAAGCAGACAAGCAAGGTCTAATAAGTTACCCTTGCCCATGTAAGAAATGCATGGGTGCAAGAATAGTATAAAGGAAAACCATCCACAAACATCTACGGAAGTTCAAGCGAGATCTTGAATTCAAGACATCCATATTGGTATGTTATCTTACAATTTTAGTCTGATATGTTGTGTATGACATATGTGGGGATCCAATAAGCCTGTCTTACTTTGTTGCAATGATACATGTAGGAAACACAGAGGCCTTTTCTACTGGCCGCAGTAGCTGCTGCATTAAAGTTTGTAATTTTAGCCCCTCTACCGCTTCATTGGAGTGGAGAGAGTAGTTTATATCCCAACCAGAAGTGGTGGTGTTGTATTGTACACAACCAGCAAGCAAACAAGAGGGGAGCTTGGGCTACAATGAAATGTGACGAATATGGATTCACATTGTTCAGATTTGATCGATTGATTCCATATTCAGCGGACTCCTTTGCATTTCCCCTTCACATACAGCAAGTATTTTTTGTAGACGACGAGGAGAACAATGGATGGAAGATCGTTTTACGACGACAACCGCGCGGTGCAAGAGTCGAGTCAAGTGATGGCGGAAGACATGAACTGTAGAGTGTGCGGTTAGGTAGAGACGAGGAGAATGCAGGCCTACGGCCTGCATATACTATTATGGAAAGGGAAATGGACACTCCTGATTTGAGATCTGGTAGGAGACTAACCACAAAAGGTCTAAACCAAGCTTTGGCTGTTGCAGAGGAGGATGTAGAATAGGGACTTGTTGTGCTATCACAATAGAAAATGAGGTAGCATACATGGCATAATCCATCATATTAGTAGACCAAGTAGGAAACATACTATGATATGCAGTAGCATTGGTCTCAATAATCCCATTGACTATACTCAATTAGTGATTCTACATGCACGACTAATATAAGTCACTTGTACGACATTACTGTCCATAGTGTCTAAGAGTAGTTTTTGAAGTGCAACAACAGGCTCAATCCACGTTGCTAATTCTCCATTGCCAACGTATACAATTGAAGTTGCCTTATAATTATCTTCAACGTCACTGATTGATTAAAGAACATGCATGTGCACTACCTCAAATTAAAATTCAAGATTAGTCATCAAAGCAAATCTAAAACAATTATTGAGAAAAAATTCAGCATGGACGTGAAATGGGCACAAATTGAAAAAAAAAAAAAACTGGTAAAAAATAGGGAGGTAGAGTAAACGAAAGTGCAAAGAATACATGAGGGGAAGAAGCGTTGTAGTCAAAATAAAATTATCATTTTAAAAAAGAGAAAAACAAAACATCACCACAAAGTATATAAATGACAAGTACTTGAACAAGGTGCAAAGAGAACTGCAGTGATTGTAGACGGTGAAAAGGGTAACTAGAAAAAATATCCACGACATCTGAATTGATAAAATGATATGAAAACGCAGGAAGAAAAATAATTATGGAATGAATAAATATTAAAAAAAGGCAGAGGCTAGTTTGTTTTTGAAAAGAAGTTTAAAAAATACAATATAGAAAAGATTAAAACCTTAAAGGAACGAAATAAATTCCAAAAAAGAGTGTAAACTGAAGAAAAAAAAGTCTAATTGAAAGAATAGATCAAACATTAAAAAAAGTATATAAATTTGAATTAAAACCATAAAGGCCCCACTCTAAAACCCTCTCTCAATTGGCTGCCCAAAAGCATAGTCAAATAACGACTATATATAGACATATTGCTGCCCAAAACGGTAGTCACATAACGACTAAATCTAGTCCTATGGTTGCCCACGCAAAAAATAACAGGAAAAATACGTTCCCTACGGAGTTCCCATTGAGGTCCCGAGAAAATATGACTAGAATCATAGTCATGTGATGACTACAGCCATTTTAGTCATCAAAGTGGTTACTGATGACTGCATTCCAACCAAAAGGAGCTTGTAGTCATATGGCCGTAGTCATATTTCCACTGATTTCCTAATAGTGCATGCCAAGGGTAAGGGACCAGTCTTAGAACGTAACCAAGGATCCACAGGCGCACAAGTTCCTACGTGGAACTACTACGCCCCACCCTTGAACGTTAGGCCACCAGTAGCCCTTCCTGAGCTCACTTATCATGAGGAGCGGGGCACATGGAAGGAGGAAATGAAGAACGAAATCCTTCAAGGCCAACAGGGCTTCCAGGATCAATTAGCTCAACAAATCAAGGCCATGCAAGACCAAATGGCCTTGTTGATTAAGAACCAAGTCCCTAACCCCACGCCTCCACCCATAGAATCCGGTAGACATGCTTCGGGCTTATGGTGCACTCAATGTGGTCAACCAGGCCACACCAGCCCTTTTTGTACCACTCCGGTGGCAGCACCCCAACACCAAGCTTCTCAACCTCCGTATGTGCCTTCCCATAGGAACCAACCACCGACAGTAACTAGCTACGTGCCTCAAGGCTATGCATCTCCAAGCCAAGGTTATGGGGGACCTCCGAGACCACGGTATGAAATCCATCAACCGTGTGGCAAGAGACATGCACCAGGGCAATGTTGGGTCGAAAGTGGGGTGGTATGCGGTAACTGCGGGGGTAATCACCCTACCCAAGTATGTCGTAGACCGGAGAAGGTAATTCCCATGCCCTTCCCACCAGGGAACTATCCTCAACAAGCCCAAGATCATTTGAGAGGTGCGCGTAACCCCACCTCCGATAATACCCTTAGGCCTCCTAGTCTCTACTACGACTACAACAATCATCGCCAAAATCAGACTCCTCCAATGGGGGTGAATACCAAGGCCGGGTACATCCCTATTAACCAAGGGCAGAACCACGGGGGCCAACAAAACCTAGGGCAGAACCACGGGGGCCAACAAAACCTAGGGGAGAACCACGGGGGCCAACAAAACCTAGGGCAGAACCACGGGGGCCAACAAAACCAAGGCCCACAAGATGTGCGCTATGCCACCATGTCAAGTGAGATCGTGTCCACCCACAGCCCCTCCCTCACTGAGCTCAATGTAGTTTTCCACGAGGTGAGCACAACCAAGGAAGCAAAAACTTGTGAGTTACCGGCATTGGCAGTCCAGACTCGGTCTAGCCGACGGGAGCCTAGGTACTCAAGCCCCCCTCCACCTATACCAGAGGAAGGTGAGACCTCAGAAGAGGATTCACCTCACTTCTCTGACCTAAACGATACCACCAAGGAGGCGGTAGAAGGCACTAAACGAGCCAACTTCGAGTCCCCCCGTGGGATACCTAGGTCTCGAACACCCTTGTCCACCCCCCAAGAGCCATGGGAAGGTCCACCAATCCCTAGTCCCGAGGTAAACACGTTCCCGCGTGTCGAGAAGCAAGGGGGAGAGGGGCCTTACGATTTATGGGCGGACTTGAGTCGCCTCAAAGCGGACATCACCATAGCCCAACTATTAGAGGTGTCACCACCCATGAGGAAGTCCCTTAGATCGGGTACCCCGGTGAAGCGAAGGCCTAGGGCAAGGGTCAGGCTGGCGGCTCGGGTTAAATCCGCACACCCCAATATCGAGGTCAAGGCGGTACAAATCGAGGTTTCGATTGTGGACAAGATCGTACCTAATGTACTAGTAGACGGTGGTAGTGGGTTGAACATCATGCCCCTCTCAACCATGGAGAAACTAGGCCTTGACATCACAGAACCTTCACCGTACATCATCAACATGGCTAATCAAAGCTCGGAGGCCCCGTTAGGCCAAATTAGTGGTTGTAAAGTGACCACGGGGGGGGTAGAGTATTCCCTCACCTTCCAAGTCATCCGAATGCACTCCAACAAGGAGGCATACCCCTTGCTACTAGGTAGGCCTTGGTTGCGGATTGCCAATGCCACGGTAGAATGGGGGGGGCCAAAACCAAACATCACCTATGGTCCACCGGAGAACCCTACTACAGTCCATATCCAACCAAGTAGGCTAGGAATATGCCGTGGTTGCATGGGCTCGTCGGAGGATGAATCACAAGAGGTACTATCAAAGGAGCCTCCCAAACGGGTGAGGTTTGCGCCCCACAAGGCGGTGGATCGAGCCCAACCCTCGAAGGCCCACGTAATGCCATTTAAAAGCATGGGACCGGGCCTTTATGAGTGGGTTCCCACCGGGGAATTTGTAGACTGGTTGAGGGAGCACCCTACCTCGAGCGCGGATGAAGCCATGTCCGTGCATTTCATGGAGAGTGAGCTCATTGGAAGGAAAACCGGGTTGGAACTTAGCCTAGTTCCCCTCCTCGATGACCTAGAACCCTCGGCGGTGTTTGGAATGGATGTGCAGGGCACGTAAGGGGACGAATTGGAGGTTTTGGGAGACGAAGGCCCTCTCAACCCATCTCTCCACTTCCGCAGGACATCCACCGGTATCCTAGCTAGTGGTTCGGGGGCAACATACCCCCAAGTTCTGAATGATTGGTACAAGGGACCTACCCAACAACCACACGTTCATCATGATGATTGGAAGTTGATGGTGGTTTCTCATGAGCAGGATGAGGTCCGTAGTATTAAGGTGGGCGTTGGGTTGACCGAGGAGGAGATGGTGAAATACAAAGCACTAGTGGTCGAGTTTGGGGACATTTTTGCGTGGTCGTACAAAGACCTCAAGGACATTCCCCCGGCGGTAACACAACATCACATCCCCCTTCTCCCAGGCACTACTCCCATTAGACAAAAAGAGCGGCGTATGAATCCTAACCTACAGCTCATTGTCAAGGCCGAATTGGAGAAGCTCCTCCAAGCGGGGTTCATTAAACCCGTAGAGATATCCGATTGGGTATCCCCCATGGTGTTGGTTAAAAAGAAAAACGGGAAGTTATGGGTGTGCATTGACTATAGGAAACTCAACCATCACACCCAAAAAGACCACTTCCCCTTGCCATTTATCAACACCATCTTGGAGGAGGTAGGTGGTCATGATCTTTATACGTTTATGGATGGCTACTCGGGCTACAATCAAATCTCCATTGGCCCAGAAGACTATCACAAGACCACCCCTTATCACCCTCAAACGAATGGGCACACCGAACGGGTCAACCAAACCCTCGTAAACATCTTGAGGAAAATGGTCACCGATTCCAAGAAGGATTGGGACACGAAACTCCCCGCCACGTTATGGGCTTACCGAACCACGTTCAAAGTGACCACCCATGCTACTCCCTTCTCATTGGTGTATGGCATTGAAGCCATTTTACCCATCGAGTTCGAGATCCCCTCTCAGCGAGTGGCCGTGACCGAACGATGGTCCATGGCCACGTCCTTAGCCGATCGGTTAGAACGATTGGAGGAGCTCGACGAGATGCGCCGGTGGAGCGCCCAAAACGTGGAAGCCATCCAACGAAGGAGGAAGATTGCCTTCGACAAACGGAACAAGGTCCGGTCATTGAGACCGGGAATGCTAGTCCTCCTTCAAGACGCGAGGAGATTGGATTTTCCAGGGAACTTCGATGCTTTGTGGTTGGGACCCTATCTCGTGAAGGAGGTCTTCCCCAACAACTCTGTTCAACTTCAAACCCTAAACGGCGAGGATTTCCCCACGCGAATATCGGGCAACCGATGCAAAGAGTACAAGGTGCGATTTGTTCACGACCTTCACAAGTGGACCTCCACATTTTGGTACTGCCATGGGTCATTCGAACACAAAAAAAGGTAGATATTGACCGTGTGCCCATGAACAAGAGTGGGTTCTCTGCCTCTTCGAGTTGTCCCAGATGGCCGCCATGTGTGAGCCGCAAAAACGGCTCACGGTGATGAATGGACCTCACGTCGGGTCCATTAAGGCTAATGAGTGGTGAAAATGGGTTATCCCATGGACTAGCTCGTGGTTTTTTGATTAAAATGGCCAGGTGGCCTTTCCCCTTACTAAAAGAGGAGCCATTTAGGGGCAATCGCGGAATTTATGTAGTTAGCCAAAAAGGAAGAAAAAAAAAAAGGGAATAAACCAGAAAAGAAAAGCAAAGAGAGAAGGGAAAAAAGACAAAAGAAAATTAGAAAAGAATTAAAATGAGTAGTGGTGGAGAAGAATTTACCTCCTATCGAGTTGTAGACCGTATTCGGTCACGATCAAGAAATCACGAAACCAAAAAAATGGGAGAAGAAGAAGGAGGATGGTGAGGAGAAAAGAAAAAAGAATGGGGCGTTAAAAGCCCTTAAAAAAATAGTCAAAAGGGTCCCAAAAGAAGTGGAAAAGAATCCTCATCAATCACTAAGTAAATTAGGAATTACCCCAAGCAAGGGGAATTCAATTTAGGTAGGTTAAATTAGATTTTTGCACCTTTGAAAATTAGCTAATAGCTCACTTATTGAGATCATGCACACACATGTGGCATGGAGTCAAAGTTTAGATTTAGATGTTCCTTGGTTAGTGGGACACCCACTTGTGTTAAATGCAAGGGTGGCTAGTGATTTATTAGCTTTTTAATTACTAGTTGTTTAGTGTGACCATTAATGTGCCCACCCAAAATGGCGGCTGTGAACGACGAAGGGAACGACCTTGGGAACAAAGAAGAGAGCAAGGGCCTTGGGGATACCCCCTTGGAGGGCGCTCATTCGAAGTGTGGGAGGTAGGAGTTGGAAAGGTGTGTGGTAGGAGCGAGGAAACCGAGAGAGGTGTGTGGAAGGAGAGAGAGAGGTAGGGTTCAGATTTTCCCCTCCTGTGGGCTGGAATTTGATTCAATCGTTGCGAAAATAGGAGAGTAGATAGACTAAAGCGTTGGCTTTCCAACAAGCTCAAGAATGTGCGGATCGGAGCTGTGACGACGAAGATACGGGCGGCGGAGTGAGGACGGCTAGCTGGAGGATCGGTGGCGGATCTCATACGGCCTCAGTTTTTCCCTTGTCTGTAGCGGAGTTCTTGTTCAATTGAGCTAAGATTTTAGGAGTAGATAGATTAGAGCGTTGGCTTTCTAACAAGATTTTAGAACGTGCGTATTGGAGCTGTGACAACGAAGATACGGGCTGCGGAGCGAGGACGACCAGCTGGAGGATCGGCGGCGGATCTCACTTGGTCTCCTCAGATTTTCCTTCGTCAGTCGTAGAGTTCTAGTCCGATCAAGCTAAAATTTTAGGAGTAGATAGATCAGCGCGTTGGCTTTCCAACAAGATCAAGAACGTGCGGATTGGAGCTGCGACAACAAAGATACGGGCTGTGGAGCGAGGACGACTAGCTCGAGGATCGGCGGCGGATCTCACTTGATCTCCTCAGATTTTCCCTTGTCAGTCGTAGAGTTCTAGTCCGATCAAGCTAAGATTTTAGGAGTAGATAGATCAGCGCGTTGGCTTTCCAACAAGATCAAGAACGTGCGGATTGGAGCTGCGACAACAAAGATACGGGCTGTGGAGCGAGGACGACCAGCTGGAGCAATCGGCGGCGGATCTCACTTGACCTCCTCAGATTTTCCCTCGTCAGTCGTAGAGTTCTAGTCCAATCAAGCTAAGATTTTAGGAGTAGATAGATCAGCGCGTTGGCTTTCCAACAAGATTAAGAACGTGCGGATTGGAGCTGTGACGACGAAGATACGGGCTGTGGAGCGAGGACGACCAGCTGGAGCAATCGGCGGCGGATCTCACTTGACCTCCTCAGATTTTCCCTTGGCAATTGTAGAGTTCTAGTCCGATCAAGCTAAGATTTTAGGAGTAGATGGATCATCGCGTTGGCTTTCCAACAAGATCAAGAACGTGCGGATTGGAGCTGTGACAACGAAGATACGAGCTGTGGAGTGAAGAGCACCAAGAAGAGGAGGACGACCACAGCACAAGAACGACCACGAACACGGCAGAGGGTGAATTGAGCTAGATCAGGGAGCCTTCTTCCTCTCCCAATTGATTCATTATCCTCTTGATTGCATGTGGAGAAGGAACCCTAAATTTTCTAGTTACAAAAATCATGCGGAAGCGCTTCCAAATTTTCACTAGGATTAGGGTTTGCTATCAACTCAACCAAACAATCGGTTAAATTGTCATTAGTAAGTGAACGCAGCTGGAGGCTCATTCTTAGTAAGGTTGGAGTGGATTCTTGTGTGAATGCATGTGGTGCACAATCTTGAATAAACTTATATGTTGAGTGTGCACTGCTAGTCGTTGGTTATGAGTTCATGATTGAGTTGCATGGTTAATTGAAGGCTGCCATCGTGTTAAGCAAGAAAAACTAATAAGAATACAAAAAACAAACATACAAAACGGAGTTATAGTCAAGAAGATAAAAGGAATATAAGTTCAGGGTTAAAACAAGAAGCCTGTCTACTGTCGCAGCTGCCCGGTTCACACCTAAGCCTGGAATGGGTCATGGAAGGTCTAATCAAGTTGTAAGGCTGAGTAGAACCCATTGAAGCTTTAAAATGTTGAAAATGGAGTCTTAGGTCAAAACTTATGCTTGTTTAAAAGTTGAGTGCAATTTAAGGCTGAACTCAGCCATCACAGCACTAATTAGTAACGAACTTCTTTAAGTGACTACACTTTGGGTCATCATGCTTGTATGAATGGTTAAAGGATGTTTGCACAAGGGGTTGTATCCCACATTTAGGGTCTTGTATTCAAGATAAGCCATCTCATTAGGGGGCGGTTCATTTGGCTCACAGGGAGGCAGGTGCGATTGGACCCACAAAGTCGATTCCCCATTTTTCAAATGGTGTTTGTGCTAAAATTGGAACCAAGGGCATAGTTGAGGAATTTGTAGGACGACCAACGCGTTGGCATGGATCACAATGTCGTGTATACCGGTGAGCATCCTTAAAGAGACTGGGCCACCAATATCCTGAAATCAAGGCTTTCCGTGCGGTGGAATCGCCAGCAAAGTGGCCACCACAACAGTCTTTATGGCATCCGTCTAAGAGCATCTGTACTTCACTTTGAAAAATACAACGCCGTAATACCCCATCTTTACCCTTTTTATATAACACGTCGTTGATCATAGTATATGGTATACTCTTTTCAATCAGACTCTTCTTCATTTTCTCCGTAAAAGTAATAGGAAACGTTTGTGTCGTCAAATATTGAATAAGAACTGCATAATCTGGTGAGACTATATCAACCGCAAATAAATGAGCATCTGGTAAGGCATCAGGAATGGCTTCCGTACCCAGTTCCGTAGTTAGTCGCGATAAATGGTCGGCATTAGCATGTTTCTTACCCGCCCTAACCTCAATGGTAAAAGTAAATTCTTGCAAGAGCAACACCCAACGGGCGATTCGTCCACTCAGTTGAGGTTTATTCACCATATACTTAAACGCATCGTGATCAACATGAAAAACAAAAGCGTATCCCAATAAGTAGTGATGGAACTTCCGAACGGAATATATCATGCCCAGTGCTTCCCGTTCCGTAAGTGTATAATTCCGTTCAGCCAAATTCAATTGACGACTACTATAGTATATTGGGTGATCGTACCCTTTGTCATCCTTCTGGCTTAAAACGGATCCAATTGCCACGTCAGATGCATCGACATAAACATGAAACAACTTATTCCAATCAGGTGGGATCAGGATAGGCGATGTTAACAATTTTTGTTTCAATGTTTCAAAAGCCACCGTACACTCTTGTGTCCATACTGGTCCCGTATCCTCCGTCGGCTTCTTTAGTAAATTAGTTAAAAATTGACATATACGAGCGAAGAATTCAATATACCGTCTATAGTAACTGACATGTCCTACGAAACCTTTGACACCTGTGACTGTCACTGGTCTCGGTAAATCTGCAATTCGTCTTACTTTGTCGGGGTCCGTCGCAATGCCTTTTGCCGATACAATATGTCCTAATAACTTGCCATATGGCACACCAAAAGTGCATTATTCCGAATATAAAGATATTCCAAACTCTGCACATTGGAGTAAGCACTTATCCAACCAATCCAAATGATCGGCCTTACTGCTAAACACGCAAAAGTCATCCAAAAAAATCTCCATAGAGATACGTAGGTATTTTTGAAAAGCTTGAGTCATAATCCGTTGAAAAGTGGCTGGTGCATTACACAACCCGAATGGCATCACTCTATATGCAAAAGTTCCCCAGTCTGTTGTAAACGTAGTTTTTAAATGATCCTCCTTAGCGATTTGCACTTGATTGTAACCTGAAAAGCCATCAAGGAAAGAATAACATTCATGCGTTGCTACCGCATCCAGTATACTATCCGTGAATGGTAATGGAAAGTAGTCCTTCAAGGTGACTGCGTTCAGTTGACGATAGTCTTGACAAATGCGTAATTTTCCGTTTTTCTTAGGTACCATAACCATTGAAGAAACCCATTCACTGTACGGTACTGGGTAGATAAAACCCACCCATAACAGCTTATCCAATTCTTCTTTCACCATTAATGAATATTTTGGATTTAATCGATGTTGTCTTTGTCGTATCGGTTTCGTGTTTTCCTTAAGATATATCCTATGTTCACCAAGCTCTGGCGGAACTCCCTTCAAGTCTTCATAAGTCCAGGCAAAAGAAGATTTGTGTGCCCTAAAGAAGTCCGTCCATTTTACTAACGTTCGTCCGTTGATTCCTTCATACAGCGTAATGGGCTGGTATTTTCCGTTACTTCCGATATCCACAGGCCGACACGCCGGGTTCCCAGTATAAGCTTCCTCCAGTGGTACATCCGTCCCCGCGTCCGTTATAAAATCTGATGAATTAGTGTCCTCCAGTTCTGGTTCCAAACTACTTACCATCGTGACCTCGTAAGTATTCATCCATTGCGCTATAGCATGATGTGAGCCAAATAAACCGCCCCTAATGGGTGGCTTATCTTGAACACAAGACCCTACATATGGGATGCAGCCCCTTGTGCAAACATACTTTAACCATTCATACAAGCATGATGACCCAAGGCGTGGTCACTTAAGAGGGTTCGTTAATAATTAGTGATGTGATGGCTGAATTCAGCCTTAGGTTGAATCCAACCTTTAGACAAGCGTAAATTCCGCCTCAAAGCTCCGTTTCCAATGTTTTAAAGCTCCAATAGGTTCAATTTCGCCTTGTGAACTTGATTAGCACCTTAACCACCAATTCCAGGCCCAAGTGCGACCCTGACAGCAGCAACCAGCAGACAGGCTCCTCTTTTTATGTTAAAAGTTTAATTCTTCATTATCTTCGTGATTATGACTCCATTTTTTACATTTGTTTTTTTTGTATTCTTATTAGTTTTTCTTGCTTAACATGATGGCAGCCTTCAATTAACCGGTTGACTCAATCCGGGACTCATAGCCAACGACCAGCAGTGCACACTTAACATACATGTTTATTCAAAATCGTGCACCACAATTCACGTGTATACTACATGCATTCACACAAGTGGCCCTACTCAAACACTATACCATACACGAGCTTCCAGCTGCCTTCACTTACTATTGTAGATTAAACCGATTGTTTGGTTGAGTTGATAGCAAACCCTAATCCTAGTGAAAATTTGGCAGCGCTTCCGCGTGATTTTTGTAACTAGAAAATTTAGGGTTCCTTTTCCACATGCAATCAAGAGGATAATGAATCAATTGGGAGAGGAAGAAGGCTCCCTGATCCAGCTCAATTCACCCTCTGCCGTGTTCGTGTTCGTTCTTGTGCTGTGGTCGTCCTCCTCTTCTTGGTGCTCTTCTTCATGTGCTGGTCCTCTTCTTCGTGTGTTGGTCCTCTTCTTGTGCTGGTCCTCTTCTTCGTGTGTTGGTTCTCTTCTTCGTGATCTCGTCCTCTTCTTCGCTGGTCCTCTTCTTCGTGTGTTGGTCCTCTTCTTCGCTGGTCCTCTTCCTCGTGTGCTGGTCCTCTTCTTCGTGTGTTGGTCCTCTTCTTCGCTGGTCCTCTTCTTCGTGTGTTGGTCCTCTTCTTCATGATCTCGTCCTCTTCTTCGCTGGTCCTCTTCTTCGTGTGCTAGTCCTCTTCTTCGTGTGCTGGTCCTCTTCTTCGTGATGTCGTCCTCTTCTTCGCTGGTCCTCTTCTTCGTGTACTAGTCCTCTTCTTCGTGATCTCGTCCTCTTCTTCGCTGGTCCTCTTCTTCGTGTGCTGGTCCTCTTCTTCGTGATCTTGTCCTCTTCTTCGTGATAGCCTTCTCTTCGTGTGCTGGTCCTCTTCTTCGTGATCTCGTCCTCTTCTTCGCTGGTCCTCTTCTTCGTGTGCTGGTCCTCTTCTTTGTGATCTCGTCCTCTTCTTCGCTGGTCCTCTTCTTCGTTGGTCCTCTTCTTCATGTGCTGGTCCTCTTCTTCATGATCTCGTCCTCTTCTTCGCTGGTCCTCTTCTTCGTGTGATGGTCCTCTTCTTCATGATCTCGTCCTCTTCTTCGTGATAGCCTTCTCTTCGTGTGTTGGTTTAGCTCCAGTCCTCACCTAATTCGCACTTACAATGGCCGGGGCTTCCGGCTCTCATTCCTCAGTTCCTCTCCTCGCACATTCTCTCCACACCCTGTTCTCTCTTTTCCTACGCTTGCACACCAACTGAATGCGACCTCTCCAGGGGTAACCCCCCAACCATTTGCTCTCCTTGAGTTCCCAAAGAAGTTCCCCACCGCCTTTTGCCATCTTTCATTAATGGCTTACCCTTACAAAACCTATTAAACCTATATCTACTAATTCCGTGCACCCTTGCATTTAACAAGAATGGGTGTCCCACTAACCAAGGAATATCTAAATCTAAACATTGACTCCATGCCACATGGGTGTGCATGATCTCAATAAGTGAGCTATTAGCTAATTTCCAAAGGTGCTAAATCTAATTTAATCTACCTAAATTGAACTCCCCTTGCTTGGGGTTAGGATTAATTTACCAAGTGATGGTGAGGGCGTTCCCCACTTCTTTTGGACCCCTTTCTTCTTTTTTCTACTTCTCCTCATCATCATTCTTCTTCTTCTCCTAATTTTTTCCCGTGGTTTCTTCACCGTGGTCGATTGCGGCCCCCGACTCGGTAGGAGGTAATTTCTTCCCGACAACTTTACTTTTCTTCCTTTTCTATTGTTTTTGTTTTTTCTTCTTTTTCCCTTTTCTAACCTTCTCTTCATTTTTTCCTTCCTAATTATTTTTTGGTTAACTTAATAAAATCCGTGGTCGCCATAAAGTAGCTCCTATTTAAGGAATTAGTGAACGGAAAGGCCATTTAGCCATATTGATCAAAAATCATGGGCTAATCCTATTGGATTACCCACTTCAACTACTAGTTGAACCTAACACAATTGATGTGCGGTCCATTCATCCTCGGGAGTCGTTTTGGCGGCTCACACATGATCCGAATTATCGGTATCAAATTGACCTATAATATATTCACCCGGTTGTCCACATTGATAAACTAAATTAAATCCTTGTTGTCTTTCGGTACGTTCCCCAAATATTGATTCCAGTTCCTCCAGATCCTCAGATGAATAACCACTGATATCTACTTCAGAGGTGACCTCCGTCAGTGGGTACATGATACTTCACTGGGTACATCTGTAATACTATCTTCTCACTTCCTTTACCGAGGGTTAAGGTACCCTTTCCCCAATCATTCTTAGCTTTTGCATTGTATAACCAAGGACGATCTAATAGAATAGGATAAGATGAAGCCGAACGGGGTAATATAAATACCACGTAGTCGATATTAAACTCGTGTCCCGCAATAATAGTCAAAATATTTCGGACCACTCCGACGGGTTTTACTCTACTATGATCCGCCATCCTCAGTGTTAAGGCTGTAGGTGATATAGAGGTTAGGCCTAAAGTTTCCGCAGTTTCAGCCGTCATCAGGTTCACACTCGACCCGCCGTCCACTTGGACTCCCGTTACCAATACTCCGTCAATGGAAACATCGATCATCGGGGCTCCTGGATCAGGATTTAAGGCAACTTCATGGATGTCCTTATTCCGTATTCGTCTTCGTATTAGAGATGCATTGAGTGCAGTTCTACAGTCCGGTGCGATTGCCAACAATTGCCTCATTGAAATACTTGGTCGAATTTCATCCAGATCCTTCATAATGTCATAGTGTGGTAAATTTGCAGATATTCCCAGATGTTTCATTTTTCTCTTTACTTTATCCGTCCCTCTTTTTGGGCTCCGTTCCTTTGATAAGGATAGTGATGCTGGTAATACGAAGCTTCCATTCTGTACTTTTGTGTCCAGATAGAGGTCCGTAACCACTTGTGGAGGTTCTGTGAGTACTGGCGCATCGGTGTTTATGGTCCTCTCATTCGACTTTGGTGAGCTTGCGCCAGGTATATCACCCAATAATATAGGCTCCGTTCCTGGAGGTAATATTCTTGGTATTATTTTTGTGACACGTCTATCCTTCCGTACAGTTGATCCCTGTTCCATTTTCCTATTTTTGTCCATTTCGTCTGGAAAAATTATCTTCTCCTTGTTACTTCTAGTCTGTACTGTTGCCACCAATTCCACTCTGTTGACGGGTAATCCTTCCGTGGGACCCTTCGATGCCTCTGAAGGATTCGTTGCTTGCATATGTTGGTCCTTATTGTTAAAGTTAAAGGGAGCATTACATTCCGCCGTGGTGTGTCCATTTTGTTTGCAGTTACCACATAACGGAACATAATCAACGGTGGCTCTTTCATTAGTGCACTCGCTGGCATAATGTCCCATCTGTCGACATCGAAAATACCTAACTGGTCGTTTGATATTTCCTCCCGGTATATCAGACATAGGTACAAGTATGAAACGGCTTGGTGCGTTCCATGTCGCCTTTGTGAAGGACCTCGGTTGTCCTGTATTTATTCGATTATCCATATTTTGATTCTTCATCCAGTGTTGTGCATTAGCTTCATAACTGTGTCCTTGATTATATCTATATTGATTATTCTGTTGATTAGGTTGCTTACTCCCATTATATCCGTTTTGTGCTTGTACTTGATTCACGTCCCATGGTGTTACTGGTATCACTTGCTGACCTATATACATCTGCAATCTCGACAAATGCCAACAACTTTCCGTAGGGTGGTTCTTCCCACATATTTGACATTGACCCTTCAGGTTCACTGGCAAAGGGCATTCCGTATTCATGTGGCCCTGACCTTTACAGTTGATGCACCACACATTGGGTCTGAAATTCGTTTGTTTTGGTCGCTTCTCTTTATCCTTAGCCATATTGACTGCCAAATCTTCCATTTTCTTCGTTAAATTCAACAACAACTGTTCATTAGAACCCTCTTGTCCTGTTAGCATAACGCTCGGCTTAGATCCTTCCAATCTCGGGGGTAAATCTTGATACGGCGGATAAACTACGGATGGGGGTAAACTTTGTATTGGTGCTGCATTTATTATCCCTGCTGGATATGCCCTTGCCGAATTGGATACCGTCATTGGTTTCGTGTAAGTTCTCAGTGCCTCCATCCAACTTGGTCCCTTAACTCCGTCTGCAGGTATCATTGTCGATCCTATAGACAAAACGGGGTCGAAATGACACTCTTCCCACAACTTTGCTCTTAGCAGTGAGGCTGCTACCGTACCAGGCCGTTCTTCCTTTACAAACATCCTTAGTTCAGGTGGGTACAATCTGTTAACTAATATTGATAACACAAACGATTCCGGCAAGTCATTATTTGGCCATCTCCGTATTATATCTGCCACTCTCCCAGAATATGACTCCACGGCTTCGCCTGGAATCATGCGACTATTGATCAGTCGTTCTCTTAACCTATCTTCACAGCCCACTGGTCTGAAATGAGCCAGAAATGCGGCTCTCAACGTATTCCAGTTCGCAAAGTGACCCACCGCCTGTCGATTATACTAATCGAATGCCACTTCCTTCAACGTGGCTGGAAATCATTTTAACCACACATCTTCTGTTCTGCCATTGTTCGCGACACACGCTGTTAGAAATTGAGATAGGTGTTGGTCTGGATCCGCTCCTGGCCAACCACTAAAAGTCGGTAACGGAGCTACGTTCGTAGTGCGATCCGTTGCCGCTCCCATTTGTATTACAATTGGTACCGCCGAGATTCCAGGCTGTGGTGGATGTAGTGGGTGAGCC
Organism: Bryoerythrophyllum caledonicum; assembly: GCA_963971425.1. Classification (NCBI taxonomy): domain Eukaryota; kingdom Viridiplantae; phylum Streptophyta; class Bryopsida; order Pottiales; family Pottiaceae; genus Bryoerythrophyllum; species Bryoerythrophyllum caledonicum. Next base: position 30,652,297 of record OZ020519.1, on the reverse strand, counting down.
ATATCTTCTTCTTGTTTTTCCTTTTCCTCTACTTCAAACAATCGTCTTACTATTTGTTCCTCCTCTTGATCTTCGTAATTTTTAGCTCCTGATAGCGCTTGCAGTTTTGATGTTGCCGAGTCAAATAAAGTACGTAATGCTCCAAACGTGCCCAAGGGGGTTCCCAAACCTTTCGAGACTCCCTCTCCTTGCGCTTGAGTACGTAGGCCAACTTCTGGATAGCTCCGTCCGTACAACGTTCTCGGGGCTACGGACAATCCCGTCCACAATCGAAATACAGATTCTCTTTCCTCTACTGGGCAAGATAGCGCTCGTCGAAAATCTCTTAATCACGGTTTAACCCAACTCCTTCTTTGTTGGCTTTTCCGTACTCGCTCCTCCCGCTCTCTAATTAGATTTCTTGTTCGCCATCACCTTTTCCTTGTTGAAATCCAACGATCAACATTCCCTTCAGCATCCACATCTTTGTTGTTCATAATCTTCTCCGAACATTTCCAGCATATTACACATAATTCTTAATATTTACAATTTTATCAATTCCCCGGCAGCGGCGCCAAAAATGTGAAGTACAAAACCGAGATAGTTAAAATAACTATGACTCAGCGAGTTCGTCCCTAAGGAATTGAAAGTTATGTTCTGCCGTAATATTAGTGTCACTATTATATGTAAGTGTGGTCCGTAATCCTTACGAAGCCTTAATTTAACACCATAATCCGTTGATAATCCTCCAAGTCAAGTGCCATTAAATCTTCCATAACATCTTCCACATCCAAGTGCAAGTACTCTGCTCTTCCTATAGCTTCCGTTGTCTCATACTCACCTGTGTTCCATTCCATTGCTTCTTCTATTGTTATCGGTCCAACGGGAATTCCGTTCTTCTCCTCTTCCGTTCCGTATCTCATTAGCCAGGTGTAATCTTCTTCTCGTAATCTCGCTCCTATCTCCGTTCTTTGATTCGCTTTGATCCGTACTATGTAAATCTCGTGGTCGATTCTTTCCTTTTCCACCCGGTTTACAATTGTCACTCTTTCCTTATCGTTGTTCAACCATCCATACTTCAAATTCAACCAACACCTGAATGCTTGGAATTTCTCCTTGTCCGTTAGTTCCAATCCTAACATTACTTCATCTTCATAATCTGATTATGAATTATGTTCAATTCAAAACACACTTTTATTCTGATCATTATTTGATCGCTCTACTATCTACCACCTAAATTAACCTGCAATTGCGGTCCTCAGATTTATTTTCATATCAGTTTCTTATGATTTTCTTTCTCTCGATTCACTCATTTCTCCTTCTCGGTGTCATTGATTTACTGTCAATTGACTTCATTCACAACGTAATCTTTCTCGATTCTTCAATATGCACAACTTCAATTACATTAACTTCCGGAAACAATACAGCAAAGAAAATAAAGAGATAGCACAACGCGTATCTCGGCACTACAACTGATCAACACAATTGGGCCCCGAGCTAGTTCCAAAAATTCCTACTTATGCACCCGCAACTCCCAACTGCCTACCCTTTCACAGCAACCGACACCTCTTCCGAGCTCAAGTCCGTTGGAAACCCGGTACTTAAGCTCCTAAACCTGTAACTAACTTACTTTAACTACAAAAAAGGGTTAACTCAAAATGAAGGACTATTCTACGTTCTATAGCTACGAAGTTTTTAAGCTCGGGAGCTTTGAGTGGGTGCTGAATCGCAAAGTTTTGCTACACTACCCGGGTATCATGCAGGCCTTCCAAGTTCCGGCGGGTATTAGAATCTGCTGTTGGAGTTGATGTCGCCCCTTGCAGCCGCCATTTTGCACAATGTGTTGTCGTGGACGCCCCAAAACGTGGTTTTAATGACTGCACCTCCTAAGACCATGCTCTGAGATAGAAACAAGAGGTGGAGGTCGACCTCGAAGTAGTTCTGAGCGAGTGGAGGTAGACGAAGAAGTAGAGCTCTAGAGGACCGTGCTGTGAGATAGTTTGAGCACATGATGTTGGCTCTGAACTGCTTTGATGGCACCGAACTGCTTGGTTGGCTCCGAAGTACTTTGATGTTGTCCTATCGCAGCTGAACTAAAACGTGTGTAGGTACGTCGTGAGGTCTTCGCAGGTACTTGGTTCGAACAGTGTAGGTATGTCGTGAGGATTTTGCAGCTGAAGCAAAACGTTTGCAGGTACTTGGTTCTGGTTCAAACATGCGCGGAGTTCCACCTCGAAATCATAACCTAGGCGAATTCCTCCTCGTGGCCCAAGAATGTAGTTAGAACACTGTAGGTACGTTGCAGGCCGTCGCTGCTGGAGCGCAACGTATGCGGGTTTAGGATTCTGGTTCGAGCTCTTGCGGAGCTCCACCTTGAAGTCATCACCTCGCCGAATTCCACCTCGTGGCGCGCCGAATTCCTCCTCGTGGCGAAGGTCTGTAGAAGCTACATCGCGCCGATTTCCTCCTCGTGGCGCAGGTACTTGGTTCTAACATCTTTGGTACGTTGTGAGGCCGTCGCTGCTACAATGAAACATTTGCAGGTTTAGGATTATAGTTCGAGCTCTTGCGGAGCTCCACCTCGAAGTCCGCACCGCGGCGAATTCCTCCTCGTGGCACAGGTCTGTAGAAGTTGCACCGCGCCGAATTCCTCCTCCTGCCGCAAGTACTTGGTTCGAACACCTTCGGTACGTCGTCAGGCCGTCGCAGCTGGAGCGCAACGTCTGTAGGTTTAGCGTTGTGGTTCGAGCTCCTGCGGAGCTCCACCTCTAAGTCATTGGCGCGCTGAATTCCTCCTCGTCGTGGAGGTTGAAGCTGTGACCTACGCCGTCGCTCGTTCATGAATTGCCGGAGCAAGCCTCACACACATTTAAAGGGTTTTTATAATTTGGTTAACTGTGTATATTATCTTGGTTTCAAGTTGCTACTACTAAAGAGGTTGATGCGTGAATGTTTGTATCAAGTTCTTTCAAGTTTGTATTGTTTCAAGTTTGTATTGTTTCAAGTTGCTAGGTTTGCAAGTTACAAGGTGTCTAAGGTGTCCAGGTGCATATGTCATGTGTTGTAGGTGGAAGGAAGTTTTTTTGTGAAGTGGAGAGACCCGATTTCCGAAATGTCGAAGCGTCAGTCACACGGGGGGAAGCGGAAAGAATTGCGTGTTTCTAGAAGTCTTGATACGGAAGAGGATGCTTTGCAACTTGAAAGGCACATGCTCAAAGGTGGGGAGCGTCGATCCAAGGCTCATGAGGATGGGAGAAAGTTTGTTGCCTTGAAAGGTAAGGCTGCTGAACTTTCTCCTCCGCGCTAGAGAAGAAGGGCTGTTGTTATGCTGTCGGAGGATGATGAAGAAGAAGACGATTGCTCCGATGAAGGCAAACATAGTGAGTCCTTAAGGGAGCAATCTTGGAGGTAAGGTTCTACCCACTGTGCCGACATTGATGTGATTGGAATAAAATTCGGTCCATGTGAGCTAGTTTAGAGAGATGTCCATCTGAGCAGGTTCACGTTGTATTTAACGTCATATTGGAACATGGAGAGAATGTTCTGTCGAGATTGACGTCCATCTGGACGTGTACCCGTTTACTTAAACGCACAGATGGAAGCATGGTACTAAATTTGTTAGTAGTAGGTGCCGAAGCTTGTTCTAGAGCGCAACTTAAATCTTTGTGTTCCTCGCATGATACTAGTCTAGTTCTGTTGTAATTTTGGATTGATACGGCCGCGCTAGTATTTTGGAAGCGCAGTAATTTAGAGGTGCAGTATTTCGGATGCCGGGGTTTTGTAATTTTAGAGGCGCTAGTGTCTTCAGAAATGGACAACAAAGCAAGTAAATCGCTGAATATAATGTGAGGCTCGTAATTTCAGAGGTAGGGATTTTGAAATGTATTGAGGCGCATTTATTTCCGATGTCAGTACGTCGGTGGATATTGAGAGAAGAACCCGTGTCTCATTTCATTTCAGGATCAGCGGCTGAGAGGACTTTGCATCGTGGAGTATGTTCTAAACTGGAGCAGCTCTCGGGCACCTTGGATAATTTGCCTACTTTCATGCAAAAATTTCTTCTGAACTAGTTGTTGTTTCTGAACTGGTTGTTGTTTCTGACGTGGTTGTTGCAGCTGACGTCCATAAAAACAAGCATCTTGACTGAATCATTTCAGACACAGTGTGCTATTAAAAATGTGTTCCAAGTAGGGCATATGCTTGAAATATGTCATGTGTTACAAGTAGGGTATATGCTTGAAAGTGCACTAACTTTTTCAATTAATTGTGTCTTGTGCAGCCGGGGATATGAGACGCATTCATGGGATGAAGGTGAAGACTCTGATGGCAACACGAAGGATGCTATTGAAGTTGTGCATCCTAAATATAAAAGAGGAGGAAGTAGTGCCATGAGGAAATCCATTGAAGTCGACGGCCAGGGCCAGCCTTTCGGGTCCATGAAGGAAGCCTTCTCAAATGATGTAAAGAAATATGCAAAAGACCTTGATCCTAGGGTTGGTTGGGAGAAACAACCACGGGGTCTGAAGAAGAATTTGTTCAAAAGACTCTACACAGGTAAACACAAAACCGAATCATTTTAGTCACAGTCCGCTGACGAATTTTTTTGTTTTTCAAGGAGATGTACGTTTAAACCGACGTTTCAGAAAACATCGACGTTGACACGCTGTTCTTTAGTTTGACGTCAAGTGTAACATATGACGCAAACCCTAACGATAATTTTGCCACCTCTTCCTCCATTTAGATGCTAAAGTATGTCATTTGTTACAGATTGGCAGGTCTTCGGCGATTCTGACACAGTGAGCGAGAAATTCTTGGGGCCGATTATAACAAAAGGCCTCATCAGTTTGCGGTTTCGGACTAATCAATTGATCGATGGCAACAAGCCTAGACCGGAAGATGTCAAGAGGGAGTACTAGGATGATATGGTGGCAGAGCGCGCCACTGAGGCAGCTAAAGCAAAATCAGCGCACATGCGTGCAATTTCCAAGGGCAAGTCTTCACCAACGGCGCAGATGCGTGCCATTGAGAGAGATGTCGTTTCACGATTGGTGAGTCTTTCAACACAATATTGTCAGCCATATCTGCTCATGTTAATTTAGGCTATATGTCAATTAGAATGTTCATGTAGACACTGTAGAAAACGTCTATTGTCAGGAAGGACGTGAATATGTATTTCAAGTTAACTGTGAAAGCTCTTTGGGACATACAGACCATGGTGCTAGGCAGGCCACCATTCGACCCGTAGGTAGATGCAGAAGTGGCAAAGGAATACCAGCGGCAGCAAGAAGACAAACGCAAGGTGCGTCCCGATTATGCACGAGAGATTGAAGAGGTGCGTAGTCGTGTCGCGGAGCTAGAGACTAGCCTCACACGTCTTGGGGAGAATGTAAATGCGTCCAACAAGCGTATGGAGGATATGATGCATCAAGTTCTTCACGGTCAAGGGTTCAAACAATCCATTGTGTCAAACGACATGCCTGAGCCGTCATCATCAACGAAGGTGGTGGAGACATCCACATTGACGTCAACAACGACAGAGGCACGAACGGCGGTTCTTCAGGATTTGGTGATGCCAATGCCAAATACGGCGGCCCCTCCATTGTGACATTGGTGGCAGGTGCTCTTCCAGCGGTCACTGTCACCAAAGCCGTCTTGGATGACGTTCCCACGGACGCTGCGGTTGTCTAGATCGATGTCACGGAAAACATGAAAGACCTCGACAACTCTCATGACATTTTAGCCGGCGATGACCTCCCACAATAAGAAGATGATGTGTACTCCATCGGAGTTGAAGATGGAATGCATCATGTTACTCACAGCGTCGAAGTGGATGATGAAGCTAACACAACGGAGGGGGAGGTTGTTCAATTTTTCTCCTATTATTTTCATATGTGGATGTTAGATGTTGTGTTTCCATGTTGTGTTTCCATGGAAATTTTGCATTCGAATGTGTCAAACACCTGAACTCATGCAGAAAGATATCGAAGCGCTAGATGAGCCATCAACCCGCCCACGACGTGTTGCGAAGACCTCTCATGCTGCGAAGCCAACAAAGCAAACGGCTAAGGGAACAACAATCAAATGCCCAACACCAAAGCAGGCTGGTCTACCCAAACCTCCTCAAGTACTGTTGAAGGCTACTAGGAAGTACTATTACTATTTTTTGTTTCAATTCAAATGTCAATACAAATGAATGCAAGTTTTGAGGTAGAAATGTGCTAAATCCACATAAACAATGGTCTTTTAGAATGGAGTACCTGATTTACAAACTAATGCTATGAAGATGGCTCTTTTAATTGTGCAGGCTGGGAGTGGCAAGAAGGTTGACGCCGCTCGGAGAAAGTGAGGGGCGGCAGTGTTGTCAAAACTGATGTCAAGCCAATCGGCAAGTGTTTCTTTTGATGTTTTAAACAACAAGTGTCATTTTAACACCATATTCGTTATATTGGGAGATTTAGTGACTCCCAAATTAACACATGTAGATAATAAGAGCTAAAGTGCACATCTAAACTCTACAATATGGAGGGATATGAGTTTCCATTAAATTGGGAGGTAATGTTTTCTACAAAAACCCGTAGAAAAATAAGTACTACGGATAACATTACATTATGAATCTAACTATAATATTGAAAAGAAGAACACATTAGTTGACACTTCTTTTATACCACATGTGTTCATTGAATATGAATAGCTAAATATTCACACTCGATCCTACTAACCCGGATTAACACCATGCTCCAATTTAGCTAAAAGTGAGCTAAATGACGGACAAATATCCACTTGTAAGAGAATTAGCTTAACACATTTTGATGAGCCCTTTTTGATTTAAAAGAATTTCAATTCTCCTTGTGGAATTCACATTGGCAAAAAAAATATATAAGGAGTTTCAAATGATGGTGCTCAGAAGTGGGAAAAAAATTGCACACACTACCTCTTTTCGAACTAAAGTGTCCCCATCACTTAGAGGTGCAATGAACTCAAAAAGGAAACTCCACACACTTTAGCTCCACTTGACCTAAAGTGCGCACCATTACTAGGTACACCGAACTAAAAAGAATGGAGAGCTAAAGTGTCAACAAGAAGATTTGCTCACACTTTAGCTCCACTAGAGCTAAAGTGCGACCCAACATTTACTTTCTATCATTCACCATGAAGGCAATTACTAGTATTATTGGTTTCAAGACTAGAAGCAATTTACCACATTGTTATTATAAAAAGAAAATAAAACATACTGCAAATTATCACCGATACACAAAAAGAATGGAGAGAATATTTCATAGCAATCATTGGCATCACATATTATAGTCATACAGAGTGTAAATTAATGAAATACAAATATCTATAATCCCAGCACCAATGGATCTAACCATACTACATGAAGTATTACGCATCAGAATCTAAAATCTAGGAAAAAGAAATCCATTTATCTTAGTCTATTACGATTCGGAGCTAGCAAGTGCTTCCAAGGAGGCCTTGATAATTGCTACTTGCCCCTTCGGAATTTTTGTAGTTGAATCTTGCACATGACCTCCATCCCTCTTTGAAGACCTAGGTTTCCATGCTGTCAAGATTGAATCGGTACTCTCCCACGTTATGGCTATCCCCTTTTCAATTGTCCAACGAAGGTTGCAATCTGTGTCCCAATCTTTATAGAACTTCATAACATCCCGATCGCGCGATATAGGGCGGAAGAATTGGATACGCACGGTGTTTGGCATATCCGGGTTAGAATTAGGATCTGAAACTGCTTGAGCAATCCAAAATGGGCGCTCGTCCCCATCACAAGGACGCAATGCAACAAAATAGCCAGCAAAAAGATCACGACCAACTCTAAAAGAAGGAGGTGGACGATCGCGCCTTTGGCCAACAAAATGCTCATCTTCACGGTACTGCTCACGAACCTCACCCTCCGCTGAGAACTCATCTTCAATGGCATGGGCAATTCGCGTCGTCGGCCAAAAGCCGTCTACCAATGATATCGGCGTATCCATTGGAATAATCAAAGCAGCTCTAACATCACGCCAATAATACGAAAGTGGCTCAAAACGCGATCGGGCTTCAACAGACTCCCGAGATGATTGCTCCCAGTGATCGATGAATCCTGAAAGTCCCTTCACCACCTCATGGAGATGCCGCATCATAGAAGGCTTCAATGCATCAGGTTCTCCGCGAGGCCATAAAGATCTTCCTTCACAATCCTCCTTCCACAATTTGATGCCACTACCTTCTCCTCCCTTAGGAAGCCAATCCTCATCATGACAAAGGATTTTATACTTCATTACCGGACAACCACTTGAATCCACATAAAACTTGAACTGATGAGCCTTTGTATGACCCTCCAAACCTTCATCACCGTCCGCAATCATGCCCCCAATGAACTTCTTAAAGTCAGGAACCTCTTGGATGAGATGCGCGATTGTGGGAACACTCTCATTTTTCATAAACGACCTCATGAGCAAAGGAATGGTTGGAAAACTCTCCTTCCTCAGTGTCATACTGCAACGTCCAAATAATGCATCTATATCATCATGTGTATGCCCAACTAGCATAAAATTAACATACACCTCGCGGAAGATGCGTTTTGCAACAAGGAGAGACCAAAAACAGAAAACAAATCTATTTTTGTTATCACCAACTGCATTGTCCATTTGTACATTCAGTATTGGTGGCAAAGGCCTCCCTAGAACTAGGATATCTGGAATCGGCCCTAATGGATCCAAACACATCTCCGCACCCCGTAATACCGCCGCATACAATAGATGAGAACTAGATTCTCGAAAGAGTTGCCGGGACGATGACTTCGGAGGCGCCTCCAAGTCACGCAATAGTTTTGCGAACGACCCGACCGTGTAATTGGCATCATGGGAGTATAAATCAAGGCCGTAATGGGCGTAACGCTGGTCCACATGACCATGGGCAAGCATACCTATGATTGCAAGAGGCAACTTCATAAGCCCATCTAGGTGCTTTGTTTTATGTGAAAAAACCGGGGAGGCGGTCTTTGAGTGATCCATCTTATCATGCATGATGGTAAGAACCTCCTGGGGCGACGACTTTGATCGAAATCGGTTCAGGTAGTACAAGTCTCGATGTGAGAAAGCAGAATCAATGTGAACCTGCATCTTCTTTTGCCATAGCAATGATGCTTGTGTTCCAGGTTGAGTAAGCTTCTTCTGATCCTGGTATTTGTCACAAGTAGAACAACGGGCAAAGTTGTCTCCACCTTTCTTGGCATAGTACTCAGGGAAGCTCACACGCCGAATCTTACTCAAGCTTGAGGTTGAGATTGGCGGCAATCCACAATCAGCGAGATGATCATCAAGAAGCGGTATCTGATCCTTCCACTTAAAACTTGCAGGGAGGACCTTTGCCACAGCCTTCTCCCCAGATGGGAGAACACGAGACTTGTGAGGCATGTGGTCCGCATGTCTATTGAGAATGGCTCCAAGAGCGGCAGTAGCCACAACCGTATGACCTCTAGGCTTACGCAAACCGGTATTCCCGTGGTGTTGAGCGGCATGACCAGCGGCAGCGTCCTTCGCATTCCGATAGAAAGTACTCGAACTTACACGCATGATTTTCATCCAGGCATGGGCACAAACGTCCACACCCTCTAGGGTCACAACCTTCCTACCCGCAGCGTTTCTATGAAACTGTCTGTGAACGTCGAGTTTGATATGATTTCTGAACCGCACGATGGTCTCACTGTACAAGCGCGTCCGAAGGACTCTTATTTTATCTCTAGGGTAGTGTTGAACACAGTTTTGACTGCAACAACTATTGCTCGCAACAGCGTTAATGGAAAAAGGGGTCATGAGAAATTCAGCATTCCTGGACACTATTGGACGTGTATTCCTTGAGGAATTGTCGTACGAACGGGAGCTCCCACCTAGAGGTCTGTTACGCTCAACCAACCAGACATTGTAAATGTCCCGAAGGCAATGATGGAAGAGACTCACACCGTTTAAGAAGACTTGTTGAATAGGCCAGGTCTTAAACGAGTACCTCCACTCATCAGGAGCTTTGTCTAAAACAAAAGTATTGGACACCTGTACTACAACATTCGAATCCCCAAGAGGACCAGAGGAACCTAGAAGTGCACTGGACCGGACATTGCGAACCAACCCCTCCGCAACGCGAACACCCGAACCATTGTGAAGCGAAACAGTCAGCCCGACCCAGAGACGGCGGGGAATAACATCAAACTCAGGAAGGTCTGGATTCACGGGAGCGTCAACATGAACATCGTCGCCCTCCGAAGACGACATCCTGCATTCCAATGAGATACATAATAAAAAACCCTGACAAATAAAAATGGGTAAACGCCTTGTAGGAATAGACATTTATGAAGAAGCATAGGAGGAGGGTAATTGATCTCGAATCGAGGTAAGGTCTGGCGCTTGAAAAAAAAAGTATGATTCAAGTGAGCTGACATGGCAGACCATGTAAATTTAGCTCGACTCGAGGTAAACTCATGCGGTATAAGATGACAAGTATAAAATTTCATGCAATTAGCTATAAGCCGAATATGAAATTATTTCACCCTTGACAAAGACAACTAAGCCCGACCCGACCTAAATTTATGACTATCAGACTCATTGTTATTTTAACTCGAGTCGAGTTAAACAGAAATAGGACATCAGGTATGTCAGTTTAGCTCGAGTCGAGCTAAACTTTCCTTCAAAAGAAGGTAAGACAATTTAGCTCGACTCGAGCTAAACTATCGATAATAATATTTATCGACAGTTTAGCTCGAGTCGAGCTAAATTGTACTAGAAAAGAAGGTATGACAGTTTAGCTCGACTCGAGCTAAACTGTCAGTACAATATTGTAAGACAGTTTAGCTCGACTCGAGCTAAACTGTGCTTCCGTGATTTTCGGCGTCTTTTTAGGGATTCATATGGTAAAACTCTTCAGCATATGAATCTGACTCTCTGTGTACTACAACCCAAATCTTCCCGTTAGTCGTCACGAAACTCGCAGTGATGCTTCAAAATCACAGTAGCAACTGGAACCACCGCAAATAACCCTACACACTGTCACATCCTAATTGCTAGAGACTGTGCACAGAGAATGCAAGAAGTATACATTGTGTACCTTATGAAGAAGACAACTGGTGCGTTGTTGCCTCGCGCAAGCGCCCTGCTCAACCGTGCGTAACCTGTAGATGTTACCCTCCTCAACCTCCGACAGTTCTTCTCCCTCCAAGCCTCTCCACAACAACCTTGCACAGCAACCAAAGTGAGAAAGGAAAGAAATGAAGAAAGTTTTCGAGGATTGGCGAGGTCACTCACGGACACACGACCGTTTCAAAATTGGCGGGAGGAAACTTCAGAATTGGCGGGGGGGCTTTTCCACAGCCCCTAAAAAGGTGCAAATTCGAAATCTTAGCGGGAAACAGAATCAACTATTTCCTGGCTGACTAAAATAAGGAAGAGTACATACCTCAAATATACTCGCACATGCGAGTTATATACAAGGTTTTAGGGTAACGCTCAGGGTTTGGGTTAGGGTTAGGTTTAGGGTTTAGGGTTAGAGTTTTGGGGTTTAGGGTTTGGTATTTAAGTTCAGGTTTTAGGGTTCAGGGTTTAGGGTCCTTGGTTTAGGTGTTATCTTCTGATGTCATTTCATTTCAATATAATAATACTTTGAACATTCAAGATATTGACAATTCAACTAAGGTATAGGGAAATGTCGAGAAGATATTGAGATGATTAGAAATAATTTGTATTACAATCCAAATAGGACTTATCTATTATGTTGAAATCAAAGACCTTAACAAACAAGTAGCATTTTTTAAAAAAACATATTTTATATGCACGTGTATTTTTAGCAAAAATTAATGTATTCAAACATGCTTTGGACATCATTTCTTTGGGGTTTTAAAAATGTGCATCATGTTACTATTTTGTCATCAATCTAGAATGTGCATTCTTTGGCAAGAATCCCAAGTGTCTCCATGGTCTGGATTTGGAATTGAAATTGGTTACTAATATTTTGAATTAAAATATCTTATATTTGAGTTCGCATTGCATTATCATGAGTTTAGGGTGTGGCAGTCTAAGCATGACATGAAAGATGGAAGAATTCTTGACCATACACAATTTATTTCATGTTTTGACGTGAAATTAAAGACTTTGTCATTTGTAACACAGAGAGAGTGGAACAATATTAAAAGATTTCAACAAGGAACGATGAGACCTCCTCATGACAAAAAAAGGATAATCAAAATATAAAATATAACTAATACAAAGTGTATCACTTAGTGCATCAGGCATAATTTAATGTTCGTAATGTAAGTAATTTTGAATTTATTGATACATGCAAAAATGGAATAATTAGTTTTTGAGCACGTTCTAGTGGTTGCAAATTATTTTTGAAATTCTCAAAATTTTGTAGAAGGATGATAAAAGTCATGAGGCATAATTATATTTTCTCAATGAACGTCTTCAATAAAAGTTATGCGAGCCAAAAGAGAAACCTCTCGATTGCCGGCATGTCGAGCAACCTGAAAAACGTTTTGCTATGACTCAGTATGGAATGTGATATTTTGAATACATAGAAGTAACATTAGAACGAATGATATTGTGGATAAACATGTTATTCTTCTAGTGAAAAATAAGATTACATCCCAATTCATACATTTTCACACATTGTCACATATTATTGATTTAGGGTACCAAGAATACTTAGACTTCATATCCACTAAAGACTAGGGGATCGTCATATTTTTTTGCTTTTTAATATTACTATTGGAGATTTAGGTCCACATATTTTGAAAACCCTTTTAAAATTCAAAAGATTACGATTTCACTTGTGAAATACTTAACCATAAAGAGAAGTACGGAGTTCAAAATGATTGTTTGTAGAAGTGGATATACACATTGCACATACATCAGCTCGATTTTTAGCAAAGGTGTTCACCATCACTTTGTGCAATGAACCAAAAGGAGTGTGTGCACACACTTTAGCTCCAGTGTGTGCACACACTTTAGCTCCACTTAAAATGAAAATATGCACAGTTTAGATCTACTAGCGCTAAATTGTGCACCATCACTAAATGGAGTAGATTAGAAAGCAAAAATGCACTATGTAGCTCCAGTATACAGAAGATGGCTTCTAGAGAAGTGGACACTAATTAGGAATCCATACAGTAATTGTAAAATGAACAATAAGTGTAGTGTCAAAACTATACATCACCCAATGTCAACTACTACTTTAAATGTCAATCCTAGTAAATAGTGAAACATAAAGTTTTTTACTTGTGGACAATTAGTTTAGGAAACCATAATCATGGTTTGATTACATCTTGAGCATCATAGTAAGGAAGGTTTGAGTGCATGTAGAAAAGCAAGAATTTGCAAGAAAGAGCTTGGGAATAATCGGACGTAGGTATGGAGCAAACGAAAAATATCAAAAATTGGACAAAGTAGAATGTAAAATATGGAGGGAAAATGAAACTGCAAGTAGAAGATTGGAAATATAAGAACATTCTTCTGGAAACGAAAATGAGAAAAGAAAGGAATATTGGAAAAGGAAAAAACTTAAACATACAATAAATATAGAAATACAAGTAAAATACTCATTAGATATCCATCGCATATTATAACACCATACTCATTTTATTGGGAGATTTCCAGGATTTTGAAAGTTATGAACGGTTTTTCCAATACATTTTTTTGGTGCACATTCAGCTCGACTCAAGCTGAATATGTACCCATATTGTAGATATTGGACAAATTGCATTGTGCAAATTTACTAAATATTTGCATATTTAGGTCATTCTCAAGCTTCAAATATTATTTTGGGAGGCTCCCAATCTCCCAATATAATGAATATGGTGTTTTATGCATTCAATGTGCATTACATATTCAGTAAATATTCATTAAATACTTATTGAATATTCAACTACACATTAATTTTACATTAGAAATTTATGCACTATTCATTATCTATTCATTAACAGTGCATTAAATACTCTATAAATAATCATTAAATATACAAATATTAATTAAACTATCCTAAAATATACTTTTAAAACTTCAAACATTCATTAAGTAAAATTTAAATATTCTTTAATTGTGCATAGAAGTTTTAGATATACAAATATATATGAATTATCCTATAAAAAATCATCACAAAGTCATTAGTTATTGGCTAATTATATGATTACACATTAAATATTCATTTGGATAATATTAAAAAATATTAAAAAAATGCAAGAGATGGGAATGAGAATAGTTGTGGACAAGACGATAAGAAATTGAGGTTGAAGATGAGACGAAGAATAAATGCATGGCGTTCGGTAGGTATAACATATTGAGCTTATACAATTTATCAAGTATCAAAATTGTGTGTTAGGGAAGAGTTTTGATAGAGGGCTATTACAAAATGAACTGTAGTAGGTGAACAAATGAGGGATAATATTCATGACAATGGTGGCTAAAACTAGTTGCCAACTTGTTGACTAATCATACTACTAAAATCATAATCCACGCAGTGAACCACGTAGTCAACCGTGCGGTGAACTACATAAACAGTGCAGTCAAACGCGCAGTTAATTGCGTAGTCAACCGTGCAGTGAACCATGTTACCTTTTTATTATTTATAGTTTGTATTATAAAAACGACATTATAATGGTTGGACATATGCGTTGCAAAGCAAGCGCCAATTGCTAGGAACGGTGCAGCCAACCGCACAGTGAATCATGTTACCTTTTCTTTAATATAGTTTGTAATATAAAACCACGCAATGAAGTTGGAGTTGTGATCTTGGAGGTTGGCATACAAAGTTGGAGTTGCAAAATTGCATATTCGAGTTGTGGAGATTGAAATTACAAGTTTTGAGGTGAGATTGCAAGTTTTGAGATTGTAATTGCAAATTGAGTTTGTGGGTGTATAAAATTGAGATTGTAATTGCAAGTTGAGTTTGTGGGTGTGTGAAATTTGCATTTGTGTGTTGCAATTTGTGCTTACCCAAAATAAATTTGAAACCCTTAATTACAAATTTGACGTTCATAACCTTTTTGAAATTCTATGTTAAAATGCAAAAAAATCTAAAACGTAATTAAATTTTTTCTATTCTATTCTATTACATTATTAAAATTCATGCATAGGTTTCAAAGATATATTTATATTTTATGTAGATTGTTGTTACCTTTCTTTTTTTAATATTTTGTGATTTAAAAACTACATGAAAATGGTTGAACTAATGCGTTGCAACGCAAGCGCCAATTGCTAGTAGTGTACTAGAAATAGAGAATCTCCACCGGGGCCGAGGGACCGGGATGCGAGAATAAACACGGTAAAGCCCACTCCGTGAGGCCTAGGCCGGTGTATCGGCCCACTGGAGTGGCGGCGCCGGTTCTTCTAAACAATAAATTTACAGAAAGTACAGGGGAGACTAAAATTCCCCGGGAGCATGTGTTCAATCATGTAATTACACGAGGGAATTAAAAAAAATCAATAAAAACCCCAAAACAAATTAGCCTACTATGGCGTAAGTGTTGGGCGCTAGCGTTCCCTCACAGTGGCCAATTCGGGGACGGTGCGGGGGGAAAAGGGTAAACCCCCCTCCCTTCATCTCAAACTTGGGCACCTTCCCGCTGGCGTGGAAAATTCCCCGTCAGGGGTGGAGATGCTCTAACTACTGGATTTGTACCGTTAAAGTAAAAGCAAAATGAAGTGAAAAGTAAAGAAAAAATTCACACTTTAGCTCTATTAGTCGACTTAATGTCAATTCGACTCAATGACTTAATGTCAATTCGATTCTCAAAGTATATAATATCAAAGTCATAAATAATCAAAACGTGAATTCAAAGTAATAGAATCTTAAAATCGTAGCTTTAAAACTCTCTTAAGTGTGCTTCACCTAGTAATTGGTGTAGGAGGAACTTATATACATCGATGGTAATGAATTTACTCCTTCTGTAATGCAGAAATTGAAATCCAGTCAAGTGAAAGCCAGCTGATCCACTGAAAGCATGACAGAAAACTAAACACTATAATCCTATTTGTAACAGTAAACACTATAATCGTTCACTTCCGTCCAATCCAAGTTTGTGTATTATTGAGAAAATGCCAATTTAGAAGTTTTAATTGAGATCATACGAATGAAATTGGAAATAATCACATTTCTTTTGCTATCTGTTCGTTGCCCCAGAATATGCAAAATTGTAGTGTTAATGGCCAAGAAAAATTGCGTAGGAAATTTACGAGTACAGAAATACAACACGCGCGTAATATCTAGAACTTACATTAGAAAGATTAAAATGGCTTCTTGAAACTCCGGGTATCAATAATGAAGGTGAATAATTTGTGGTGCATCCATCTGTAATATCCGAGGGTCTCACCCGAATATCACGAAGGGTATCCCGAGGGTATCTTGGGAGCACCACACGGCCACAGGGTTTCGACCCTCACGGCTTTAGGTGCCCCCGAAGGTACCCTAGAAACTCCTGGCGCTCGCATTTTCTCTTCCTTTTCGTTGCTGTGAGTTTTGTGTGTGTCCGTGTACGTTCTTGTTTTGTGAGGGTTGTGCGTTTATGCGTCGGTTCGTCGTGGTTTTGTGTGTGTTTGTCTAGGCGTTGTTGTTTTCTGAGGCGAGTTTGCGGTTTGTGTTGGTTTCGTAATGTTCAGGGTCTGTTAAGTTTGTGTATATTGTACTGCTGCGTTTAGGCTTTCGTGCGTTCAGGCTTTCGTGGACGTTAGGGTTTCCTGCAGATAGGGTTTGTAGGACGTGTGATTCTTAATTGTGTGAGTTCGCGTCCACTGCAGCGCTGGAGTTTAGGGCTGTTTGTGTGAGATTGTGAGGGTTTCTGTGAGTTTCTGTGAGTTTGTGAGTTTGTGTGAGTTTCTAGGAGTTTCTGTGAGTGTGTGAGTTTCTAGGAGTTTCTGTGAGTGTCTGTGAGTTTCTGCGAGTTTCTGTGAGCACGTACAGTCTGAAACGGCGGTGCTCGGAGGATTGACGTGAAGAAGGAACAAGATTTGCAGCTTTTTCAGTCGGATTTCATAGTTTTAAAGGTAACTGCACTCATTCAGTCTTGCATTTCTTTTTATATTTGTGTAGTTTTGCTTTAGATATGATGTATTGAAACAATATGATAGCATTGCTTTTGATGTATGTGTGAGAAGGTAGATGAGATTGTGTATTCAATGTGGTGGTTTGAATGTGGTAGTTTGAATGTGGTGGTTTGTGGTGGTTTGTGGTTATTTGTCGTGGTTTGTGCTAGTTTAAATGTGCTGGTTTGTGCTAGTTTAGATGTGCACATTGAATTCAATGTCGTGGTTTCAATTGCTAAATTCAATGTGCTGAATTCAATGTGTTAATTTCAATGTGCTCATTTGAAAGTGCTGATTTCATTGTGAATGATTTCAATGTGTTGGTTTCCATGTGCTACTTTGTTTGATTTTGTGTGTGTGGGTTTGTTATTATTGTTGCAAGACTTCTAGTTCTAGCAGAATTTGTCTGGGATTCAGGTTCATAATCAATGGCTGAAAGGTAAAATCCATGCTCTCACCCAGGAGCCCTAAATCCTACGCCTTCAATATCATATAACGAAAGACGGATCTGCACAAACTGCAATAAATAAGCTCTTCAATGAACACAGTTTAGCTCGAGTCGAGCTAAACTGGGACATCGATATTGCACTACTGTCCACACTTTAGCTCGACTCGGGCTAAAGTGGGCTTCCACTGTGCAAAATGGGCCACACTTTAGCTCGACTCGAGCTAAAGTGGGGCCACCACTGAGCAATATGGCCCACACTTTAGCTCGAGTCGAGCTAAAGTGAGATCCCCCATGTGCTCTTGTGGCTGCATTAACCTCGACTCGAGATAAAGTGCGCTCTCCAGTGCTCTTTAGGCTACATTTAAACTCGACTCGAGGTAAACTATGGCCAATGAAGCACACTAGAGAGGGCACTTTAGCTCGACTCGAGCTAAAGTGTGATCAATAGTGCACAATGGACGCCCTGTAAAGCTTGAGTCGAACAGAAATGTTCGACTTAATACGTCTATGGTTGCGCCAAAGCCGGCTACAGGAACAGTAATCAAAATGACTACTTTCAAACTCTCGGTCTGAAAAATGTCATGGCCTTCCAGTAAAGCCAACACACTTGACCTCGAATCGAGCTAAAGTGTATGACAATAAACTTAAACAACTCAAACCCAACAACACTCGGACTTTAAACACTCCAAAGGTATAGTAAACCAATGATATCGACGACCCAACTCATGTCCACTTCTCGTTAAATTCTCACATGTGTGCAAGAACTTCAGTCACGCTTCAACCACTTAAGGACCTCAATGAGTCATGTTCGTGAGTGATTAAAGGGTGAACTGAAGCTCTTTCGCAGTTCTGAGAGTTAAACGAGAAGTAGCCATGATTTGAATAAAAATGTATAGGAAAGTCGTTTGGATGAATACTGTAAGTGTCAGAACTGTTCAGCTATGCAATCCATGCATGAGCACTTTAGCTCGAGTCGAGCTAAATATGAAGCTAAAAATTGAATACAACATTGATACATTGGTGTAATTGCAGTCTCCTAACTCAACTCACGTCTACTTTTCGTTCACCTCTCATAAATCGTGCAAGAGCTTCAGTCCCGCTTCAACCACTTGAGAACCTCAAAGAGTGAGGTTCGTGAGTGATTTGAGCGTGACCTGAAGCTCTTTCACAGTTCTGAGAGTTGAACGAGAAGCAGGCATGAGTTGATTGTAAGCGTCTAATCGAACAGTCAAATTGACTAAATTTTCTTGCAGAGCATTATTTACATACTTGTATTTAGTTACACATTAGCTCGAGTCGAGCTAATGTGTGACCTCGCCATCCTAATCGGATGATTATTAAAACAATCTAATATTTGTGCTCCGTTTCGTGTTTGTGCAGATCTGAGAGGGACAGGATGGTGTCTCAACTGCAGCACTTCTTCCAGCCAAAGCCTGTCGACATTGACGATGACGATGGAGACGACAACAACCACTTAGATTGCTGGGAGCTCAAGGATCCTTCGATGACACTGAAGTGGACGCTGCTGTGGGCCCCCTACACTGAAAATCTAGTGTTTGGTCAGACCTTCGCTGGTGATATCCATGAACCCCAGCACATCGACTTCAAGACCAAAATCATTGATGTAGTCCACAAAGATAACGATATAGTGAAGTTGTCGTGTGAGACAACCACTGAGTCTGTCGATCCTTATATGTTCACTATTGTAGTGAACAATACTTCGTCTCCCTTCTGTATCTTCGACTTAGTCAGTTCTCTGAGGGGGTCACAGTTTGATGACATAGTGGCTCAGGTCGACCAGGAAATCTCCCAAAAGAAATGGGAGACTAGTAGTGGTCAGCCGCTGAAAGTAAAGGCTGTAGCGAACAAACTCCGCGTCATTCTTTCCAGAATGTGTACTTTTGCCGCTCTTGAGAAGGCGAAATTAATCGCGTCTAGGCGCCCAATAGAACTTTCGGTAGTTTCTGGTGCCGTAACAGGTAGCCAGAATATAAGTCAAGCATCGGTACCGGTAAGAACTCCAGGTGCAAGAGCAAGTCGAAGCACCCTGCGCAACACGCTGTCAGCGTCTCCCGTCAAGAAGCGCTCAGCTGCCAAGAAGCCGGAGACTTCTTCCAGGAAGAAGACGAAACTCGTTTCAGAGGAAGAGTTGGCCAATTCGATGGCCTCTGCACTGTTGGAACTCCCTTCGGCGCTCGGGTTCGGAGAGGTAACAGACTACACCAACGTCCAACAGATATATCAGAAATTCTGGACGGAGTGTCAGAGCTGTTTTTTCCAAGGAGACAGAGAGATGAAGATCGAGCTTGATGTGATGAGGCTGCATAATGCACCGCCGGAGTGGACGATCCGTGCATTCGAACCTCGCGGTATGGAGGAGTTGAAGCATTACTACCTCGAAATGCCGGGCAAGACGCAGAAGCAGACTCTCTGCGTCATGCCCAAGCTCGATCATATGCCGACGAAGGTTGAGGAGCTCAGCGACTGCGACTTCTATATCATCAACGGCCAGCACAGCGTTGCTGCATCAAAGTCGATGATAAACGGTACCGTGCCGGAGGTTATGAGAAGGCACTTCCGAACATGGCAGTGTTACATTGTCTGGACGGAGGACCCTGAGAAGCTGAGGAAGATTTCCGCGTATTATAATCGCGTAAATCACTTGGTCCAATTCAAGCCGACGTGGGCAACAAATATCCTTGGCTCTCGCGCGTTGTGGATCCAAGCTGGAAGACCGATGCCGAAGCACTCCGCCGCAGGCATTCACGGGTCCCATAGATCAGGTCGGAGAACGGCAGTGGAGATTGCCAATGACAAGAAGTTTGAGGTAATTAATCTTAACCACGGTCATGCACTTTAGCTCGACTCGAGCTAACTTCTGTGCTTGTCCTTCTTAGTACAGTTCTCTATACAGATTCAAGCACTTAGAGTGTACACTCTCCGGTTCCAAGTTAGCTCGACTCGAGTTAACCTGCATTTTTGGTTCCTGCTGGTTTGGTTTTTTTCCCTCTGTGGTTGTACGCTAAATCAACACTGCCAATGTTCTGCACAGCCATTTCTAAACGCGGTTCGTGAGCGCTTCGCAATGATTGACGTCGCCAAAAGCCAGGCAACGCTCAAGAAAGCCGGAAAGGCGAAGGAGCTCTCGATTACGAACGAGGTGAAGATTATCACCTCGTCCGATGAGACCTTCAAGGTCTGGTCGGATGTCATCTCTTCGGCGGCACAAGGCGACCTCATCAACGTGGATTCAACAACGTCGCCCTTGTCGAAGTTTAAGGACGCCAAGTCCTGGGTGCCTGAGAAAGATGGGGTATTGACGCGCGAGTTCTTTAAATTTTTCGGCAATATGACCGAGGCTGATCATGCAACGCTGTGTAAGCATATTCTTAATCGATCAGGGCCATCGCGAAAACTACCTTATCCAAAGGTGGTTGTAAAGCAGCCGCAATCAGTGCTGGAGGATTGCTACAGCGCCCGGGACTGGGTCGATCGAAGGAAGAGGAAGGAGGTCGCTCGGATGGAGCTTCAGTTGATCAGGCCGGAGCTCGCCTTCTTCAACAGCACTAGGGCGTACAGTCGTTCCAACTGGCGAAAGTTCAAGAATGACTACAACGTCAGCAAGGCCTCAAAGCGTGCCCTCTTGGATTGGGGTCCACCGGATTCGTACTACGCCAACTCAAGGCAGACGCAGTTTCGCAACTGCAAATGTGAAGATCTCTCTCCGTATGCGAAGGAGTTCTTCAGAGTCTTCCTCGATGTGCGGGCGCGGTTCGTTGCACCTGTGGGGGCCTTGCACTTTCGTCCATACAAGGCGGCAACCAACTCGCTCGGTGGATGGCCCTCGGATGCGTGGCGTAACTTGGGCTGCAACGTGAAGCTCGGCATCATCGACTTCCGTAGTATCCCTAGGTTCGCAGGGAAGGCGACGTCGTCATTGGAGAAGCCCTTCTTTGACGAGTTCATGACAATGTTCGCATCGAAAGGGCAACCTTCTCTCACCGGTCTTGCAGCGTGGCTCTTCATTTGCGGCGACGAGCAGTCACACCTTCAAGTGACAGCGTTTGCTGAGGGCCTGTCGTTGTGCCATGCGTACGACGTCCTGCAGTCGAAGTATCTTCCCTCCGACAACGAGCGCTTGGGGGGATTCGCGCCGAAGACCAACAACGCTCTCGACCCGGTTCGCCTCCTCTTTCTCTTCAAGAAAGAGCTTACGCAGATTCCGGCCGTGAAGAAGATCTACGCAGCTCCGGAGCATGTGTTGCACACGAAGCTACGCAAGTACAACGAGCTGGCGTACTCCATGAACATGAACGAGCTGAGAATGGAGTTCTTCATCAAGGTTCTGGAGCTGTTCTGCAAGAAAGGGGATTCTAGTGTCCAGCTGTTTTGCGGGACGAAATTACTGACTGCGAGTGTGGTGAGTATCCTTGCAGTTTAGCTCGACTCAAGCTAAACTGTTGATCCCTCTCTTTGACTGTGAATGTATTGTCTCAGAGAGGTCGTCTCTCATGCTTTGTAGCGTGGCACTTTAGCTCGAGTCGAGGTAAAGTGCCGGCTTATACTTATATGGTTTTTTAGCAGTCGTCAATCGCGTCATATTCTTCCATGTTTTAATGGCTGCGTTTTCATATCAGTGTTCTTCTGTGCTCACTTTAGCTCGAATCGATCTAAAGTGTAACTTGTTTAATCCATTGGTGTGCAGATGTTGGATCTGGAGGCATTCTGCATATCCCACGACACCGATGAGCAGGACCTGGACGACGCCCAGGATGTAGCGTTGACGTTGGATCGGGCCGATTTCGTTATTGGTTCATATCACATTAGCGCGGAGATCTTCCCCGAGCTTGGAGAGGCTGTTGCCAAGGGGAAAGGGAAAGTGATTATGGAACTCGTCGATGAGGAGGAGGAGGAGGATGTGGTCCCGAGCCCCATTGGTGTGTGCCCAAGCACCAGTACGGTCACACCTGATGCCGATTCCCATGATGACTTCGATACCAACACTCCGGCGGAGCTTCATAGTGGCTCTCAGTCTAAAGCGGGAGAGACAATGGGTACCTCGCGGCAGCGGCTCGATTTCGTGGAGTTCGAATCGCTTGATATCTCCGAGAGGCCTCATTCAGCTCCGACCTTGGGTGGGTCATCCGCTCGCCCCGCAGCCAAGAAGAGGAAAGTTGCGAGCGCGACCGGCCGCTCACCGTTGGCAACGGTGAGCAGTGCTCAGGATGACATCAGGTTTATCGCCCTCGAGAAGAAGCTCGAAGAGGAGGTCACCCGGATGAGGTTGATGGAGCAGCGGTTGGCGGAGCGTGACGAGGAGCTCAGGGATATGCAGCGGAGGTGTGACGAGGAGATGAAGAGGGACCAGGACCAGAGGCATAACGACATGATGCTGATGATGCAGAGATTCATGACGGCTACTATGCCTCCTGTCGCCACGACACAAACCGTAGTGAATTCTACCATCCCTCAGCCTCCAATCTCAGGTGACGATGAGACTAGGAGTCTGCCTCGCGGTTCGCTTATGCCGTCTCCGGCGGGTTCCTCCCCCGTCTCCATGGGGGCTCAATCGCTGCCTGATCCCCCGTCCCCGCCGACCCGCCCCTCTTCCTCCCCGAAGTCGCCCGCTCGGGACGATTCTGTCGTTGATGTCCCCAGCTCATCGTCAGGTTAGTGTAACGTAGTTGCAAATGTATAGAGCCAGAACATTTTGTAAATGTCCAATTTTGTACTCCAGTATTTTTGTTAATATTACAGTGCTCAGTGATCACTTTAGCTCGACTCGAGCTAAACTGCTTGACATCTGACGACTCTGACATTGTATGAGTGTCCAATGTGCGCATGAGCTGATGGGTTGAAGTTGTTGAATTTTTTCAGATCTTAGTTTTGGTGATGACGCGATTGCTCAACGAGTCGTAGATGAGGTCGTCCAAATCGCAGTCCCAGTCGTAGAGGATGTCGTCCAATCTTCGGCCGTGCTCGTAGACGAGATCAATCGTGATTCTCCTGTCCAGGAGCCCGCTCTTCTTGTCCCGGAACCGTGCCCCCAAATGGTTCTGGAGCACTCGAGGGCCCTTGACACCGTCCATTTTTCATTGGAATCGATGAGGGTCCGAAACGAATTGCTTCAAGACGATGTAGTTCTCGAGGTGCTCCTCTAACACTATCCACACTCTGCGCTTCCCCATGTTGCTTCCCCCCCGTTTGCTCTCTTCGTTCTCCATTATGTTGACTTGTCGTTGTTAATGAATCTTTAGTAATATTGTTCGTTCTCCTGGCGTTTCCGAACCAGGTCTGCGAGGCATCAATAAGTGGTGCCAGTAATTTAGAAGAAATACCTAGAGTCTATTCAGATTCCGAGGGCAGATGGTTGAATGTTGTGCTGGACCTAAATGGGATTCTATGCACTTGTAAGCCATCGTGGCAGGCCAGGGAATCCAGGGGCTCTATCCCGTCCATTCACCCGGCCTCGCTGCCGGCCGAAGTAGGCCCTAAGCTTGTTCGGGTGCGCCCTGGTAATGCTGAATTCCTTACGAAGTTGTCTAAGATTGCCACCATCACGATCTGGAGTTCAATGATGGAATCTACAATACGTGAGATATGTCAATATCTTTTTCAGCATAGTTCTGCGTATCCTCTCAGGATCTTTGGTCAGGAGAGTTGCGATAGGGTTCCCGAGGGTAGAGTCGGTAACAGAACAATCTACATGAAGGAATTTGGCACTCAGAAGGACATCTTCTTGAAGACGTTATCGAACCATCTCTTTAATAGGTTGGGCCGTGAGTATACTCCGTCAAATACACTTGTCATTGACGATAGCCCGATTAAGCATGTCCTTAATTTGCCGGAGAACGTCCTTCTTCTTCCGTCATGGTCGCACAACCATGATGGCGCGAGACATGATTCTGTACTACTGGAGGAATTGCTACCATATCTCTCTGACCTTCATCAATTTTCGGGTGGCCTAGCGCAGTATCGTGCTGAACATCCCTCGGGTCGGGAGATGTTCTATAATGATCAGAAGACGTGTGGTCAGGCTGCGAGTATTTGTAACGCAATTCAAGCCTATCAGAATCTCTGTTCCTAATGTGGTTGGAAGCGCTTAGATGCTTAATACACTTTAGGTCGAATGGAGCTAAAGTATTTCGTTTGACTGCAGCTCCATTTTGTAAATTTTGTTGGGCCGTGTTTTGTATATATTTTTTGATAATACAAATGGTGATGTTTCTCCACCGAATTTATTGTGCGGATTGGATACCTACTGTTGGTGAAATGTCGTCCTTTTTTTAATGATTGGAATTTTTATCTATTGTTCTGAGGTATGTGAGTGTCACTTTTGTTGAAATTTCTACAGGACTGTGATTGTCGGGCGTCCGTGGATTCCTTGTTGGGTCCACATGAGTTCGCCCTTTCGCTTCGGAGTAAAGGGCTTTTGTTGCACTCTGCTGCAACCGCGCAATCAACCATGGATTATTTGACCATGGCAGTGGACGACGGAGTTGTTGAAAGCCCTATTGCGCGGGAGCCAATTCATGAAAGGAACAATTCACCTTCGCCGCAGTGGCCTCGTTTAGTTCCGGGGTCTCCGCGCCTAAACTTGGATAATTGTATTCCGGCAAAGCGTATTCTCTATGACGATTTAAGGGATGCCACTCACCACCACTCGCTCACGGTGCGTGTTATGCTGACCTCCAAGTTATTGCACTATTGAGTCGTTCTTGCCTAGAGAGTCTTGGTTTGTTGTTGAGGTACCTTGCATTCTTGTAGTTTTGCTTCATTTGAGCTTGTTTTTGTGCATTGGATATTAAATGTGCACTGTGAATTTCACCTTCTGCATTTTAGCTCCATTTGAGCTAAAGTGCACTAGGATGGATCTTGATGATACAGTTTTTTTGTGTTGTCGTGTAGGTGTATTCGACCTAAAGTGTATTTGTTTGGATTGTTTGTGGCGCCTATTGTGCAGTAACCATCTGGTAAATGTCTTCGCCCCCGTATTCTTTCAAGAAATGCTGCTGGAATCACATGCTCTCCTTCTGCTCCTTCTGCTCCTACCCGCCGTCACTCGCTGCCCAAATCAAACACGAACGAGGTGCGAAGGCGGGGTTTGCAGCGTCTTCTTGAGAGTCCATTAATGCAAGAGAATGGCGCAACATGGACTCGGCAACGTCAGAGGGCTTTTCTGAAGACGCGTATAGAGGCTTATGGAGGGACTCCCTAGAATGTTTGATAAGTAATAGGGCGATTGTGATTTGCGTCGAGGTAAATGAGTGTTGTGTGTGACTTTTTTTCATAGAGTTTTGAATAAAGCTTGGATTAATAGTATATGCTTCCTTTATCGTTACCACTTTTTTGGACAATAAGATATTTTGGTCCATCCATGGTAAAAAATACAGTATTCTTGACACATTGTCTTTATGCTTTGCACCTACAAATGTCTATATTTATTGATACTTCAACAACCATATTTCTCCATAGTCATGGAAATTTCCCAATATAACGAATATGGTGTTTAATAAATAATGTCTATATTTTTTAACAGAGAAAATCATGCCAAGACCTTTTCTTTCAGTTACAGAATAGTTCCTTTCTGGAGCACTCAACTGTGTACTTGCAAAGTAAATTGGTCTATCATGTCCTTTGGAATCTTTCTGGCTTAAAACACTTCCAATTGCCATATTAGAAGCATCAACATATACTTCAAAGGGTTTTGTCCAATCTGGGGGAATTAGGACAGGTGCTTTACTAAGGCGACGTTTTATCTTGTTAAAAGCTTTAGTGCAATCGTCTGTCCATACCCCCGGTAGTAGAGTTTGTTTTGTTAAGACATTCAAAGGTACTGCTATAAAAGCAAATTTATAAATAAATCTTCTATAATAACCTGTTGCACCTAGAAAGCCTTTTAGTCCCGTGAGATGTTTGGGAATTTCCATTTTAATAATAATGTCTACTTTGTCTGGGTCAACCGATATTCCCTCTTTTGAAACAACATGACCTAATAATTTACCACATATATGGCACGGGATAAATGAAATTATACTCCAGTAATTTATCAATTTCCTCTTTAATCATTAGAGAATACTTTGGGTTCATCCTATATTGCCTTTGCCTAACAGGTTTAGCATCCGCTTCTAGGATAATTCGATGTTGACAAACATCAGGAGGTATGCCTTTCAAGTCTTTATAAGTCCAAGCAAAGGCATCTTTCTCCTTCTTAAAGAATTCCAACCATTCTTCATATTCTTTAGAACTTAATTCATCATATATTTTAATAGGTTTAGGATCTTCCGTAGTGCCTAAATTTATTTCTATAGTATTTTTTACCAAAGGTCGAACATTAGGTGTATTCTTATCACCTAGCAACTCATCCGAGTCTGACACATAAGGAATTTTCTTATCTGACTCTCCCTCAGTAGTAATGTTAAAAATAGGAGCATTTTGCCATGCTTCAATAGCTGCATCCGAGTCATCAACTTGACTAGGAGGGACAAAATACTCTCCAGGACTTAAGTCTTTAAACATAGGCATGTCCTGGACGATATTAGTATCTTCAGGCTCAGATTCTGAGTTTGGATCAGTAGTCCAATCTGAGGCATCATCTTGAGTCTCTCCATGATAGTTTGCAGGGAACATAGGAAGAATAATTTTACTTTTGCCCTTCCCAATTGTCAAGGTTCCCTTGCCCCAATCGTCCTTGGCTTTAGCTAATGACAACCAAGGTCGGCCAAGGAGAATAGGATATGTGAAAATAGACCCACTCACGTTAAAGACAATATAGTCAATTTTATAATCAATTCCACCAATTATTGTATTTAATTGTATCAATTTTCCCAAAGGTTTGACTCTACTTTGATCGGCCATTTTTAAAATAATAGGAGTAGGTGCTATGTTAGTTATGCCTAACTCTTCCATTGTATCAACACTCATAAGGTTGACACTACTCCCACTATCAATTTGGACTCCATCAATTAAAGTTCTATCTATAATTACATCGACTGTAGGTGCACCTGGATCTAGAGAGATATCATGAACGTTCACAATTTTGGGTTGAGATTTACTTGTTTCCTTATTTATTTTTTGTTTAATTTTTTTAACATTGTCCTCCTCTTGTATTTTTGTTCTCTTTCTTATTAGAGAAGAGGTTAATTCATTCTTACAATAAGGTGACAATGCAAGTAATTGTCTCAAAGAAATTTGAGGTTGTGGTCTATCTAAATCTGTGAGAATATCATATGGATGCATACCCACTGCTAATCTCATAATTCTATTATGTTTTCTCTTTTTTAAAGACAAAGATGATTCCTTTACTATCTTTTTTGAAGGCTTATAAAAAGTAGGTTGTTCCAATGGTTTCATGGAAGTACTTGTTTTGTCCACATTTGGAATTATAGGTACAACTTTTTCTAGCAAAGGAGGTGTTATAGGTACTTGAGTAGGATTTTCCCGAGAATCACTACTTGTCATCTCTATTATTTGTGGTGATGGTTTAAGAATTTCTGGTCTTTTTAGTATAGTTGGCATATCTCTAGCAAGCACAGGATTAAGTTTTACTTTGCTATAATCACTCTCTGAACTACTAACGGGTTCTTTTTCAAGGGCCTTCTTGGCTTGTGATCTCGTGATAAAGACATCTTAAGGTGTATCAATTGCCATACAGTTTACATTTCTAGTATTAGAAGACTCTACTTTTTGAATTTGAACTTGTTTCCTAACATAAGGAAACTCAGTAATTATGGCTGTGCAAAAGGTAGAAACATGTCCCGTTTGCCCACATCTTCTACATAAGGGATTAAAACCAACTTGTTGGCGTGCATTTGTGCATTCCCTAGAATAATGACCTAGCTCTCCACATCTATAACATACTACTTCTTTGTTTCTATCTTGGTTAGGTCCTCTCCAAACTTGGTATTGACTATAATCATTATTTCCTCTCGGATGGTTATTATTGTTTCCTGGCCTGGTGAAAGGTTGTTTGGATGTAATTCTATAAGGTTGTTTTTGGTTATTATTTTGAGAAGGTTGCTCTTGTACTAGGGCCTTAACTTCCTTGATATTTCTACAAGTAGTTATATCATGGCCCTTAGCACCGCAATAAGCACATTTAAGCTTAGGTGTTCCTCCTATAGGATATTTACACTCGGTGGCCAAGTGTCCATGTCCCTTACAATTACTACACCAAATATTAGTTCGTTGATTAGTAGCCTTAGGTCTCTTATTTCTACCTTCATTAACTTGGACTGACAATTCTCTAAATTGTTTTTGTAAGGCTTGTAGTTCATTTTCCTCATAACTTGGAGGCATCAACGCTAGTTGTTGCTCTCTAGGATGAGGTGGTCCTTGTATAGTTAATTGGGGTTAACTAGATATTGACCTAGGATAATAATCTCTTCCACTATTATCCATCCCATATTGAGTAGTTACAGGCAAAAGATATGGATCCTGATATGGAATCCTTTTTGTCTGTAACAACATATTAGATCGCTGCATAGCAGCTTCCCAATTTCTAGCAGCTTCATATGTTGCATTTAAATTTGCTGGGTTGGAAAGTTTGACCTGGTATATACACATAGGATCTAATAAACCTCTGGTAAAGGTATTAGTGATCCATGCTTCTGGCATATTATCATCTCGCCATCTATTCAATAAGTTTCTAAGCCGAGTATAATATCCGGCTATAGTTTCTGTGGGATACATTTGAAAACTTTGCAACTGATCCTGCAAAGTATTATGATAAGACTGGGGTCTAAACCTGGTCAAAAATGCTTCTTTTAAAACATCCCAGTTTATTGGTCGAGGATCTAATGCCGCATACCACCTCTGGGCTTCCCCTAGTAAATTACCAGGAAAACTAGTGGTATACTTATCAATTGCTAAATTATTAGCTATTGCTACTACTTGAATCTTTCCAAGTAGGAATCTGGATCTTCTCCCAAATCCTCATAGAATATGAGAAATGGAGCTATATTAAGCATCCTATGATGCGCCATAGCAAGGGGATTAACAAAAGGGTCGTCAAGAGTAGGAGGGGTTGAAGGTGGTGAGGATAGTGAGGACCTACTAGAGGTAGAATTAGTAGAAGAAGAGTCAAAAGGAGAAGCCTTCTCAGAAGTATATGAGGAATGTCCAGCTAGACTATCTTCTCTTACTGGTGGTTCTGAGTACTCTTCTTCCTTACTTTCACTATTAAATAAACTTTCACCTTCTTTAGGCTCACTTTGCTCACCTACATCTAACTTTTCCTCTTTAATAGGATTATACTTAAATTCCTCTCCTTCCACACTAGATTGGTCAATCTCTTCTTGTATGTCAAAGTTTAAAGTGGTCGGTCTAAGAATTTGGCTAAAAGCTTCTAATAATTCCTTACGAAATTTATGTTTTTTTTCTTCATTTTCCAATGGTCTGTCATTCAGAAAATGGTCAATAGATTCTTTTGCTTCACTATGAGTAAATATTGGTATTTCCAACTTTGACTCAAATTTTTGGGCAAAAAGACTAGGATAGGGAGTTTCAAAGTTTGATTGGGTTGAGAAGTTACCTTCTTCGTATGTATGATTTATTAAAGAATGGGGTATGGGGGTTCTACACAATTGCTCTAACTCATCAAGTTGTTGATCATGAATGTTAGGTTTTTCATCCACTTCTTACTCTTCTGAGGATTCATGCCATATTTAACTATTTCTGGACTTTGCAAAGTCCAGAAATAAGGAAGAAGGATTTCAGTGTAGTAGAATTGTGGCACCAATAGATTGAGAGGGATACAAATAAAAATAAACTTAGTCATTCAGCCGGATATCTCCGGATGATTTCAGTCAGACGATACGAATCGATTACAGTGATAGAACCTTGCTCAAGGCGAGGTACAGTATTATCGACAGAAATTGTACTGACTCGATTTTCTTCCGAGGGAGTACTTAGAGGAAGAATTTAGAGAAAATGAACTTAGAGCAGAAGGCATTGACATTTCATGGATGCCGTTAAAAGAGCCGGAGATATCCGGTCGAAAGCGGGGAAAGCAGAAAACAGTTGGTCAGCTTTGAAAAACAAAATTGTTTTTTTGGAAGGGAGTCCATTTACAAGACCATCACATACTTGATCAACTCTACGAGACAGCAATGACTAGTCTCAGTGAAACTCCTGCATGAAAGAGAAAAACCTATCCTGGCACTACCTCTGAAGACTTCTAAAGATCTTTCCAGTGCGCCGGCGCGTACATGTCCGAATCAACATCAGACCCTGTGTCACAACCAGTTTGAAATGGGCTGCAGCCGCCCTCCGAAGAAGATTCCTCCTCGTCAACATACCAGAGGTCATCCTCCTCCTCATCTTCAACCAAACGACCTCCGAAGACCGACTCATCTTCATCACAGTCGACCTCGTTCTCGTCCTTCGCTTCATAGTCGCTGCCGTCCTCCTCCTCTGGAACATACTTGCTCTGAGCGTCCTCCTTCAATTCGTCCCGAGCACGCCGAATGGAACCTATCGCCCCTGTGTACCCGACTTGAAAGCGTAGCAGCCGTCCCTTCTCCGAACCCTGAGCGTCGCTCACAATCCTTCGAGAAACTCTACGGTCTACCGAATGAGACTCTTCCCTCTCCCTCTTCCTATTTGCAAAAGCCATCTCCTCTCTCTCAACCCTGGCTATCGACAAACAAAACTAACAAGTTGAAAGACAAAACATATGAATTGGTGCAGATCCGAACCCTTTCTTATACTATCCTCCCTACCAACCCATTAATTACAGGTCTCGAGCGTAGGTAAAGGATGAGTCATTGATAGAAGTCGCCATAACACCGAGACTGATAAAAATAAAGGCAGCTTCCACAGACACGAATGACCAACATGGGAGGCGACGCGTCAAGCGTGCTGTCGTAACGTGATGTGCGAAGTACAATCTCCGCCGCCAACCATTAGCATCACATCAATGATAAGAAGGTCCTCGTACAACTGATATGAAGTGTGTAATTGACCGCGTATTATCATTTTACTTATGGCATGTCAAAAATCTAAGAAGGAAACAGCCACGGGAATAACCGAAAGGTCTCTGATACATTGTTGAAACATCCATCAAAAATTGAAATGCATTATCGAAGCCACAGAAGATCTCCGGATATGATTCAATACTATTCAGAACACCTAGGTAAGCTCAAAATTTGGAAGCTCAAAATTAGAACCCCATTGACGAGAATGGGGGATGTAAATCTCCTATCCGGAGATCTCCGGCTAGATCTCACCGATTGAAACATGGCAATATACGATCATCCTTAGGTCCACAAAATATTACTTCCATAGCCGGAGATCTCCGGTAAACTTTCAGAAAGACGTGAGGGTCCAAAAATATACCGCTGGCAGAATTGAGTCAACAGTAACTCTGTCACTCCTCAATGTACCCAAATTTCATTGAATGGAAGAGCACAATTTCGGTCCTCTTCACGATGACTGGCAAGAGCTGAAAGAAAGGATGCCGAACTCGGGCCCAGATAAATAAAAGCGCCCACAGCCGGAGATCTCCGGTGCTCTTCGGTGTGAACGTAGCAACTCTTCGAGATTTTAAACGAAGAGAATTTCACAGAACTGAATTATAGGTAGAGGGACTGATAAACGTATCAGGGATCAGCGGCATTCGCTTTCTCTAAGTTCACAAGCGCTGCTTCTTTCATTTTCCGTGGAATGGACCTCGTAAGTTGGTTAACTTTGCTTGACCAAGTCGCAAACAACACGGAACTCACATGACACCAAACAGGCTTCTCTTGGTCCGCAACCCAAGTGGCTTCCCAACAGTCCTGGTACTTCCTCTTCAGATTCTTCTGCTTGTTATCAGGCTCCCAATACTTAACGAGGAATTTCCCGTAGTTGACATTACCATCTTCCCTGACGACCTCCGAAACTGCTCTTCCCTGCCAGACAAGATAGATGTCAGGATCACTAGGTCTTACTAAAATCCAGGAGCCATGACGAATGTCACGCCAAGGATTAAATGTGGACTTGGGGGCTTCATTAGCAGGTCCGCAGTAATGCTCAAGAACCTCATCCTCGGGAGTGACATCCTCTGGTTGTAGAAGCAGTCCTAGAAGATTTTCACCTCCTTCATGAGGGCCTCTCTAATCATGGGCAGGCCAGAATCCTTCTTTGAGTTCGGAAGGCGTCTGGAGAAGTGGCTTGTCAAGCTCGTCGATGACATCCTTCCAGTACTGCAGGTATGGGCGAATGGAGTCCGCGTACCCTGCGCACTTAGTCATTCCGGACGCCCAGTAGTCAACGTACTTCCGAAGCCCCGTCTTTATAAAGTTTTTGTTCTCCGTCGCTTTCCTGGCCTTGTCTCTGGCAACATCTTGGTTTCCAACAAAGCTCTGCTCCTCATTACCCCATATAGGCTTGAATGGAACGGGCTTGGGAGATCCTGTTGGAAGCATGGGACGTCCGAAGTCATCTACCTTCCAAAGTTTTTTCGACTCTCTGTTCATGGGTAACCACTCTGCGTCAACGGCAGATTTCTTGAACTTCATGACCGGAACACCGTCATTGTCAACGAAGAACTTGAAAAGATGCATATCACTAAGTCCTACCAGACGTCCCGCCCCGCTGCATAGATAGCCATCGACATACGATTTGAAGTCGGCGACCTCTTGGATAACTTCCGGCATGAAGGCTAGTTTCTGTGACTTCATGAATGCCTTCATCAAATCCGCTAGAATATATGTACTGCTTTTCTTCAGTTCTTTCGAAAGATGACTAAAGTAAGCATCAATATGTTCATGCGTATGTCCGACTACCAAGAAGCAAACCTGTATCTCCTTGAAAACACCTCGAGCAGTTAGCAGTGATAAGAATGCCATCAAGTATTGGTTCTTGTTATCCTTCGCTGAGTTGTCAAGCTGTAGGAACAATTTCGGTGGCAAAGGTTTCGGTCCCTTAAAAGGGTGAACGCACACTACGGTTGTACGAATTTGTAGTCACGGCACAATTTCAGGGCCAGGTACAAGTTTGGACTCAATTTTAGGCTAGATTTTTTTATACTTTGGAGAAAATTTTTAGTTGGCATAGTTCTACGTCTTGCATACAATTAAACCCTTAAAATTGTCATTGCATAAACTCAAAATAGTCATTGCATAAAATTAAACCCTTAAAATGAGTACAAACATAAAACGTTGGTACTGTCACGGTTTCAGGTTTCACATGTTTGTACTCATTATGATGGTTTTTAGTTATCATTTTTACATTTTAAATAGCTATATATGATCCTCTATTCTTTGGCTATCACGCCTTGCTATTTGTATAGATAAAATGATAGCCAATAAATAATAAATGTAACAAATGTGGCTTTTTTTTTGGGGATCCAAAACATGAGTTTAAAGTCTTTTTTTTCCATTTTTTTTTTAAATTGGCGTTTAGGGACTATATTTCTAGGGCGGCCATTAAACGAATTTTGAAAATAAAAAAATCTTCCTCTTCATTTTCTGTATCGGAGATGTAGGTCTCCATATTGCCTTAGTTTTTCTAGAATTCTCATATATTCCTCTCTATGACGCTTTGTACTCAGTTTGTACAGTGCGTACTTGTTGTACTGTATGGACCAATCAGGGGAGCCCCTTTTGTCTTCCAATTTTGGATTTATCTGACATCTCCACGTTGTCAGCTGTTGCCTTTTCAGCAGGAATCTCTCTTGAATTACCAAAATTTGAAAGGCGGCAAAATTCTTTTGTCGCTTGCAAGTTATCCACACACAATGACGATGTCATCCTTCTCTGAGTACCTTCTCGAAATTTTGAAGCAACCTTCTTGGAGTTGCTCCGCTTTGGAGCTTGAATTGGGCGTGTCACAACAACCTTTTCAAGTGAGTTGGATTTAGGGTTTTGTTGTATTCTCTTTGAACAGTTCCTTATATGTGTCCATGTATATTTACTTGACAAAGCACATGATTCTGTTTCTAACTTATAGAGGTTTAGGTTTAGGTAGCTAGAGTCTTTTAAAAACCCTTTGCTAGTTGTACATGATGTACCAAAGTCTAGTATAGAACGTAGTATTCAAGACAAACTGTACTATTTGCGAAGTCCCTGATAAATTTGCGACGTGCAGAATTGCCCATCTCTTCTAATTTTGAAGCAAACTTCGTGCATTTGGAGCTTTAATTTGGAGTGTCAATACAACCTTCGCAGGTGAGTTGGATTTAGGGTATATTGTATGTTTCTTTTATGTGGTTTTTGAATGTTTTTTGTGTATGTTTACTTGACCAAGCATACTGTTTTATTTAAACTTATTGAAATTTAGGGTTTAGGTAGATAGAGTTTAATAAACCTAGATTGCTAATTGTACTCGACAAAATAAAGTCTAGTACAAAAAATAGTGTCCAATACAAAGTGTACTAACTGCGACGTGCTAAAGTACCCATCATCCCTTATTATCCATAATTTTTTGTCATTGAATTGCAGCCTCAACCATGGATTTTGCGTATGGGTCCGAATTTGAAGCAGACGATTGGTTGATTCAGAGCAGGACCTTCTCCAGAGAAGATGACCCTGCAAGGACTTCCTCTAGAGAAGATGACCCTTCCAGTTTCTTCTCTAGAGAAGATGAGCCTGTAAGTGACTATGACTACGATGACGATCTCCCTGGATCTCCGCTTGCTAGATCACACGAAGAAGGCCTTGCTAATCACAAGGTGAAGAAGAGTGCTTTGGAAAAGGAAGTTGAGAAGTTGACGTCTCTAAAGACCCATCTTCCTCCATGCGCCGTCACCGAAGAAGATTTTGAGACAAAATACGGGCTCCCCAACAAAGGAAAAAATCCACACAAGTTGCGACCTCCAGTTGACATCCAGGACAAAGAGGTAACTGATGTTTTTGGGCCACCTAAGGGAAGGAAGGGGAGAGCTGGTTATAGTTACGGAGATTGTAAGGACCAAAAAGTCTTAACTCGCATTAATGAGGTTTTTCCCTTGGTTTAGTTGAGAGATTTGCCTAAGTCCAAGGTTATAGCTAAATAATTTGCTAGGGGGATTGTCATGGAGGTGAAAAAGAAGAAACTTGTGAGTTGGGCGGAGTTCGCTGCGGCCTCTAACAAAAACCAAAGAAGCAAATGGTTAAAGAAGGTGAAGATATCTTTGAGGGTTCTAGGACAACTCACAGGCAAAACGGAGGATGAACTCTTTCTGCATGAAGGAATTGATGAGTTGTTTCATGATCCTACTGTTAGGGCTTTTGTAGTTCCAAAAGTTCTGAACGTAGTGAAGGAAGAGGAGGTTCCTGTCCAACAGTGTAGCCCAGAAACTGATAAGAATTTACAAGACCTGTTGAAGTTGATCAAGTTCGTGGGATTGCAACTTCACGTTGTGACGATGGACTACATCTCTATCAACAAAAAGAAAGCTGATTTGTTGAATACTGTGTCCCATGAAGAAGGGGTCCTCCGCCGAACTGAGGAAAATATTGTCAGGATGCAAAAGATTCATTGTGTACGCAATGTACATGGTGTGCATGATGTACAAATTGGAGCAGATGAACAAAACCTATCTAAGAAGGAAGAGGCGTACCAAGAGATGCTCAATGATGCCAGGATGGATTACGAAGGTGCTGTGTTAGAGCTGAAGGGATGTAATGTACGGTACGAAGAGCTTCTAGCTAGACAA
Organism: Bryoerythrophyllum caledonicum; assembly: GCA_963971425.1. Lineage (NCBI taxonomy): Eukaryota > Viridiplantae > Streptophyta > Bryopsida > Pottiales > Pottiaceae > Bryoerythrophyllum > Bryoerythrophyllum caledonicum. The sequence goes on along the minus strand of OZ020519.1, from coordinate 30,616,191 downwards.
ACTTGTTTTAGGAGGCAATTTGATGCTTTGTTGCTCCAACTTACTCATACGAAGAGAGGAGAAGATGGTATTGCAATGAGACCTACTCCCCATTGCTCCATATTTGATTTGAAGGCAACATCAAAGTCTAACTCAATATTGATGCAGCCTTGTGCGCTTTGCTTCAACCATTTCCCTTTAAACGACATTGTAGTTAGTACTTGTGGGCATTTATATCATCCCTGGTGCGCAGCTGTTTGGTTTAGGATGGCTAGCACATGTGCAGATGTAAGTTGTGGCACATCAGTGCATCCGTCTTGGTTTCGTAGTTTCGGATTTGGACAACTGCCTACACCTCTTCAACAACTTGCAGAAACTTTAGATTTGGAGAAGGAACAACACAGTCTCCTAGCCAGCTTGACATTGAGTATATTGAACTCACATCTAGACATCGGTATGTTCTTTATCCTACTGCTCTTTACTTGTTTGAGATAGTTGAATGTTTACACATGTTTTCTTTATACAATTTATATAAAGAGTACAAATTGTACTAATATGGTATTTAACGTATGTTCCGTGTACATCATTTTTACAAAAGAATTAAAATGAGTCTACTGTGATGTGTATATTGTATATATTTATATGCAATTGTCTGTTTTTGAGGCATAGAGAACTAATTGTCTTGTCTTACGTTAGTGCAGATCCTGAAAAGATTTATCAAGATCAAATGGCCCAATCCACAGTATGCACATAGACTCAAAGCGCAAATGAAACAGCTATTATGGACAATGTTGGTTTTGAGATTAGTTGTAGTGGGAGCCGTGGAACACAGAGCCTAGGAAATAATAGCACCGTTGGGAGTCAGGAACCCAAGGTTCAAGTTTCAAGGCACCCATTGCGAACACAATCACATTTGGGTCTTCCATCTATAGACGAAGTAGACTCCCCTGACAAAATAAAGGAGGATTTTTGCGAAAGGACAAAAGTGGATGTTGGCAACAAAACAGAGGTGGATGTTGGCAACAAAACAGACCTGGATGTTGGCATGTTCAAGACAAATGCGGGTGTTGGCAATGATGGGATACCAACTACTGTCATAGAGGCTACTGAGGTTGACCCTGAGGAACCATCCATGAATCGTACTGTAGAAATGGAGCTTGAAGAACGTATACAGAAGTTAAGAGAAGAAGCTGCGGAGTTTGAAAGACTTCGGAAGTTGAGGCAAGAAGCTGCGGTATTAGAGCGCCTCAAAAAATTGAGAGAAGAAGCTATTGAGTTGGAATTCAAAACTGAGGCATCAAAACAAATAGAGTTGTCCAAGGCAGTGATGAAGGTGCCACCCCTACCTCTTCTACCTCTGAATGATTTATGAAACACTAAGTTTAATGTATAGAAAAATGAAAATTTGAAGAAGTATATCTTTGAAGAATGAAACTTACGAAGATGTATATATTTGAAAAATAAACGGTTGACTTGGAAAGTAAAGGTAAAGAAAGGAAGGCTTTAGAAAAGTAAGGGTTCCAAAAAGTAAGGCTTAAAAAAAGAAGGATTTGAGAAAGTAAGGATTTCAAAAAGTAAGGGTTCAAAAGTAAGGGATCTAATAAGAAACGGTTTAAAAGAGAGGGATTGTAAAATTATGGGATAATAAAAAGTAAGGGTACCAAAAAGTAAGGGGTTGAAAAAGTAAGGATTTGGAAAGTAAGAGATTGCAAATCTAAAGGTTCAAGAAACTATTGAAAAGTATTGCTTTAGAAAAGTAAAGGTTCCAAAAAATATGGGTTAAGAAAAGGAAGGATTTGAGGAAGTAAGGTTCCAAAAAGTAAGGGTTCAAAAGTAAGGGATCCAATAAGAAACGGTTTAAAAGTGAGGGATTGAAAATTTATGGGATAATAAAAAGTAAGGGTTCCAAAAAGTAAGGGGTTGAAAAAGTAAGGTTTTGAAAAGTAAGAGATTGCAAATGTAAAGGTTCAAGAAACTATTGATTTGAAAAGAAAGGCTTTGAAAAAGTAAGGGTCCAAAAAAAGAAGGGTTTTTAAAAAGTAGGGGTTTGAAAAAACTAGAAGTCAACAAGACTTCATTATGGCATGGCAACAATTAGGTGGTTTATTGGGGGTATCATTAATGGTGTTGGCGGCAACACTAATCGTCAACTTATTCACGAATAGAGTGCAAAGGTTAGTACACTATTGTGTCACTACACCAAAAGTATTTAGTGTACTAGCAAACTCTATTATTAGTATAAATAATTTACAAACTATAGATGAATTATTTTTTAAATGATGTAATTTAAAAACTGCAATAAAACGGTTTGACTAATGCGTTGCTAAGCAAGCGCCATCCGCTATCATAATACTAAAATCAGAAGCAAAGTCATAAAGTCAGAAAATTGGTGATGTCTCTAATTCAATATAAAGGCATGCATAAAAAATGTAATCAAGTATTTAAACCTTAACCCCTAAAGGACCAAGTGTAAATAATGGGCATTTAAAAAGTTTGGTCAGGTTCCTATGGTGTCAATTTCCAACATTCCTTTTTCAAAGCTTTCCTACAGAAAGGCATTACAGATATTTTAGTGGGAAAACATTTTTTTGCTAAATTGGGCATTTGAAGAAAAAGTTATACTAGGGATTAGAATTTCAAATGGGAAGAGCGGGCACCTTGGGCACCTCCAAAAACTTTTGCTAGGACACTATATTGTTCAAATGTGAGATTTTGAGTACTCTATTGAACGCATAGTACAAAATGAACCATTTGCTTGACTTCAAAAACTATAATCTTTCAATCCGTGTGGTCAAAATTTATGAAAATTTGAGAGTATATTACTCAATAAGTCTTAATTGCTCAGATCCTACGGTCTGAACTAAAAATCAAAGTTTTTGTTTCCTTCTTTGTTCATTGCACTAGAAACCAACAATTTTGAAGTGTTTTTGGTGTAAAATTGTCACGGTACTTTAGGGGTTAAATATAGGTGTACAAATTATTGATTAATTGAACACTTAAACTGACCATTCATTTCATCAGTCCATCATATGATTCAGTGAATAAGTACTCCATGACTAATTGATGTATGACCTATTTAATTAAATATTGGACATGCTTGTTTTTACCAATGATATGCCTAGTTCTTGAATGAGCCATTTAATTCGCTTAACTTTTCTTCCTTACATGACATTTCTTCTTCATTACATTGATATAAGACGTCATTTCCTAAATAAATTGATTACTACCCATGGCACCGGTTCACAAAATAAAGGATGTCACATTACACAAATGGATGACCGGTGGTACCCCGTTAACATTCAAAAGTGACCGGTGATAGGCTGTGGAAGGGAGATAACCGGTGATGAGAGGTCATGAAACCGGTGATAGGTGGTTGTGGAGACTTCTTCAAAGGGCGGGAAACTGTTTCAGCCGGTTGCCATTGTCTCGCACCTTGTGGATGATGAGAAGGTGGCGCCAACCACAGTTTGAGAGGTGTAGGAGGAGCGCATGCTTGTGCGGAAGGGGAGATCTAGAATGCTAGATCAAGGAGAATTTGGAGGCGACAAGTGTGGTAAGAATTGCAAACAAGATTGTCTCACCCAACATTTTGTTTTTTGTTAGGTAGAAGTGTGGTGCTTTCTAGCATAGTGTGTTAGAAACGTGAGTTGTTGTGAGGTGGAGCGCCGTGTGAGTGAGCACTAGTTTTGGTGCTTTCTAAAGTAGCCCTTCATTTTCAACTAGTTGCTTGTGCATCTAAGTCTGAGAGGGTATTGTTTGTTTGTAGTGCACATGATAGAGAACTGTTGACCCATTTGAAGCAAGTACCCGAACCTAGTGAATATGATGCTTACTAAATTGTAATGTGAGTGGGATTTTTGGATTTAGGTTTGAAAATTTCTTGTCGATGTTGTGTCGTTCTCTTCTGTGCTCCTAACTTGCACCATCTTAGAAGTATGTGAAGCTGTAATTTGTTGATTACGATCATTTTTGGGTTTGGATGACCGTTTTATTGTATTCGTAATGTGTACTGTTTGTACTAGTTTGTACAATATGTACCATTTGTAGTGATGTAACTGTTTAGTAGTTATTTTGAAATGCTCAACCTTGGCGGACATTGATATTTTGTGGTTCTTGATGTTGTCTGGTATACAATGTTGATCTTGTGTTGTAGTTGCACGAGTCAAAAATCAGGAGGTGGGAAATGGGCTGAAGAGGTGGAAAATGGGTTGAAGAGAAGACGTTGCCAGAGTTTTTGGCTTGATCCAACCACAAACAGGTTTTTGGCTTGATCCAACCTTCTCCAATTTTGTACTTTGTATATTGTTTTATATTTTTCTACCATTTTCTACACTAATGTCTTGTAAGGGCGGTTTGTCATTTCCAAGGTTGAAATGGTTCGCTTCAGAGGAAGGGGCTCTAAGATGCTTTCGGGTAGGGGACGTACGTTGGAAGGAAGTGGCAGTGGGAGATTGATTACAACGCGAGGGATCACCCGAAATGTGATAGCTGCAAGGGAGGAATTGGAGCTCTTGGAAAAGACTGTGGATACTGAAGATGAGGAGCTGGACGATGAAGACGAGGAGCAAGATGGTGAAGACGAGGAACAAGATGATGAAGACGAGGAGCAAGATGATGAAGACGAGGAGCAAGATGATGAAGACGAGGGGCATGATGATGAAGACGAGGAGCAAGATGAGGCAGACGAGGAGCAAGACGATGGGCCCGAGGAGCAAGACCATGAAGACGAGGAGGAAGGAGAACCCATGGGGATAGAGGAAGTTGATGTGGAGTTGGGAAGGCTACCAGAACCACCTCCATGTCTCACGACGGACTTCTTCACCAAGCACTATGGATTCAAAGATGAGGGTGCGAATCCTAGTAAGCTAACCAAATGGAAGGGCCAACCATTTGACGATAGCAAGTGCGTAGCTTTCTTTGGTGAGCCGGTTGGAAGAGAAGGACGGAATGGATACAATTGGAAGGCAGTGAAGCAGAGGAAGATCCGGCAGAGACTTGAAGAACTTCTTTCAGCTCTATACCAGAGGGCTGTAGTGCCACACCTCCTTCCTCAGAAGATGGCCCGAGCAATCGTTTTGGAGGAAGATGGAGAAGCGGTCAACTGGGCGGCGTATGGGGCTGCCACCAACAAGACACAACGGGAGGCGCATAAGAGAAATTTTGTGCGGCTTCAGAAGTTGAAGGAAACTTCGACAGCGGTGGCCCGTACAGAGTGGAGAAAGATCCACGTGGATCCAAAGGAGCTCCACTCAGAGGTGTACGAAGGTGGAGGGAGCTCCTTTGGTGGACGAATTATAGATGGGGAGGAGTGCCACAACAGGTTATCCATTAACTTACCATCTACTTAAGTGTCTAGCCTATTTGTTAAGTGTTGAGCCTCACATGTAGATTTTGATGTTATTTATTTTATTGCATGTTTTAGATTGCACAATGCGTACTATGAATGATAATTTTTATATGGTTGCCCAACTAGCTAGTATTTGAGTTGGGTCATTGTACAACTGCTAGTTTGTTTTGTTTTTAAATACTTCAAAATGGATTATTGTATTGATCTGAACAAAATTGTGGTATATGTACAGTTTCCTCCATGACTGTACTCATAGGTATGTGGATTGCCACAGGTATGAATCCTTGGGAGAGTTCTTGAGATGGAGAAATTGGAGTTGGAGGCTGCGGTGGATCTTGAGCGCCAAGTTGCATCAGCAAAAGACTCACAGAGGACCGAATGTGAGAATGAAACGGGAGTTTTATCTTGCATGAAGTCAAAACAAAAGGATTATGAAAAGAAGGCACAAGAGCTACAGAGTCCTTCAGATGTGGCAGCAAAGAAGAATGCTTTGGAGGAATTAATGGAGGGCACAAGTGTGGCATTGGAACGGTTGCAAAGAGATGGAGTCATCTTACAAAAGGATCTAGAGCATCACAGCGACCAAGTTGCAAGGAAGCGGTTGGAAGTTGGAGCTCTTGAAGTTGAGCATGCCCAACTTGGGCGTGCTCGAAGTGGCTTTCACTTGAGGCCTATGCCCATGGTATACACACCATCAAACGAACCGTGTACTTCACATGGTTCCCTTGATATTACAGATTGCGTGCTTTGTGGCTTTCCATTCCCCCACTATGAGATTGTGATCTCTAGTTGCAAGCATCTATACCATCCATGGTGTTCGATGGTGAACTTTTCACAGTCGAACAAGTGTTGTGCTCGTGGTTGCTCCATGGTTCAACCGACTGCTTGGACCGCAAGTTTTGGATGGAGGGGTGCGCCGGGTTGGGGGCAAGGACAAAGTGAAGGCAAGGATTTTCTGAGTATGATGTTGGAAATGGCTCCATCTATCGCTACATGTGTAGCATCTCGCAGTGACGCTGCTCGAGCTCCAAAGCTCTATTCACCCACACCAGGTGATGTGCTCTTCCCTATTTGTACAAATTGCTTGAAGTTGTACTACGGTGAATGTATCTATACATTGTTTTACAACAATTTCTTTCAAGCTGGATTTGTTTGTACTTGTATTCAAGTGGATTTGTATATTATGTATTTGGTTTGGACTTATGGTATTGAGAGGTCTAACCATTTGTACTGTTTTGTGCTTGTTTGTACTTGTATGCTTTTAGATCTTAGTTTTGTAGGACTTACAACTGAAGTTGGACATTGGTTCGATTTGTTTGTACTTATATTCAATTGGATATGTATGTTTGTTATTGGGTTTGGACTTGTGGTACTGACAGCATATACTGTTTTTATATCACCGTTAAAGTTTGTACATGTATACTTATATCGATGTGTTTTTAGGACTTAGAATTTTGATTGTACATAGGTTCGTGTTTAGTTGCACTTTACTGTACTGTTTGGTACTACTAATTCTCACTGACTTCACCTTTTTGTACTGGTGTGTACAAATGTGTACTAAGGTGTATTATTTTGTACTAAGGTGTATTGTTTTGTACTAAGGTGTATTGTTTTGTACTAATGTTTATTGTTTTGTACTAATGTGTATTATTTTGTACTAATGTGTACTGTTTTGTACTAATGTGTATTGTTTTGTACTAATGTGTATTGTTTTGTACTAATGTGTACTGTTTTGTACTAATGTGTACTGTTTTGTACTAATGTGTATTGTTTTGTACAAATTTGTTTGTAGTCTGTAATTGTATTTGTATTGTTAATGTATTTTGGTTTCGACTTATGATACCAGAAGCTCTAACATTGTTGTGCATTATTGTAGTAACCAATATTGGCGAATTGAACATGGGGGTAGAAGAAGAGTCTCAACCTCTACTCAGAACTGCAAATGAAGGTCCCACAATTGGTAATGAAGATCCTACACAAGTCACTATATCAACGTTGTAAGTACATCCGTGCTCCGATAATCATATAGCTTGTTATGTTTTATTTTCTTAGTTCATTCTCATTCATGCATGTTTTGTACATTACCACAAGGTTTATACATTATGTATTGGATTAAACCATTATTTTATATAGGCCTATGCTTGTACAATATATGCTTGAAGAGCCTGAGCATGTGGACCTAGGTAGCAATGTAGACCCCATTTGCCTGAGTGTATTGACTTAATGAAGTATTACTCATATGATATTGGGTTTAGGTTGCCTTTGGAGCCAGCAATGCCGGTGGAGTCAGTGGCTCCGGTGGAGTCGGTGGCGCTTGTGGAGATAGTGGAAGTTGTGGAGCAGGTGCAGAATCAAGGCAATTCAGACACTCCGGCTGGATCAAGTCACCAGAGGAGATCAAAAAGACCAAGGCCACAAAAAAACATAGAAGCCACCGCAAGTGAAGAAGACCAAGAGAAGAAACATGGGAAGAAAAAGACAAAGAAGAAGACCCATCCACGACCCAAAGTGAGAACTTAATTTTTTTTAATTCACTTTGTGGGATTACAATCGGCAGCTAGTTCAAGTTTGCAATGGCTTTCTATTTCCTTGGAAAAGTCAATGCCACCATTATATATCTTTGAATTGTTAAAGAGACTTTTTTACTAATATAGATTTTTTCTATGATCTACAAAGCTAACATGTTTATGAGGTTGTATTTCTAATTCATTTTTGTCCATAGGCACAACTATGGTTTGATACAATGGACTTATCCAAGGGACTCGAAGTTGTTCCAGTGTCCGTGTGCCTGGATAGCTTGAAGGTCCATGAATTACAAGAATTTACTTACATTAACCGCTCCAGGATGTCTCATTTTGCATCCCACCTATCTAAAGTCATAGTGGATTCCCCACAGTTTTGCCGTGATTGCCAAAGCAATTGTCTTGGACAAGGCTGCAATTGTGGAGTACGCACAATCAAACAATCACCTTATACTACCCAAGGTCGACTCCGAAGTATCCTTCACCAAACTGTAAGTGTGAAATATATTTTCCGTCTTGTACCTTCTTGTACAATTTGTATTGCGCTTACCACTATGTACAATGTTGGTACATCCTATACGATTTTTTCAATTTCATCATGGTTTTGGCAGGAATTGATGGAGGAGGTTTTGTTTTGCGATGGAGAGTGGTGCATGGAGCAAGACGTTGGTGGTTGTCCTGGTCACATGAACAGAATTTTTTTGCACGAATGCAATGACGCATGCAAGTGTTTGCTCTCTTGTGGAAATCGGGTGGTCCAAAGTGGAGGGCGTATCCCCATACAAGTGTATTGGTCCGGAGTGAAGGGATGGGGACTTAGATCTAAGAAATTTATCAATAAGGGGACTTTTGTGTTTGAGTATGTGGGGAAGATTGTGACTGATGCAGAGTTGCAGCATCGTAGGGCCTTGGGGAGACTTGGGAAGTCAGAGGCGTACACTATGGCGCTCAATGCCACTTGGAAACCGGAGGAGGACTATTCAAACAATGTTGGATTTTGCATTGACGCCACTAATTTCTCCAATGTTACAAGGTTTTTGAATCATAGGTATTTCCTTCCAACATCAAAATGTATGAAGACAATTTTACTTTGAGATTTATTTGGAAAATTGTGATTTGTATTAATCAAAATTGTGTGTGCATGTATTTTTTACAGATGTGAAGATGCAAACCTTATAGATGTTCCAGTGACGATTGACAACAGTGACATACGATTGTTCCACGTAGCCTTTTTTGCACGAGTCAATATTCCGGCTTGGGAGGAATTGACCTGGGATTATGGCTGTTGCTTTGATAGATCACAAGTTAACGAGATAGATGCAATATTTCCTTTCCATTGTCAATGTGGTAGCACTCGCTGCCGGGACAGTAAAATTGACGATTCAGCCATTCAACTCACACTTGATATTTTTTGATCTTGAGTGAAATGATTCTACATGTTCTATTTTCTACATGTAGAATCATTTCAACCGGAACTCTAAAACATTGAACAACTTCCATAATTATATCACATTCTTATTATGTTATTGTTATATTGTTTTAATTCAAAATCAAGGTATTATATGTATGACATTTGTATCCGGTATAATGCTTGTACCAAATTATAAAAATTACATAGAAGGTAGGATATTTCTAAACTAATGAATATACATAAACCGGGATACTTAGAAACCATCAATGTTTCATGACCTTTAGGATGACCACTAAATGCAATCTAAAAAATGAAATAATTAGCAAATAAACATGTGCAAAAAAAATACTTAACTATTACAGTCTAAACCATCAAAACGTCATGACTGCTGTGGTGACCGCCAACTGCAAAGAAAATAAACTAATCAGCAAAAAAAATGTGTAAAAGATGTACTCACAAGATTTGGTGATGATTATATCTAATGCTTTAAACAATATAGAATTTAGTACCTCTAAGGATTTGAGTTTCTTTAGATGTACTAACCTAGCAACAATTAATCAAAACACTCCCAATAGTTTGAGTATGGCTGTAGACATTCTCTTTAGTCACTAGCAAAATCCAGAAAATGCTCATCCTAAACCGAGTCCAATGCAAGAGAAACTATAATATCATAGAAGAAACAACAAGATTTGTGTACAATCATCGCAATTAATACAAACAAGCTAGTACAACTAGTACAACTAGTACAACTAGTACAACTAGTACAACTAGTACAACTAGTACAACTAGTACAACTAGTACAACTAGTACAACTAAAACAATAGTACTATTTGGTACAAATAAAAAATGCTAAAAATAAAAGTCCAAGAGTAAATATAATACGCAATTGTTTCCAACATGTACAACCACAGTACACTAAGTACAAATTGGTACAAACGGTACAAATAATGAAGTTGATGCCTAGTACAAACATATCATCATTCCACAAAGACAAGTATAACCTTTACAATTAGTACAAACAAAACAAAAAAAAATTGACTAGAAGTACAAAATCTAAAACACCAAAATTTGCATACTTTGTACTTGGTTTCATAGTAGATTTGTAACAAACTAGTACAAACAATACAAATAGTATACTTGACTTGGAGTACAAACATATGATCACCCCACATTGTACCTTACATTTGTTTTTACACAGTAGAAACTCTTCTAACAAACACTCCAAACAACATTCATACTTTCATGAGTACAAATCAATATTCCCAACTATGAATCACATAAATTTGGGTACACAATGTTGGTACAAACAAACTTATACGAAGTAGAGCAACTTACCACAAAATTATTTTCTAGTTCATACAATCTCCAAGTGATAGAATATTTAGTTGTACTCCTGCCATAGAACACGTAATAAATATCCTAGACATAATAGTAATCTGTGTACACACTAGAAAAAAATAGTGGTAATGGATAAAATTATTTGTAACAATTGACCACCTTTCCAAAAAAATTGTGATAGTATTTCTCTCCAAATCAACCTTGTTGCTAAGTAAAACATTCCAATACTAAATGGCTTATAAATCTTTTTCCAAAACTAATAAGTTGCTTGAAGTTCTTCACTAAACTAAATGAAAGGAAAACATCAAGAAACCCAAAAAGAAATGAAGAATGCAGATAGAACTTACCCTTTTCTGCAGTGTGTATTGAAATGAACTTAAAAGGCACTACTGTTGCTCCCATCTTGAAATCTGTATGTAAAATCCATTGTAAGATAGAGCACATACAAGCTACATGTTGATTTTACAAATTTGAAGTTCAAAATGGTACATATTGTACAATACTCGTACCAACCATAAGTCCTTCGAAAGACAAACCTTCACGTCCTCTGATTAGCTGATTCACATGTGGTGGTAGGAGATTGGTGAAGGATTTCTGCATCTTCTAACACAACGTGCCCGAACAATGCCTCACTGCTCCTAATGGCTTGACTAGGAGAGCTGTCTATAGTATTACAAAGTCGTAGATAGAAGGCACTTTTGCCACACTAAGATTCAGGGGTTTCAGAAACATACCCATCAGTTGTTGTATTCGCAGATACAGGACGAGCGATGCACATTGGGAAGTAAGAAGTGATGAGTTTCTGTACAAGTCTAGAGTTTTCGAATGGAAGGTAAGACATTGCTACAGATACAGATTGAGCGGTGCACAATAGGAAGTAGGAAGTGATGAGTTTCTAAACAAATCTAGAGTTTTGAAACGGAAGGTAAGACATTGCGAAAGAACGCAAACTGGAACAAAAACACATGCATTGCAAGAAAAAGAAGAAAAAGAATCTCCTCACACTACTTAGAGGTATCTCAACAATGACCAAGGTCTGAAAGTAGTGACTGACAAACAAGGCATCTAGGTTCTTGCGAAAAGCTGATCCAGCAGGGATTGTGATACCCGCTTATATCCCTTTGATACACTCATGATACCCCACAAAACCCCCTTATATCCCGTATACTACCATGATACCCGATAATATACTTGTCATAGCCGTGACATATACATGTACTATGTGGTGACATAGTGCGCATCACATTCCGTTACATGATACCCCGGGTTGCAAAGGTATATAGTATATAAAGTCAAGGTATTAAGGTCAAAGTATTAAAAAATTTAATAACATTTAAGAGCATGCTATATATAAGTAAAAGAATAAAATCTTCCAAACATATAGAAACTTGTTAGTGAAAGTATGAAAGTAAAAGAATTAAATCATACGAAAGCATGGAAACTTGTTAGTAAAAGTACCAAAGTAAAAGAATCAAATTTTCCAAATACATGGATAAGTTTTGCCTAACAAAAAGTAAGAGTTTATTAATATCACATATCAATACAATGGAAACATAGATGGAACAACATTGCAAAGTGAAGAATCAAAGTCCAAAGGGCTAAGACCTTTTTTATGTCCTTATAAATGTATTTTGAAACCTCTACGTAATACTAATTATGTGAATATTTTAAAAAATAGACGTGCGCACATGAATATAAAAGGAAAAAGAACATTTTCTTATGAATATTACAAGGTGAAGTAGTGAAAAGGGTAAAAAGTGAGCTTGGAAAAAATACTAACATGGGATAAATATTTTTCTATGTTTCAATTGTTAAATATATATGTATAGACCTTTACATACATTACAAATAATGTAATGAATTTTAGTGTATTCCTTATACTCATACTTTAATTAAGTAAAGATGATTGCTTAATAAATAAAATAGAAATTGACCTTAGATTTAATTCTTTTAATATGATGTTTGAACTATTAGGTTTCTATGCTTTGAGAAGAATTAATTACTTTTCTCTGATAATTTTACTTTAGCACTTTCTCTTGTGTCATGTTAAGTTATGTTACAATTATAGATACAATTACAAGGACAGGCATGGTTGAGTGAAGTTACCATACCTTGTTGGAAACAATACGATTCCGATGGTAAGTAAAAAATTAAATAAAAAGCTTCATAAATATTACACGTTGTAAAGTATTTTAGTGTATACAATGTGTTTGGAATTTCAAAAAGGAAATGAGGATGGAACAATAGTGTACAAAGTCAAGAAACAAAGTTCAAAGTGCTAAAACATGCTTTATATACTACTTAATATATTTTCGAAGCTCTAAATAATTTTAATTATTGTAATGTATTTTTTTAATAGATGAACTTATATAAATATAAAAGAAAAAAATAACAACATATTTATAATATTACAAAGTGAAGTAGAGAAAAGGGTATAAAGAATAATATGGGGTATGACATTTTTATGTACTGTTAAATATCTATGCTCCCAAAAAAAAACTGCAAAATGCAATAGACAAAAATATCAAAAGGCCTTATTGGGGAAAATCACCAAAAACCACACGATTTGAGTAGCGTGGGATGACGGGACATGTACGGGTCGAAGACCAGGTCAGATGGGTAGTTGAAAGCCCGGCACAAGCGCCACGAGGGGCTGCCACGACAACTTTCAAGTCCACCTTGATTCAGGTAATGAAGCCGACTTGACCAAGTCACCCAAAGGCTCTCTTGGTCATTTGGAAACACTAGATATTGTCCTCTCCTATATACGACCCCATTTCCAAACGGACAGTCGATATGGGATAATGGAACAAGTCCAAACCTACCATGTTTTGAATGGTACAAACCGTATCACTTGTACAAGATGTACGATCAATATAATAGTGGTACAAACTATATAGTGAAATTCATGCTATACGATACAACCAATACCTGAAGCAATACATGCTAAGTTAATCAATTAGTAAAGAAAATGTTCATGAATCATGAAACATTGTGTCATCCTAATTCTCATCCTCTCTTAATCTGTCTAATCTAGCCCAAATGGTAGCAATGCTGTCTTGACTCAAGCTATAAGTAACTTCTCCACCTTTGCGTCTACCCACTTTTGGAATCATAGCAAATTTACAATGCACAATAAGATGGGCATCAATATGCGCAGGTTGAGAGTTGCCGAGATACACATAGCCATTGTTCCACTTTTGGTAGTAAGTACCTCGTACAACAAAATCTCCAATTTCATAATTTGGGCCCCATGGGCATGTGAATGCCGAAGTGACTTGGTGCTTTGGCAAGGAGCATTGGAGAATATAAAATTCAACTCCTTCGGCGTTTCCTTCCATAGCAGGGACAACGAAGTTGTCACCGGGGTGAATGAGGTCAGCAATTTCTTCACCCTCCAGAGCCTCCTCTTCAAAGATATCTTCTGCTTGATCCACGCAATCAAGCATAACCTCTCGTACTTCACTAAGGTTATATGGTTTCAATTTCACCAAGTCCCAACCCTCTACATGAGATTTGTTAACACAGTTAGTGCAATCAACGTCAAAGCAATAAGCACAAAAACATGATAATTTTCGAACAAACAACAAGGTTGGATCAGCAACAGAAAACGAGTACAGTGAATGAAGAGCCTGAGAGCCTTTTACTGTCTCGCAGTCAAAACTGCGTTCCCTCATGCAATCTTTGGGAATTTCCCAAAAATACCTACGCACTTCTTTGATCCCTGTCTTCTCAAAATTTGTATCCACTTGTCCTCTCATTGTCTCATTGAGAAAACAAACTGCGTCGTGCGCATTTTGCATCCTTCTCCATGTGTCATGTAGTTGAGATTGCCGTAAAGCACGCTTGACAACAGCACCTGCACCATCCCACTCCCCCTTTCCATGGCCATTGCCAAAAAAATTCCAATTCATGGTGCAACCATTGGTGAGGCCAGGATACCTTGCAACAAAGTATAGGGCTCGAGCACCTTTGAATTGGCTTGCACATCCATCGGACCATACAACATGGTGTTTGGGGCGAATCCCTGCTAAATACAAAAACAGATTAATGACCACAACATATATAATAGTTGTTTAATTCAGTACATATCGTACAATTTGTGTGTTTTAAAAGAATTAGGTACAATCTCGTATATATAATACATTTCAGTTCATATTGTATAGTTTAGTACATACTGTTTATTCATTCGTACATGTTACACTGTATACTCCACGGAAAAGAAATAAAGAACATAGTTAACATACCTTGCGACTGTAGCCATTGCCAGTGCTGCATCAAACAATGCTGAACAAAGAGAGAATCATGCTTCTCATCATCTGATATATAAAAATGAGAATCCTTTACAGTTTCTCCATTTCCATTTATTATATAAGTAATATGCACTAGAATAGTAATTTGAGTTGAACACCAATACATGCTTTGTATTTGGTTTTGAATCTCAAAAGTGTAGTTCTCGGCATAATCAATATGTGATAAAATCATGCCTTCACCCATGCATTGCATTGACCGCTTGCAATGGTCATCCTGCCACCTTGCAATGAAGTTATGCCTGACAAATTCGGATAATTTGGACTTCAAGTATTCAAAAAACACTATGGTAGAAGTCTCCTTGTATGCTTCTATAATCCTCTTCCGTGGCTTTCCCTCCTGAGTGAGTCCAATAACTTCATTCTCAAAACACTTCCATGTAACAAGTGTTGATGTGGAAGATTCTTCAGGACAAACTGCCAACTTCAAAATACCGCAATCTCTGCATGTACCCATAACACATGATAGTGCATGCCACTCCGCATTCTCTGGTTATGAACAAACAATTTCTTGCCAAAGCGATGTTGTTCCACCATATGTCTTCAAGTGGGCTTGACAATTTGCACCTTCTATCAGAGTATGACAAACTTCACAGAGACACTTACAATTATTAAGAAAGTGGAGTCCTTTCCTTGTATCTCGAATCCTATTGAACCCTTCTCTAAGCATGTCAATCTCAACATGGTAGCGATAGCAACATACATTCCTTTCATTACAGGCTCTAACAAAATATGGCTTCAATTTTTCAAATGCTCTCATTTTGATTACAACATCAGGATGCGCTTCCACAAATCTGTTATAGAATGCCGTCTGCATACAAGTGTAGAAACTATAAGAAGATATCAAACTATGAAAAATATTGATACAAATGGCATAAAACTGAAACATAATGTACTGAAAGGTAAAAAAAAAAATACATCATACACTAAACTGTACATAATATAGTCGAAAGAAGATATAATGCAACGAACTTTTAATTATAAGATTTGGCACAATATGAAAACCATACAGAATGTACTAAAGGATGGAAAATATACATACCTGGGTTTCAAGCAAGTAGTGGGTGCAGTGTTTTTCGTATGTCTTCCGACTTATCCACTTTTGAACGATCTCCTTCCTGTTGGGACTCACGCGAGTTTCTTCAATCCACCATTTTACAACGATGTCTCTAATTTCTTCAGACATACCTGGCCTCTTCTTTTGACTTGCCAACACAAAAGGCCTGTTGCCCAAACGCATACTCTTGCGTTGTGATGCTACCCTTAAGTTATATGGATTCACCTTTAAAATCCTAGACAAAGCTTTTATGTTTTTTACATCTGAAGATACAGCTGCATCTAGAAGAACAACCTTCCTAGCAAGCTTGTCTGCTGATTGAACACCCTTAACGGCCTCCAACTCTTTTTGATAGTTCTCCAAAAATTGAAATTGAACCATTGCATCTTGTTTACAAGGGTAATAGTTTGGAAGGAATGACCTGATGCGCTCATCCTCCAAAAAACACTCCATGATCTTCAGTCTTGAAGATGCGGTAGGACAAGCTTGCATCTTAGTCGTGAAAAAATTCACGATCTCGGATACCACATGACATACTTCGCGTGAAGACAACTCACTACCTTCTTCTCCATTTTCAGAGGTAGTGGCAAGCAATCTTGCTTCTTCTTCTCTCTCCTGCAGTTGCCTACGTTTCTGTTGTCTATCTGCTTCCCCATCTCTCAGACTATCTCTAGTTGCAACGTACTCCTCAGCCCTTACACGAGGACCCTTCCTTTTTGATCCCGCACGTTTATCTACAACACGATTATTTCCCATTGCCCTTAACGTTGACAACCATATACTCTAAAAAGCAATGAAATACTACCCTAAAACCGCTGTCAACACTTCACCTCAAACCGCCATCAATCTCATCTACATTGCCATCATCTCTATAAAATTCATCCCCTAAATCCACTTACAATCAGTAACATGTGAAGCACAGTGCCCTAAACGTCCAGCACATTGCCTTCATCTCTAAACAAGTCGACGTCTCCACAACCCTAGACCCAAAATCAAGGTGGCTGAAGCACTAAATCTACGAAGAGCATACATTCTGTATCAACATTGATCAACTGTACAAAGAATGTACAAACAGTAAGAAGAGAGTACATTTTTGGCAATAATCATGTGAACAAAAAAGAGATGTCAACTGTCAGAAGATACGACAAACACACCATGTGCACGATGTACATGCTTTTCCAAATATACACAGATTCGCCGGCATATTTGGGATCCAAAATTTCATACTAGTTGTACTCGTTGTACTGTTTGTACTGGAGAACCAAAAACGGCCAGGGGGTCGACCGTAGTGTGCGTTCACCCAAAAGCACTCGGCTCCGCGGGCTCTAAAGCGTCCACGCACCTGCTCTTTCCCCTTATGAGCGCCGCGAACATCGAGTTTGGAGGTGGGTGCTCGAAGAGCGCGCGCGTCTCATGTAAAGGTGCTCACTCAAGCCGCCGAAAAAGTTTTGCCAGGGAGGAGATGGTGGCGTTCGAATCTCCAGGCCATCAAGCAGGAGCATAGTGAGCATACGCTCTGTCGACATGACTGTGAGCCACCATTCCAGTGACATTCATGGGAAGCTGTCCAAGACCAGATGTCGCCTTCGTAGTTCTCCACATGCGAGGAAGTGCAGTCTTCGCAGTGTCCATCTTGTCGTGAATGACACAAAGAAAGGTCAGCGGCTTCGCCTTCGACTCCTCTCTCCATGTCGCATAGAGCTTCCGGCAAGATTGCTGATGATTCAAGTGAGCCTGCCTATTGCTATAGAATAGCTCGTAAGCGGGCGTTCCCTTTGGAGTCGTCAGTAAGAACTGATTGAATTCATCGCAAGTACTGCATTTTGCAAAGGTGCTTCCAGATGGCTTAATAGCAACATCCCCGAAAAATTCCTTTCTAACCCTACTAACTGTGGACTGACTTACAGGAGGAAGACCGTAGGAGTCGTTTGTCTGCAAGATGAAATAATTACCATGTGAGAAGAGTATATCAGAAGGACAATCCAGCAGACAGGGCGAAGAACAGAGTATTGCAAAGAAAGGAAATTTCATTTCAACATTGACACAGCCGGAGATCTCCGGTTCACTAACTAGGATTTCGGTCGACTGAAGAAAGAGAGATCTAATCCGTATCATTGTGCAGGGACAAGTAACTTACAGCATTGACGCTTGCTCGAATTTGCTTCCAGTTGTTTCCCACAGGAAGATACTTGAGAGTGTCAATCCGACCATTCCCGACACTACGCATTTGGTGAGGCATCTGATCCGCGTTGTCATTAATAATCGACGTCATTGACCCCATTGCTTGAATAGTGGCAAGCCGTGGGCGCTTGATGCCCTTGTTACCGTGAGTTGCATTGATGATTCTCCTATTGAAATGTGCGATGTACGAGTGAAACGTGGACTTCCGAATTCCATGGATCATGTACCATGCAACGGAGCAGATCTCCGTTCCCAATAGAGTGACGTACTTTCTCTTCCGGTCCCCGTCAATTGAGTGAAACTGCCCGCCTACCGAGATCGCATACTCCTTTCGGTCTTCAAAGGATTTGTCATAGAATTCCGTCTAACAGAAAGAGTCTAGGATTGTTGAAAATATTGGCAGCATTGTCTGGGACAGCACCTTTCCGAGCTGACTTTGCGAATTTCGTCATCCATAGTCTTCTTGGTGTACAAGGATTCTTTCTTGTTAAGGTCTTGCTGTCGGAAAATAAAGCGGTAAGCCTCCTTTGCACGACCCCCCAAATAAGCACCAGAATCAGGTTGTAAAGGCAGGGATGCGAAATGATCTATTGTGCTTTTTAAAGACCTCCCGGAAGGAAAACAACATTCATGAATGGGCCACGATTCATGACTCATAATTCTCTCCGTGTCCCCCACAAATACGTCGAGGACAGTTACACCAATGTTATCTTCTCCCAAGCATCCACTTCGGAAGTGATCCCCTGCTAACGACGCCATGATTCTACTAGAGCAAAGTACTAACAGATTCCCGTCCAATCGCTGCACTTCAAGTCCAACCCATCGCTCACGTGGAACAAAAGGGGACTCGTCGGACCGGAGATCTCCGGTTGGAATCTTCACATCCGCCCTTCTCCACGAGACCGTCCGCCAAAGTGTTTGAACAAGTGAACAATATCCGCGTTGCAAGGGAATGAGTGGAAATTCTTCCGCCAAAGACGTTATGGCCGTTGGTCTGAGTAATACGAACTCACTGGAACCAACTGGTATGTCAACTCCAAGCCATTGACCAACTGGGTGAACCTCGACAATTGATGCTTCTCCAATTTCGCCTGAGCCTGGCCTCAAGAGGTTTACGGACAATCCTGACCACAAAACCTCCGACCTTCCAGTAGACTCCTCGGATGGATCATCTTCTTCCATAGAATCCGCTCGACCGAATTCAGGGCACTGAGCTGCGACCATGGCAAGATCGTCCGAGTCACTCTCCCACCAATCTGAGTCAGACATTCTTCCAGCCTCCGTCGGTCGATGTTCGGCTGGTGGCCGATGGCCTTAGTACATGAATAAGTGGACGTGGATTAAAACTGAAAAACCATGGTCAAAATCGTAGGGTGTGTCTAGCCGGAGATCTCCGGATGACTCGATATTGATCAGCAATGTCGATTCCTCGTGTAAGTGAGGATGTGAAGAGTGAAGCTAGAAGTTCTATTCGAATTTTACTAGAGATCTCCGGTTCATCCAAACCACGCTGCCGTGATATCTTTCAATGATCATCTCGCCCTTGAATAGCCGGAGATCTCCGGGAACCCTGGGCTTGTAAAATGGGACAGCCAGATGTTTTTGGGATAGTTGCCGTGGCCTGCAAGTGAGCATGGCAGAATCCAGATTGTCACGGCTAGAACAGCCGGAGATCTCCGGTTCGCATCAACATCGTTATCGAAACATCGGCCGTACGGAATATTCATGGGTGTGGCAGAAAGATTCAGTCGCCAATCCCTGAGAACTGTTCGGATTCACACCCCGATTAGTCACGTCATCCTACTTCTCGAGTCGAAATATATTAAGCGCTCCGGATCTATCTCTTAATTAGGAGACGATTTAGTTACTGAATCACTACACGACAGCTTCCGGTCGACTTTGAGGGCGAAGAGAAACACAATCTACACCAATCCTATCAAATTGAATGCCGATTTGAAATTATACGAGGATACAACCCTAACACTCCTGGAATACCTACTGTCTAATTGTTTCCCTGCAGAATTCTAGCACGATGTCGCGCACTCAAACACTCTCACTAACTGGCTCAGCTCCCACAGTATCCCAAACCTCTAGAGCAAAAAAAGATGAGAGCTGAGTTGAAGGATACTCTTATCAACCTCCTCATCACCTCCTGGAGGGGAAATTCAGGCGCTCAAATTTGAAACAAATCTTGGGCATGCATACTCTATCATAGTAACTGTTGTACACCATCATGATAGTGCGCATTCTTCGACGTGCCCACGACCGAGGCCACATTCCACTCATGATAAATGAAAGGCTCGTACTCGTGGGATGACCGTATTGTAAGGAAACCATCTAGTTCCGAGAGTGCTGCAAATTAGAAAACGGAAGATAAAGTATGCCCCATGGTGTGTCTTTGTGATTACAAGGGCCGTATCACGTCATGGACTAAGTATAATGTAATCGTATTATTCTTCTTGTACTCACCATTGTGAATGAAATTATACCCTACGCATGGATAACAGTCGGCCCACTGCTGCCCACTACACTAAAAGTTTCATTTAGTGTAATGGCACGAATAGTGTACTTACCATTGTACTTTAATTGCAAACAACTTGACAAATAGTGTACTAATTGCAAACAAGTGTACATTCTAAATAGTTAATTCGATCAAAAATTACTTCATCAATGATAACTTTATCGGAGTACACTCCATGGAATTTATTTATTTTTAAGCTTACTTTTACAAGATATTACTTATTCACGTTTTACTTCTTAAAAAGTTAACTTTTATAAAATTTACTTTTCCAAACATCAACTTTTTCAAAACTTTACTTTACCATACATTTACTTTTACCAAACATTTACTTTTTCAAAACTTTACTTTACCATACAATTACTTTTACCAAACATTTACTTTTTCAAAACTTTACTTTACCATACAATTACTTTTTCCAAACATTTACTTTTTCAAAAATTTACTTTACCATACAATAACGTTTTCGAAACTTTACTTCTTCGAAACCTTACTTTTTCAAAACTTAACTTTTTCAAAAATTTACTTTCTTTCAAGTTTACTTGGAAATAGTGAACTTTTGAAATAGTTCACGTTTTCAAAAGTTCACTTTTTCAAAAGAAAATTATTTCAAAAGTTCATTTTTTCAAAAGTAAATTATTTCAAAAGTTCACTTTTTCAAACGCTTACTTTATCAAATCTTTACTTTTTCAATTGTTCACATTTGGGAAAGCTTATTTTTACAAAAGTTTACCTTTTCAAATGGTAAGTTGTCTTTTTTCCCCGAATTGATGTTTTTTCATAGTTCTTGTTTTTTTCAAAAATGTTGTTTCTTCCTAAATGTTTTTTCCTAATTGTTGTTTTCGCAAAAATGTTGTTTTTACCTATTTGTTGTTTTATCCTAATTATTATTTTTTCGCAATTGTTGTTTTTCCAATTTTTTGTTTATGAGTTTTATTTTTTCTCTTCTTCACCTTTGAGAACACATAATTCTCTTCTACTTTCAATACACTAAACGTGCACGAGTAAAATAGCTAATATTCCAATCAAGTTTACAAAGGTCACAAATAGTGTAGTAGTTCACATTTAGTGTACTATTTTGTCACTACACTAATTGCGTAGTTGACAATTAGTGTATGGGTTCGTATTTAGTGTGCACTACACTAAATGAAACTTTTAGTGTAGTGTTGTTCAACTGACACTACAGGACACAAGTAGAACGTCGACATTCGTTTCCAATGTGAAATATCTCCAAAATTTCCTAGTTCGACAGAAGCTATTTGTCTACTTTTGAAGATACGTGCAGAAATATATAACTGAGCAGATGCTTTTAAAAGTACAGCAACCTGGTCCTATGAAAACAGGTACAGCTTCCGTGGTAAGGCAGGATTGTTCATCACGGTTTTAGGGTTTACGGGTTTAGGGTCTAGGGTCTAGTGTCTAGGGTCTAGGGTCTAGGGTCTAGGGTCTAGGGTCTAGGGTCTAGGATCTAGGGTCTAGGGTCTAGGGTCTAGGGTCTAGGGTCTAGGGTCTAGGGTCTAGGGTCTAGGGTCTAGGGTCTAGGGTCTAGGGTCTAGGGTCTAGGGTCTAGGGTCTAGGGTCTAGGGTCTAGGGTCTAGGGTCTAGGGTCTAGGGTCTAGGGTCTAGGGTCTAGGGTCTAGGGTCTAGGGTCTAGGGTCTAGGGTCTAGGGTCTAGGGTCTAGGGTCTAGGGTCTAGGGTCTAGGGTCTAGGGTCTAGGGTCTAGGGTCTAGGGTCTAGGGTCTAGGGTCTAGGGTCTAGGGTCTAGGGTCTAGGGTCTAGGGTCTAGGGTCTTGGGTCTAGGGTCTAGGGTCTACGGTCTAGGTTTAGGGTTTACGGTTTAAAGTTTCGGGTTCACTATTTACAGTTTAGGGTTTAGGGCTTAGGGTTTCTACTTCACGGTTTGGGGTTGAAGGTTAAGGGTTCACGGTTTATGGTTCACCATGGAAGGTTCTGGGTTCATGAAGGTCGAGGGCTTATATCAACTTTAACTATTTAAGACTTTGATACATTATAATTTAGTTAGAGGGAGAATAAAGAAGAGAGGGAGGATAATGGATATAATTTTAGAGTAGACTAGCTGTTGGCGCTTGCTTTGCAATGCATTAGCCCAACCATTTTTATGTATTTTTAATATTTTAAAATACTAAAAAATGAAAGGTGGAATGATTCACAGTACAGTTGACACCGCGGTTCAAGTAGCGTTTTTGTAGTTCACAGCATGGTTGACTACGCGATAGTTCACTTCGTCGTTTATGGCGCAAATTATGATTTTAGTACTATGGCTAGGAGTTGGGGCTTGCTTTGCAACGCATTAGTTCAACCATTAATGTAGTTTTAATATCACAAAATAATTAAGAAGAAAGGTAACAACAAAGTATATATCTCTTTGGAACCTATGCATGATTTAATAATGCAATAGAATAGAATAGAAAAAACAATTTTACTATTTCAATAGTACAATATTAATAACCAAAGATGGATATTGAGTAGGAGGGGTAATTAAAAGTAAAATAAATTAAAATCAAGGGAGAGGGAGAGTAAGGGAAGGACAGTAATTGAGAAGGAGAGTAAGAGAGTGAGAGGAAGGGAGGGATTTATTTTAAAGTAATTTATATTTTTAGAATATGCCACTAGGGGAATTTAAGGAATAAAAAAAAAAAGTCAAAATTCGAAAAGAGATGGAGAGGGAGAGTAAGGAAGTGAGGGAGAATAAGAGGTAGGGAGGGAGAATAAGGGATAGGGAGGGAGAGTAAGCGAGGAAGAGTGCGAGATTGTTTTTGAGAGTAGTTATTTGATTTTAGAATGTGAATTTATTGAAAGAAGGAAAATCCAAAAAAGTAAACTTCAAAAGGAAAATAGAGATGGAGATGGAGAAGGAGAGGAGAGTAAGAGTATAATAAATTAAAAACAAGTAGGAGGGAGAGTAAGCGAGGGAGAATAAGGCAGAGAGGGAGAGTAAAAGAAGGAGAGTAAGAGAGAGAGAGTAAGGGAGGGATTTATTTTAAAGTAATTTATATTTTTAGAATATGCCACTAGGGGAATTTAGGGAATTAAAAAAAAAAGTCAAAATTAGAAAAGAGATGGAGAGGGAGAGTAAGGAAGTGAGGGAGAATAAGGGATAGGGAGGGAGAGTAAGCAAGGAAGAGTGCGGGATTTATTTTTAGAGTAGTAGGTTAATTTAAGAATGTGTAATTATTGAAATCACGGGGAGCCTAAAAACTACTAGAATCAAGATTAAAAATTAGATGGAGATAGAGAAGGAGGGGAGAGCAAAACATAAATAAGAAAAACAAGTGAGGGAAAGAAGGGAGGGAGTGTAACGGAGAGGGAGATTAAGCTTTTTCACTTATGACGTTTTAAATTCAAGTATGATGATTACTCTATTACCCGGTGAACCCGAGTATCTACTGTAGCCATATGTAATACCCAGGAATCCGGGTATCAATACGTCTTGTCACGCATGCTCACGACATTGACAATTCATGATTGTGAAATGTACACGTTGTATATGTAAGTGATTAGAGCTGATTTTTAAGTTCACCCACTGTCATCATGAGCCGTCACAGCCCTTGAGCCGTCCAGCTTGTCCCTATCGGGTTAGGGGAACTCCAAGCATCAAACCTTTCTTGTTTTTTATGGGTGTTGTCTTTGTAATGTCGTAGGTAGTGAGCGGAAGTGGCGGGAGGGGTTTTTTTCGTGGTTTGCGTAGTAGGCATCAACGCATTAGGTTAGGGCGGTGTGCACTGTGAGAGGCTGTCGGTGTGCGAGGTGAGTGTTGATAAAAGTGAGGGACATTGAGCATATCGTCCAGAGGTTGTTACTGGATATGGACTGAAGGTCAGAGAGCAGGACTGGAACAGAGATACTGAAATAGGTTTTTAAATTTAGTGAGCGCGTCGGTTCACGAGCGAAGCTGAAACGACGTTGCGGTTGAGGGTGGCGTCTTCACGAACGACCACGAGGAACGGGTGCGCCGAATCGGTCAGTGAAGAGGTATGTACTGTCTCACAGATAAAAATTCAGTGTCATCAAATATCGAAGTTTCCAGGACTGCTTAGAATCGGCACTCGGGCAGGTGTAGGGTTCGGTAAGCGCCATTAGGGTTCAAGAGAGTCGAGTAATTCTGATGTTGTTAGACGTTGAAGCGGAATTGTAGGGCTTAGGGTATAGGGTTCTGGTATTCAGTGCATTCAGTATAGAAGGTCCGGAAATGAGCATGTTATGCATGTTATGCGTGTAAATGAGCATGTCATCCGTAAATGAGCAGTGTTGAAATTTATTTCGCGGAAATCTTGTCAATCAGATGTGGACCTGAAATTCTAGGGCATCTGAAAAATTGTAGAGTTTGTGAGGCTGAGTTGTTGAACGTTGATGTCATCCAAAGCTGTGAATTCGCTTCGATCCCGAGGAGTTCCTCGAGGAGGTTGGGAAATGGCGACTGGAGCTGGAACGTCGAGTGAGACATCATGGAAAGGAGATCGGTAAGTCCACAACATTGAACTGTTTTCACTGTGTCCGAGCGACTCTGTGTGGACTCTATATTTAATTGTGATTCAAGTTTGTTCATTTGATTCCTAGCGGGTGTATGACAACAAAGTACACTTAAATAATGAAGAGAAACCTCAGAGGATGAGTACTAGAATTCAGATAATTGTAGGCTATAGTCGATTTTATTTTTGATGTCCCATGAACAGAAGTGTGTTTCGAATCATGAATTTGCGAGTGATGATGGTATTGTACGAACGTCAAAATGTGCTTGTCCATACTAAGTCCTTCGAGTCCGGTCCGATTTAATGACAAGAGTAATCCATGTGCAAACGTCACATTTGGCGTTCCATCGGAACATTTGCAGATTCAATTTCCTGTGTGTAAGGTCGGTTATTGAAAGCATTGTGTGAGCATTTGATTTGTCTCAGTGTGTTTTGTAACTTGAAACATGAATTTTGAGTATGTAAAACTTCCAGTGTAGAGCGACGCTATCTTGTGAGCGGTGAGCGGCGAGCGGCGAGCAGGGAGCCTAAAAATCTCTGGAAAAAAAAAAAAAAAAAATGTTTTTTTCAAAAAAATGTGAAATTCAAGGAAAAATCCGCAGAAATGAAAAAATTGCACACAAAGTTTGATACAATTTACTAAATTAAGAATGAGTCCTACAACCGTGGTCACCTCAGCTTTGTCAAAACAACTTCTGATTTGGGGTCTTCTCCTCTCTCGTGACTACGTTTCTATGAACATTCAATTTATTACTTAGTACAATATCATGTCTCATATATTCTGAATTCAGGATTTTGATCCCCAATTCAAAAGTATAATTTGATATCTTGCTCACTCTGTGATGCTGCTTAGGACCAAATCTTGACGTCTGATCTTTGCTACAAACTCTGACTACTCATGCTTGTTCTGCAATGTTGGCAACTTCGAGAATGCGCATCACTTCGCTGAAGCTATAACTGGGAGCGTGCATGAATACGTCCACCTTGTAATCCATCTTACACAAGTAACGAAGGATGTAGTACACATGCTTGCAATACTTCCACTGCCCCTTTTTTCCCAATGCCTCTGACTGCATTTTCAAGAAATCAGGGCAAGAACACCCCGGGAGGTCCGTAAAGGTGATGCAGTAGGACTTTTCAAAGCATGTGTCAAGGGTAATAACACATCCCCAACCTGGGTATGGTATGGCAACGACGTTCGAAACGTAACAGTTATTCATAAGAGCCGCGCTTGACCACTTATTGCGTTGCTCAATTGTGGGAACGTCCGAGGCCCTACGGATCGCATAGCCGTGCCGAAATGTGTGGAATGAATTTGGATTCACGGGAACCGGGAAGTGGGAACGCGGAAGGGGCATGTCCAAAGACACTTGGAATTGTCTACGTGGTGAAAGAGCACCACGTTGCTGCAATTGGAAACTGGCTTCCTCTAACGCCAATACCTCTTGCACTGTTAGGTTTGTGCCAAACTTCACAGGCCACGTCATCGGAACTGCTGGCCAATCCAGTACAAATGATCGCTTCGATCCCTTCACACAACGGCTAATGTCATCAGGGCAAAACCAGAACTTCGCAGCAACATTTCGTGGACTCCTGAAATCCTTCTTAAAACCAGCGTATGTTGGGGCCGGAGTTCCATAACTTCCACATTGTACTCGAGCGTTGCATTGCTGACCTGTATGAGCTTGCAATGCCTGGCATCTTCGATCGGACTTCTTTGGAAGACGAGCAATGTGCCACTTCATTGGATCACAGTCCGACTCTTGGACGGAGGTTGTGTGTTGAACTCCGGAGTTTTGACCGCTAAGGGACTCCTCGATACGTGCCCGAGTCACCCTTGTCCCATCTCGTGGAATAGAGTAGTTCACCGTATCGAAACGGTGAGAATCATGTTCGGACCCTGGGGGCAAATCAAGCTTGCGCTTCGTTGACCCAAAAATCTCCGAACCTTCTAGTCCGCCAGTTCGGTTTAATAGATCTGCAGCATTTGGAAAGTTCCTAATAGCCTCAGCAATGAGTTTGGGATCACCTGAACGTTGAGCAGAACGAAGCCTCAGCGTGCCTTTGTCCGGTCCAGTACCAGATGTTCCACCCTTCAACCATGCACGATATGAAGTTATCTGCATGAAAGCACGGATGAGATCGTCCACGGTGGCAGCGTACAAGCATGTCATCGTGTTCCCTGATTGTTGAAGCCACCGGTTGTGGACGGTTTCAGCGAGGTTGCATGAAGGCATGTCCGCCCTCTCATCCAGCGTCAGATCCTATAAGGAGTCAACGAGGGTCATAAATGATTTCAAAGCACTATAACAGATAGAATTGGAGAATAGATTGTATGAAAAGTACAGAGAACTTACAAGTTGCATTGCGCCGCCCCACTGTCGATACCAAAAGTGCCAAAACGCCATCCAATCCTCAAGAGCTCGTCGCCCTACTTCGGTAGTGGCACCAGAGGACACCCACCACCCTCTTACTACATTATATTGCGCTTCGGCCTCCTCTTGTGACTTTGCATTCTTCCAAATCTTGCAAAGGGCAATATGTTGGTCTTGGAAGCCGGCAATAATGTTCCGAACGGTGGCTCGCTGGAGGCATTTCGTCCAATGGAATAGACAAGTCCGTTCCTTGTTGTCCATGGGCTTGTCTTTGTCGCCGTTGCAGTAAACTCGACG
Organism: Bryoerythrophyllum caledonicum; assembly: GCA_963971425.1. NCBI lineage: Eukaryota > Viridiplantae > Streptophyta > Bryopsida > Pottiales > Pottiaceae > Bryoerythrophyllum > Bryoerythrophyllum caledonicum. Next base: position 30,588,365 of record OZ020519.1, on the reverse strand, counting down.
AACTGCGTGCCAGTTAGCTCCAGCACTATCCGCCATGAAGCCCTTGAAGTTCGTCGCCTCCAATCCATGGTTCTTCATTGTATTATTCAAATTCTCCCAGAAAAGCTGTTGTGCGTCAGCATCCTCGGATTGCATATCGCACATGGCAATTGTCATGACTCGACAATACTTACTGTTATATACATGACATGCCATGGTTGTCCATTCTTTGACCCGCTTGACATGATCGAACATCAACCAACAATCTTGTAGGTCATTCCCGGGTTGCATACGCTTGACAAGATCCACACCACTACCTCCTCGATCGACTGACATCTTGAAGACAAATACTTTACCTTTGGATTGACCAGGGAACTTGTTCTCGTGTATGAACACGAACTTGGACGATTCTTTTAGGGCCATAATGTTGTCCATCACTCCTTTACCACCACTATAGAACCTCTTGCAAGTTGACACAAGGTTTCTAATATTTGGAGATGAGAGTGTCTCGAATTGATCCAGGACAACGTCCATAGAAGCTCCTTCCAAAGTAGATGACCCGGATGCCGGACGAATCAAGTAGTCAGAAAGAAAGTTCTTGCTCGCTGCCATTATGATTGCGGAGTTCGTAGCCTTCGGTGTGCGCTGGACTTCTTTGGCAACACAGTCGTGGACAACGTCTATCGCGCACTGGTCGACGCCTTTCGAGATGGGATGGTCATGGTGCCCAAGATGAATGGCCGCACGAGTGCGTGACGGATCGGTCGATGTCACGTAGTAGATACGAGCATCACAGAGAGATATACAAATAGGAGGAGTCCGACAAAGCTTACATGCCAATGTTGACTTCTCGGAGGGTGGTCCGTTGACAGGAAACGGGATGAAGGCGAACCCGCTCCACTCGGTTTGATTCGTGCGCCTTTCATTTCTGCTCTTATAGTCACAACTTGCGTTGGGACACTGGAGATGCCCGGTACACGTTGACTTCCGGTATGTGAGGCTGAAGTCATTCTTGATGTTTGTAGTCATCGTCCTGCACCAAGCGTGACCATCGTACTGCTTACTCATACCATCGAGCCCCCCTCCAAACTGTGGGGGGATACCCTCTGGAAGTGGCGGTAGTTCAAAGATTTGGTTTCCATTGTAATCTGGAGGCAAGTACTTCACACTTTTCAGATCTAGACTATCTAGATCAATTCGTGACAACTCCGACCTGGACCCCTTCCTAAGACCTGTTTTACGCACTTGCAAAAGAATACTCCGTATTCTTCTGGATTTAGGATCAACTGGTGGCTTTCCTATTGAAACAGATTGGGACGTATCGGATATCGATGCAGGTGAAATAGACATACTGGGAAGGAATGACTTGTGACAATTGGTTAGATTTTGTGAGTTACCTACGTTGGGATCAGTGAAATCTTCTTCCTCTGTGTTGCTAAGTGTATGGACAATTGGGATAGACCTCATGCCCAAACCAGGCAGGAGTATCGTATCTCCGGAATCCTCTGAAAAAGTGGTGACGGCTGTAGATGCATGACCAGACATCTGAGCATCTAACACACCGTACACTTTGAATGAACCTGAACATAAATTCCACACAAATCCTACCGCATCACGATCTTTGACTTGATAAATGGATTGCGTGTGAATCCCGTTACTATCAAATACTTCATGTTCGACTTGAACTGTTCCACTCTTAAATCCGAAACGTAGACAGAGCAAAGATTCTGCGACAATGACAGTGCCACGTTCACCAACAGGCATGAGAAAAGGGATGCCCCCTCGACATGATGAAAGAGACGCCATGTTCCAGGGGTCTCAAAGAAGGTTGAACAACTTCGCAAAATGACCTTGGGTTGACGAAAGAGAATGAGTCACTGCTTGCGTCCACATTCAAATAAGATGGTTCATTGGCCTTTTTCCGGCGGGATAATAAATTAATATTACACGTAGGATGCTCATGCAGCAATTCTCTTTCCTCCTGGACGGATACGACAAAAAGCAATGAAAGTCATGCTTGTAGTAGTCCATGCATATCTTAATATATCAAATTATCTAATCGGGGCTCCTTGAAACGGAAGGGTTGCCCATTGTTTTAATACCATGCTTGCAGTCTTTTTTCAATAGTGATGCTCGGTATACCTATAAATATGAAGTTTGCGCCAGACGGTGGGATATATATGGTGAAAGTAACATTAGTAGAGACTACAACGCTGTCTCTATTCAAACTAAAGACTGTCAAGATCCGATATTTTCGAGAACTGAATCTATCCCCCCCGTCGAAGGTAGCATGATGAGATAAGTATTGCACGGTTGCGACCTTGCAGTTGTGACTATTAGTGAGTGCTATACCTGCTAGTTTGTGATGTTTCGGAAGTGGAGATAACAGTTTAGGGTTGAGTGCTGAGGATGACTAAGAATGCTAGACAGAGGAGAAGACCTACAAAGTTTTCAAATCCTAAGCAAGTACGCGCTCAGAAGAAACGTCGAGAGAAGCTAGCATTATTAACTTCTCAGAATACAGTAGTAGTGGGCGCAACATCAAGTAAGGAACTTAGGGATTTGACAACTATCTACAAAGGAGCTTCATCATCCCGTTACAGAGATCAGGTATTTTTTGATTGGTGTTCCATTGATTTGCAGAGATTATTGACTCATATAAGTTGAGTAGTGTTAGGGCTTGACTACAGTCGTTCCAATATCGTGCAGGTGAACAGGCCTAGTGAGCATATTTGTGGGAAGACACTAGAAGAGGACTTACTTCAAGCTAATACGATGAGTCAATATCCAGGTGCTGGTCCTCCTCGTTTAGGGTACGCGAATTAAAGTCAGGTGCTCGCGTGGAGCGGAGCTCGCTAGTGAGAGCAGATTGCAGTGCTCGTGGTAGAGGTACGCGCGTTTTTTTTTTGAAATTTTGGTTGCACAATTTGACCCTCGGATCCGAGGGTGGTCTGGTGAGTCGTGGTTTTTGATTTTCCTCTTCACGAGTACTGTTGCTCGTCGGTTTTCTTATCTCCAACTACTCCTCGTTTAGGGTACGCGTAGCAAGTTGCAGGGTCGCAGGATGACAGGATCCGTAATAGGGGACTATCTCATACGCTCGTGGAGAAGGTACGCTGATTTTTTATGTTGATTGCATGCTTGGTGCTGAGGTTTGTATGTTGGTTTCAGGTGGAGGCCTCGGGTCAGAAGCGCTTAAGGAACGTTGGGTCCTTTGGGATGTCCATGACTACAGGGAGCGTCCCCCTCGATGAGGTAGGCTGCTGCGTTCCGAGTGAGAGAGATTTATAGGCTCACTGTGTTTCTATGGTGACGTTCCTTTGTGCTTTAATATTTCAGGCGGCACCGCAAGAACAAGGGTCGGTATCCTGTAGGGAGAGCTTAGATCCGATGAATCAACCTGAGGAGGAAGAGATCCATGACTTTGAGGGCGACTCGAGGATGGAATCGACCGAGCAAGCGTTGAGGAAGTCCATTCGTGGGACAACGTCAGATGTCCTACAGAGGTCACTCTACCCTTCAATCGAGGAGCTCCTCATTCCACTATGCCGCATGCTACCTATGACGGAAGTTCGTCTCCCCTTGAAGAGTGATGTTGAGAAGCTCAAGGCGGAGTTTGTGAAGGGATATCGACCCGGATCCGCATGTTTCTATGTTGCGTCGAAGAGTTTCTCAATGACCGAGGAGGAGGTACTCCCTTCTGAGCGAGCCAACTGGTCTACACTTTGGCAAGAGGAAGATCGCAAGTTTGAGATGATGTTGCAGATGAGGCCGGAGTTGCAGTCGTTCTCAAACAAGTACTTCTTTATCTGGGATGGCAACCACCGCCACATTGCGTGGATGGAGGTGATATCCCAGATGCACTCTCGAGACTTCATCTTCCATTCACCGGTGAGGGCAGTGGTTCTAGAGCCGTGTTTGGAAAACCGCCATATTCTTCTCAACGCCATGACTGATCTTAACAAGTAAGATGCAATCCTCCTGGTTTTTGTCAATAATAATTCTGCAATTCTCCAATTATCATCGTTGCTATGGTCGTATTTGGTGGTTTAAATCCATATTGGTCATGCACGTATCTAAATTATGGTTTGTTTATTCTAGGCAAAAAGAGGCTGATCACGTCACGCAGCATTTATCACATGAGTTGAAGAGGGTCCAACATTTCGGATTGTTGGACTTTGAGCAGTTGAAGGGCTTGATTAGTGATGATGATTACGAAGCTAGTGTGCACGAGTAGGGGAAGAAGACTACAAAGAAATGGTATCACATGACGTATGACGCATTTCAGAAACTCATGTTTGAGGTATGCTTATCAGCCTACACTTGAATTGAAATTATCATTGCATTTTTGTTCAATAACTGTTAAATTTTCATTATGTATTTCTGATGAATGTTGGTTTCTAGCGGGAGATTATTGCTGCCCAAGAGGAGTGCATACGCAATTACAAGGATAGCCTTGTCACTGGTGTTGGTGTTGATCGCGTTGGAAGTCCAGCAGAGTTGGTGAGACTCTGCACCGATGCCGTGCACAAGAAAAAAATAGCTTGTCAAACAACATTCACACGGATGTTGGCGGTTGCAAACCCGGCGAACGGTGAGGAATTCTTCAAGGAGGTATGTGAATTTCAAATTATATGGCATCTGTTTATGTTTTATCCATATTGTTTCAATTTGTTTTAGTTTCGAACCATAATTGAGTCCAGTTACTCGTGCTCTACTTTAGGTGTTGCGTCATTTCGATATTTACCAGACTAAGCCAGAGATGACACTCGAGAAGCTCCAACTCATTTGCACGGCGAAGGTGGCTGGGAAGTTCAAGGGAAGATGGTGCAAATGGTGGAACATGAGCAAGGACAGTAGGGCGGAGTACAATTTCCCCAAATCGCCAGCTTCAGACACGAGTCTTCGGGGATGGATCGATACTGCAGCCTTTTGGACATGGGTGAGTTTTCCAAATCTCTATTGTCTATTGCAATTACAAGTAACAATTTTGGATATTGATTTTGTCTAAGAGATTGTACTGTATATTATAGTTGGAGGAGGAAATTGAGAAGAAGTTCTCGGAGCTAATTGAAGAGGACAACGTCGTATTGAAGAATGACGGGCTCCCTAATCCCATCCAAGACATTTTTTCTTGGATGGAGGCTTGGAGCATCATGCTGTGGGCGAAGGCATTCAAGGACCACCTTGGGAGAAAAGGTGTGTTCTCGAAGTCAGAGGAGTTTCTAAAGCAGGAGGGATGCGAGAAGACCATGAAGCGGGCGGTGCTTCGCTACTTCTGGAGGGAGCTAGTGGTTAAAGGAGCGTTGGTGCCAAGTCAAATGCCCATCCGCTTCAAGAAGTGGACGGACCCTACTTCACCAGACTGTATCTTCACCGAGCAGCAGAGGCAGCGTTTTTCTCGTCATCACTTGGTGCAGTGCCCTTGGTACTTGGAGTTGAAGAATTCGGATCCCACACCGGGTGAAGAGCTTCAGCTTTGAAGAGACTGTGATTCCTTAGCCACTGGTGGAGATGGCGACATGCTTCCTTCTTCAGTTTCTGCCGTAGTTGAGGCAGTTGACGGTTCGCTTTTAGAGAAGGATCGTGCAAAGGCTGCGGAAAGGGCGACGAAGGCGGCGCTCAAGGCGGCAGAGAAGGAGGCATTCAGGGTGGAGAATCTCAAAGCGAAGAGTTTGAAGAAGGAGACGAGGGAGAGGAACAGGGAGTTGGCGGCATTGGTGGCAAAGGAGGGGCCTGAGAAGTTGTTTGCTCAGCTTGGAGGGGCAGCAGCGTTCGCTATTCCAGCTGCCATGGGACCGACGCAAGGCATTTCTCCATCGGGCAGCAGCCGACCCTCCACCTACGTGGCAAAGCCCTCGCAGACAATCTACATGATTCCTGCAGTGGAGCATTTGGAGTCTACTGTCGGAGTGGAGGTGATTTCTCAAAGCGCTCTCAGCATTATGACTTTGTTCGATAGTATTGCTAAAGAGGATGACCTGCCATCTCTTTGGTTAGAGATGCGGCAGTTTATGAAGGTGCATTCCGGGTCGCGCTTGCGGCATCACCGCGGAGAGCCTTGCGATGACGGTTTGGTGGACATGATACTCTTTGATGTCCCTGAGGATTTGCCCGTCCCTGGAATTGAGGGCGGTGGTTCGGTGCCGAGTTGGAACAAACTTCCAACTCAGCACTCTGATGGAGGAAAGCTCAAATCCCCTTGGATTCACCGATGTTTCGAGATGGCAAAGACCTTGCTTCGCGATGGGGCACCGCTCATCGTGTTCTACCCAGACTCGAAGTTCATCTCGAACGAACTTCATGCTTGGGCTGAGTGGGCAGATTTCCGTTAGGAGACAAAGTGGTTTGCCATTAATGGCTTGTCTCTCTCCCGCGAGGGCCATCCTGGTCGCACTCACAAGTGCTTCATGGTGAAGTGCTATGTGAGGAAGTTGGAGCCTTGGGTTCCGTTTTCATTTAATGATAGGATGGAATTGCTGCTGGAGGGGATTCAATTGTCATCAGATGGTCACTTGACCAATCTGATTTCACAGGAGACACTGACGATGAAAGGATCCACCAACCAGCCATGGCGTGGAGCACGAGAGAAGTCCTCCAACCTCATGGAGGCTCTTATCGACCTTTGTACCAAAGAAGATGAGATTGTCCTCGATCTTACAGCATCCACAGGTAAGTGTTCTACAGACTTCTTCTTCTCTCATGGTTTTTTTTCCTCATTTGCTAACTTCTATTAACTTGTTTCATTATAATAGGTGCATCCATCAAGGCTTGTAAGGCCCTTAAGCGCCACATCCTCGCATTAGAAGAGGACGCTGGTTTGGTTGATGAGGTCCTCCGCCCTTTGATTCCGAGCACCATGGAAGTAGAGTCCGGAATTCAGCCACCGTTGCATGAAGGCTCTAGAAAACGCCCATTGGAGGTCGATGATGACGAGCCCGAGGTGAAGACCGCTCGCAAGAGGACTTGTAAGTACGTTTAGGGTCCCATCTTATTTAATTGACTTTCCGTTGAAGTTTACTGCCTTTGAAAATATTCAGTCGTTGACATCACCGTTCCACTTGATTAATGCAGTCGGTCGACGTCGTTGATGGCTTCATCATCCACATCTCAAACCGGAGTGTTATCGCGCTTGTCGAAGGAGATGATGAGTCCGCCTCGTTCGTATCACATGAATCATTGGGATTGGAGCATCGCACATGCGATGGCTGCCCTACCATCTCCTCCTCCGATTTCACGAGTACCCCAACGCAGGTGCGCAGCAGAGCGCTTCATAGATGGGGAAGCGGTTGGTAGTGGTACGGATAGTAGTTCGCCTGGTATTTATGAGGATAGCTCAGATGAGCTATCAGGGGAGGAAAATTGAATTAGCCATTTGGTTGTATTTTTTTTTAACAATGCATGTTGTTTTTTTATATCTTTATTAAAGTCTTCTATCTATTGTGTTTTATTCAGGAATATCGATTTGTTTCTTTATATACTTAGCCAACGTAATTATCATTTGTGTTATGTTAATACATTTCATGTTTTGTGCCACGAGATTTTTACAATCTCAAACCATATTTATTGAACATGCCAATACTTTCAAAGTATCTAACTTTTCCAAATCAAAGTAGTAAAACAACACGGGTATCGCCTAGGTATTAGATGGATGTCACCCATGTATTAAAAGGATAAAGTAGATCCAATCCACGGCCATAGATGTCACTCCAGGTTTTTAGACGAATTGTTACAATCCTAAACATCAAGAATTACGTAGTCACAATGTCCAAATATCTTGTCGTTGTTTATTGTTGCATGTTTTTAATTTATTGCCAAAAGTTTGTAAATTTAATCCACGGCCTTAGGTACCATATATTTTTTTAGATTTTTTGGGCAAAAAAAAAAACCAAAAAAACTGTGCTCACCGCTCGCTGCTCAAGGCTCACCGCTCACAAGATAGCAATCCTGTTCCAGTGTAGTATGTCAAACTTCTCTGTGAATGAATGTGAATATACGCGTGATGGTAAGTTGCGATTAGTGCAATGTTAATCCGTACTTGCATCAGCCGGAGATCTCCGGTTGCATCCCGAACGGAATATGGAGTTCCAATAATCAGCCGGAGATCTCCGGATAATGTCAAGGTATGATGAATCTTGATATATTTTCCCACGATTTAGTAAATCTCAGAAATATCCGGAGATCTCCGGACGTTACGAAGTAGTGCATATACGCGCGTAGGAAGATGTGAATATCGTGAAACTCGACATTTAGGTCATCATCCGGAGATCTCCGGTTCAGGACAGAAGTGGCTCCGACTGATACGTACCGAATCGTTCCTGGACGGATGCACACGACACCCGCAAATCAGCCGGAGATCTCCGGATACGTTTGCAATGGAATTAAACGAAAACGAACGCCATTGCTGCTCACAATCCGACATAGAGCTGTAGATCTCGGGACGTTTCAAGTATGTTTCGATACCCCCTCACGCCGACTACAGATCGTTCTTGACCAACCGGAGATCTCCGGCTGAGCTCATGCAAGATACTTGAAGCGATTTAAGATCAGCCAAGTGTCTGTAGATCTGATAATTGTGCGAAGACCTCCCCTTGCTTGGGCAGTAATAAAATATTTTAGAAGCTCGATTTCTATCATCCATCCCTAGGAATGCAGCCGGTTTTGAGTGACGGACTCTCCATAGGTTACCGATCACTTGCAGTGATTTCTAACTGCGTTTGTGCTCTTTCGAACTCATCTTGCAGGGATTCCTGGACAACCACACTTCCGACAGAAAGCTGTCCCGGGAAGCTTGGGGCGTTTGTAGAGTTCTGGCTCCCTGAGTTTAACTACAGAGGAATTCACAATGTTGGCTACGTCTACAAATGCCGAGAGAGCATTACCCAGTGAGGAATGAAGCTCTTGAAAACCCCTGAAGAAGCCTGAAAATACGTCCTTCAACTTCGGATTGGGAAACGGGGACACCCCGACATTGGACTCGAGGTTCTAGAGATGCAGGGTCTTGACGACGATGTCTGCCTCTTTGTCGTCCAGGAGAACGTGGACTCATCCACCGAGCCTCTCATATACGGCTTGATTCTGGAGACATCTAAGATTTCGGATGAGATGGCGGAGACATGTCAGAATGAGAACTTCTTATTCAGCCCTCCCACGAGTGATACATGGAGCCCGACGTACGTTAATGAGTAGTAGAAGTGGATGGCAGAAGCACAAGAGAAGTCCCGAAAGCCCGTGCCAGACCCGACACCCATTATGTCCCTGACACCAGAATCAACCCCGGAAAGAAAACGCAAGACAACCTTGAAAACTTTGACCCCAGGTTCCTCGTCGCGGGCAGAGAAGGGAAAGAAAGCGAAGGCCGATGAGCCTGGCCTGGCGATCGAAAAGTGCCTATACTTCACACAGGCTGACCTCGCCAAAATGAAGAGGACTGAAGTTGAAGCAATTGGCAAGGTTCTCGACGACGTGTTCAAGAACATATACATACTCAAGAATAAGCCTTTGACAGTAGAAGACCTTGTCACGAAGAAGGATTTCGTGAAGCTCGTTCATTTCAATAATCTACATAGGGCCCCCCCTGGAGGATTAGTGTACAGGGGCATCCAGAAAGAACGGCTCAAAGGAATCATCAACGCAGTTCGTGCGTCGTCGAAGGCCACGGCCCCAGAGATTCACATTCGAGTCTTGCCACTGAAGAATAAACCTGACGGAACTAAGGTGGAGTTCTTCGCGACCAAACCGACGAAGGAGGACTGCCTTAGGGACACGACACACTTTTACATTATTGGTGGTCAGCATACTGTGGAGGCGCACAAGATCTTGTCACACGAACTGCCATCAACGTGGACGCTCGAAGAAATATCGCACTTCTCTATCATCCCGGTTTGGACCAAACCAAACCCCAAAGACATGACCCTGCTACAACTCTCGCGCGCTCTGAACCAAGATCTGACGGGTCTACGGAAGGAGCAGAGTTTTACCGAGCAGCTGCAAACGTGCAGAGTGAAGTGGTTTGAGTTCGGGAAACCCGCCCCCCTACTCTATAGTCGTCCACAATCTGACGAATTCTCGGTAAGCTTACATCCTCCACCTGAATATATTTCAATTTCATCAATGAGCTCATTCTTCAAGCAACAATTCCAATATACCGGAGATCTCCGGGTGCTCACACACTGAGTTATATATTATTGCAGACATTCCAACGGCAAGTGGTGCCGACGGTTTTCACTCACCTCGGCAAAACTGACCCAAAAGACGCGAAGGTCCCTCTTCCATTCGAGATGGATGACGTGGTGGTCCAGAAGTGGATCGTAATCGATAGGATGTTCGTCACTGGACTCCTACCAGACTCGAACGGGAAGACTGGCGACCCAGCTAAGCTGAAGCGGAAGCCTTTGGTGCAGAACGACTTCAAGCCACTCTATAAAATGCGCGCTAAAGACCTTGACTACCTCGCGGAGTTAGTGCTCGCGAAGAAGGTATGTGTGAAGTCCTCCAAAGCGGCAAATCAAGGTACTATGAAAGGGCAGGCCGAGACACTCGAAAATGCGGCGAACAGGGAGAAGAGAATTCGGGCTATGAAGAATGAACTCATGTTAAATTACAAGTCGCACTCCCTTCCCTCGAAGGCTGTTGACTTCGTCCCTTACACGAAGGAGCACTGGGACGCCTTTGCGGCAGAGTGGGATATTGGACGGGTTCAGCTCGAGTCCTGGGTGGACGCCGCTAATCACTCTGCCAAGGGTAAAGCTTAGCTTGAGGGTCGACTGAAGGTGATCAACAAGGAGACCGACCCCACCCCGGACGTCCTTGTATCCATCTGGAGTCAACACATCGTTGAGGATGCTACTGAGGCCACACCCACGGATGACAAGTCCCTGTTCGACTCCAAATACACCTACAGGGTTATGCCAGAGAGAGGGGGCAAGATCGCCGAAGTACTTATCATGCCGGACATTCAAGAGTGGCGTAACGTCAATGACCCTCACTTTTACTTCTTTTTCCTCTATTGCGTGAAAGACGACATATGCCGTGCACAGGTCCTGGATGCGTTGGACTTCAGAACCATTTTCGACCATCTGGAAGTGGACACGAAGGACGGGAGGACGAGGGTCAGATCACCGCCCGTCCTTATCACCGATGTCGCGGGATTCGTTGAATTGAAGAGGTACATCAGTCTTCGGCAGAGAGAGTCCAGGGGCAAGGTGAAATTGTGGACGACGCATGTGGTCTACTACTTCCCCCACCCAGGTGATTGGTTTCCGACCCCAGTAATCCGGGTCGAGGAGGTAGTGTATTGTGTATTCCTATATGAATACGACTCGAGCGAGACGCTAGCTCAGTCATTCAAGAGGCTCTACAAAGTCCACGCAGACAAAATGCAGGCCTTCTATTCAGCTGCTCAACATCCAGAAACCATCCAGCGCTGGAAGCAAACCGGTGTCCCACAGCTGAGGATCTCAGTCCTTGATTTGTTGTTCACGGGGTTCATTAGAGAGGATATGGTGGTCGTCAATGTCCATGGTGGACCACATTTAACATACCTCGGATTGGTAAGCAGAACATCCTTCCCAAGCACTTCAACGTCATAGATTTCTGGTCCGTCTTCAGTTATATGTTTTGGATGTTGCCTTACGCAGGCTTAATCTTGCAGACTCACGACGCCCGGGTCCTCGAGATTGTGAGCAGCGAAGATGCCAAACTCAAGGCAGAATCTTGCGCAGAAGAAATATTCAAGTACCACTTGAATCTCTTAGCCGACGTACCCGACGCCGCTGCAAAGGAGTCAGAGGAGACTGCCATCACTGGGTCAACCCCAGGCGCTGGTGTTCTAACACGGGCAATGTCGAGGATGAACTACAGCGGCGAGGTATAACAGCTAATAAAACTTCATGACCCGGAGATCTCCGGCTGTTCATACGTTTAGGATGCCCTGCATATATTAGGGCTCATATTTCTCATCGCCTTGCTCAGATATAGTTCACCCGGTAGACATGGACCACTTTGAACCGGAGATCTCCGGGTGTATTATACCATTCTCATATGAATTGCATTCTAATGTTCTTCACACTGACTTCGTCAATGTGACGCAGACGCCTGATGCCACGATGATTGAAGTTGATGTGCGGTATGAACCGAGTTCATCAGCGGCACCCAACATTGGACTCCAGTCCTTGGCCATTGCCGCGCGGATCGTCGGTGCGGGCACCCCATCCCACCCCATCCAGGTAGACGATGATGAACCACCTCTTCCTATCAGGCAAGCCTCGCCTAGTTCGAGAAGCAATTCTACTTCGGCCGCTAGAGTCGGTACTTCTGAAAAGGAAACCAGTTGGCATTCCGGCATGCCACGTTCTCCTTCGCCTAGTCGGGACGATGACACGGCAATGTCCGATTGCCTCGACTTTGACGATTTCCAAAGACAACCCGGAGATCTCCCGTTGGCCGACCTTTCGAGGACACGTCCATTAGTGGAGGTTGTGTGCAAGAGTGCCGAAGACTTGACGTTGCGTGACACCGATCAAACGATGGATGAGGCGTCGGCGCAGCAGACATTGCGTGAATTACATGCTATGAGCCCTCTACGCAGCCCTCCGCGGAGCCACGGGCAGCTGGCTCAAAAAGAGAAGAAAAAAGCAATCGCGAAGAATCCTACGGCGAAAGCTCCTCCACCTCCACCTACAATTCAGACAAGGGCCCAAAAAGATAAGGTGAATAGTTACTTGTCCATCAAACCTTCTTCATTGTTCTAACGACAGTTCACTCGATGCAGACCTTATTCTTACCACTTCGTTACTGGTATTCAGGGGTCCGTAGGATCAACACAGTCGAAGGATGTCGGTGACAGAAACCCCGCACAGACTGCTCAAGTTTCTGGTGTAGCTCAGACTTCTAGGGATACTCCACCTACTGTCCCAGGTGCCTAATATGTACATTCATACTTATGTGCCATCATCTATATTGTGCTCATTTTTCCATCCAGCAATTCTGGATTGTGAGTGCAGAACACTTCTATATGTATAATTGAAATTTCACTTTGCTGAACAACTTCCTCATCTCAGTCTACGTACTCGTATTTTGGGTTCAGGTTCGACGAAGCCTACTACGATCGTCCGAGAGCCTCCAACCGAGGATCAGGTAACATCCAATCGGGTTTATCATGTCGTGTTTGACTTAAATGGAGTTCTTGTGCACAGGGGGGAATTCAAACAGGGACAACCGAGAGACATCAAAGTAAGACCTGGTTCCACTGAACTCCTGAACTTCGTGGGAGAGAAGGCTACTGTCTCATTCTGGAGCAGTGTGTTGGAAAATAATATTGTGGATATTATCAAGGAATTGCGCAAGAAAGGTGCTGCCATTCTGGAAGGCGTCTGAATCCTGATGCAGGCCCATTGCACAAAAACATCATATACGCTCCCATCCCATCCATCGAAGCCAATTTTCCTTAAGGACCTAACAATTTATAACGCCAAGGCGTGGCCCAGGTCTCCCAAGGATGTCTTGCTTGTGGACGATACTCCACTAAAGAACGTCCTTAACGATACATTCAGCGCAGTTCATCCGCCATCATGGACTGGGAATTCGAAAGATACCTGGGTGTCCACCATTTTTCTCCCATGGCTCTCCGGACTGCTAGCGTCAAATGAGGATGTTCCCGACTTTGTTAGACGTCATCCATTGATGTTTGCCAGTGATCCAGTAGACAAAAATTCCAAAGAGGCCCGGTCCGTGGTGAAGGGCATAATTTCGGCTCCTTAGAACAATGAATTATATTGGTTATTTTAAACTCTATGCTTTGTAAATGTTACGTCAAGGATGTCTGTGGGATTTCGACCATTCAATTTTGAAGATAAATGTTGTTGTCAGTAACGTTATTTGTTGAGGTCCTTCTTTTTATTTGTTATTGTTAGTGTCTCGCCCCCAAGCTTCACCTTCCAATATCTGTGATCACTTCTGAGTATTCTCCTGACCATTTCGACTGCCGAACGTTGGTCTGGAAGGATCACTCGGAGATCTCCGGTCGCATTCGTGTCACTTGAACTCCTCCTACCATATTTTCTCCTCATTCCAATGCTCTATTTCTAATTCGATGGTCTTGCCTTCTAATTTGCAGGTCATAATAATATCACTCCGCGGTCCTCTCTACTCGGACGAGGTCCTTGACTCGGCCAAATCCTGCTCCATGCAGCTGTCTTCCTTTGATGACACGGCAGATGTTATTCGAATACTACTGCGGTATTTCAATGTCGGGCTCTGGTCTCCTATGCGTCCAGATAGGCTCATGGAGGCGGCCCAATTGTTATTGCCCCCAGACATCTTATCAGATATTCTTTTTTGCTATGCCAGCAAACAGACTCGATGGCCCACCTATGTTAGGTTTCTCCACATCTTCAAGAAGGCTTCATTTAATCCTCGAACAAGGCATTATTTGTGGCCCAAATGTGTTGTTGTTGCAGATCTAGATCCATTCAAGAATCCTAGAAAGGCTATAGTTCATTATCTAACTTATGGGAGACACCATACTGGACGGGTAGAGGGCATCTGTAAAGCACTAAAATTAGAATAGTTGAATCGATTTTCCATAGATTACACGCGCCTCTTAGCAACGGCCACCCTTCATTTATTGCATGACACTTTTTTATAATGAAACAGTTTAGTATTGGACTCTTACTTTCATTTCATCCGGAGATATCCGGTTGCATGTTCGATCAATTGCGAGTATTTTCTGTCCGTAGCTCTGTCCCAGTTTTCCCTACCACATTTTTCCTAACCACACATTTGTGATGTACAGTATGTCCATCAATTTCTATTCTCAGGACTCGGTTCTTCTTCTGAATTCCACCTTGATATTTACCCGGAGATATCCGGCTGCATGCTGCGGACTCACGTATTGTCTAAATTCAAATTTGGTCGCTCTAGCCATTTCTTCCTTCATAAGTGTCATTGGTGATGCATTTAATGCTTGAATAGTACTCTAAACTCCTCGACTCTTATGCTTCACTATCTTTTATGAGGCACATCTCCGGATCTATCTTTTAGTCATTAGTCCAAAATTCACCTCATAGTCCAGAAATAGTTAAATATGGCATATTCTTCCTTTTCTAAGAATTTGGACCAAACTTTCTTGCTTTGGGTCTCCCAATTTACTTCTTCCGGGCTACTAGAACAATAAGAGTGACTGGTATATTTTTATCTTTTCTTTTTCCTATATATTTCTTCCTAGGATTTTTTAGTGCTGCGAATACTAACTCTTTTGGGGTAAATTGTGGTGTCTTTCTGTCTGACTGAGGAGAATTTGGAGGATTGGATAGTGTTTTGTATACTGTCTCCCTTTTTGTTTGTCTCAATGCCTTTTCTAAGGCTATTTCTATTTCCTCATCTAGTTTGAAGGGAGAAGGAGTTGTAACAGTGTTAAAGGTAGGATTATGTACTCCTAACACTATGGTTGGTTGTTTCCTCTCTACCCTTTTCTTATAACGTTGAGCTCTCTCAATTTTTTATTTTTCTCTTTTCTCTTTATCTTTTCCTGACATTAGTAATCCCCATAGGTTTTTTATTTTTATCCTTATTTGGAACTTAATTTTTAGATTTTTAATTTAAATAAAGATAAATTGCTTCCTCTGTAAGATTCATTCCCTCAACTTCCCATGCAATGTTTCGTGGATACTTATACATAGTTAATAAGGCTCCCATTTCATTTTCTCCTAACCATTCACTGGCTATACCTATTAAAAGGTCTATCTCATTTTCGGCTATTTTCAAATATTCCCCATCATAAGGACCTATACGGTGATATGCACAAATTATAGTGATTAATCTCCTAATTATTTTCCCACCATTCACTGGGGTACATAAAGGATCACTTTCTCGGTTCATTTTGTCATTGGGGTACTTGTTTGGTATTTCAAGGAATTATAAAGAATTTCAACTTGAACAAAGGTGGAGAGCTTCCTTAGATAGGTTTAATTCATTCTCTTTATTTATGGGGTAACCCAAATATGCCAACAATTCCCCTATCTCAAGTTCACTCAACCATTCTTTTGCCTGTTCAATTAATCTCTCTATTTCAAATTCTACTATATCCGAATATTTCCTATCCTGACTAATGAAAGTTTCATAATAAGCTATTCTTGCATACAAGAATTTAAGAGACTTATTTCTTTCACTTTTAGAATTTAGGCGTTCAATTTTTCTCATTTGCTCCATTCAGGTAACAATAGTGACGCCAATCAGTCAGTATAAATGGTTCTATCTTAAATTCTCGTGACAATGGTTCTATTATTGATTCTCTTGGGTAATTGAATTTTTGTAAGAAAGTATTGATGATTTTTTTTTCTATTAATGGAATGTTGGTTGTTTTCTTTAATGCGTTCTATTTTAGTCCCCAAAAGTCTAAATAATTTACCCTCATTGTATTGAATTTTAGAATAAATTATTAATAATCTTTTCAACCTTGTCCGTTGTTCCTTAAAAGTCTCATTTTGAGGAACTCATTTTTTAGATACATAATAAATCAAAGGCTACACTCACGGGAACTTCTGGATCTTTAGATAAGAAGTCGGGAAAGAATACTTTGCTCTCTAAGTTTTGTTTACTATAAACAAAGATATAAGTTTCTTGATTAAACTTGTATCCGTTCCAAGCCCCTAAGCCTCTAGAAATTAATGGTTGTGTTTGAAGTTTTAATCTACCATATTGGGCAAAAAGGTAGTGTAGTTGATATTTTAAATATAAAGTCTTTTTCTTGACAATTACTTCATTAAAACCCTCACCCTTATTCCACACTTTGTTTAAAATTAATTGTTTAATTTCTAAGGGTAGTTGTTCAAATTTTTCATTAAATGATTGATCAGTTTTTGGGTGAGCCCCATAAAATTGAAATCCTTGTCCGTAATACGCATCTCTATAGACACGATAAAGGGCGCTAAACAAATATGGACCACTAAAGAAGTCACTCAATGCTTCTTCAGAAACCTCCCATGGAAAAGTAGACATGTTGTAACAACATGTCTTCACTCTTTACTAAAAGTTTTTTTTTTTTTTTTTAATAAAAAATTTAAATAATTTTTTCAATAATTCCAAAGTTTATAACTTCACACAAAACTAAATGCTATGATAGTTTACATAAGTAATTGACTTAAGTTTGACAGCTTTCCTAATTAAAATTACTTAAAAAAACTTGACGGTACCATCTCCAGCATGGTCGCCAAAAAAATATAGATTGATTTTTCACCATTCTAAGAAAACACCCAAGTGTACCCACACCTCATAGGATTCGTTACGGGGATGATCATATGCCTAGTTTTAAGTATTTGGAGATTAATTGTGTCGTTAAAGCTATCTTTTTGGTTAATTCTTAAGGTTATCTACCTATTTTTAGGAAATTAGGGCTGTTAGCATCACTCTTAAGGGATCCACCCACAAAGTCTAAACCCCAAGGATCTCTCGTGCCTTAAGAAGGTACATTAGTCCTTTTAAGACTGTGCTTATGCCACTAATTCTCAAACACTTGCCACACTCGGCTAATGGAAGTTTCCATTAAGTCTCATTGCATTGGTTATTTAATTACAGTCTTTAAGAATTCAAATTCTTACCTCATGCAAAATCGCTCCACTTTTCACGTCCGTCCACTCGGTCCACGTGATCACGTTCTTAAGACTAAAGTTAGTCTCAAAAAACACACACACAAGTTAACTTAAGTCTTAAAGAGTTCACCTCTTAAGTCTCTACTTAAGTTCACTTACCCACAATTATCCCTTAAAGACCACGGTGTTCCACACTTACTCGTACCACTTAGTCTTTAAGATGTCTGAATTTTACTTAAGACTTCTCTCTCGGTCGGGTCCATGTTTTTAAGAACACAATTTCTGTCCTTGAGTTCTTAAGCACTCACTTACTCACTTAGGACTGATTCTTAAGAACCTGCACTGTCTAGACCAATTCAGCCCCACAGTGTTCTTAAGTTTCTGTCTTAAGACTTCCAGAATCGGGAATGCATCTCACTGAATGCAAACATTATCCCGTATTCTTACTTACACGAACCTTTAAGTCCAAGCCCTTAAACTTAAGGGTCTCCTGATACTTAAGATCTCAATCTTCATAAGCTTATATATCCAAACTTGGACTTAAGATTCTTAAGTTTCTATGTTCTTTTCTTAAGTCTTTCTTCGTGATTTATTCCTTATTTTCTCTCTTATGATAGATTCTTTTTAAATACTCACAACTTAGTCTACCTTAGAAAATCCCTTCTATTAAGGTTAGACTTAATGCCAATTTTTTGTATGCATAATATGACAATCTTGCCATGCATCAAGGTATGCCACTCTTGATGTTTATTGCATCAAATTGCATTAACATGAATAAGAACTCCACTCTTATTCTTATGATACTCAAGTTATGCTCACTCACACTTGAGATCTTCTTAAGTACTTATACATCACACACCTTATGCACTAAGTCACTTAATTTCACATTATCTCCATTAATCTTCACACTCATGATTAATGCTCCAACACACACACACAAGGTCACACCCACGACCTTAGTAGTTAGGGTATTTCCCTAACTTATTCCATGAAGAATAAATATACGATGCATTCATGCATAGGAATTTTATCTACAATTATTACCTAATGCATGTACTTTCATTTACAATACACAATGTCAAGTTTATTCAATGAAGTTCACATATTATTGCAATTATATATATGACTCAAGTCACACACAAGACTCTACACATGCAAATTCAATAACAATTATATATTCATATATAAAATTAAATACTCTTACAACATTAAGAGTCATCAACTAGCTTTTTCACCTAAAGCTAGGGCTCACTCCAATCTTCCTCCAAGGAATTTCTATGGTAATGGCAAAGAATGCTAAAAATTCAAGCTAGTCATTCTACTCAACATCCAAGAGGTACACCTCTTGGCAAGAGATTTTCCCTAGTATTAACCATTAATATTAATTCCACTAAATCTTCACATCTCTTCATACCTATTCATGAAAAGGTACAACCTATCCAAAGGGTGTGAGTTCAACCCTTTTCCCATTATTTCCTAGTTCTTGGATATGAATAGGTATTTTCCACTTAATTAACTAATAAGTGTAGACTTAATCATTATTTTTTTAAATTCTTCATATATCTACAACCCTTTTTATACTTAATTTTTGGAAAAAAACTATTTTTGTCATTTTGGCTCTACAACAACATATAGGCAGAACGCGCCAACGTCAGGATTGATGTCATGAGCAACACGAGCATATCAAAACAATCGTCAAAACTATCAGCCTTGTGTGGACGAAAAATGCTCTAAAAGCATGACGTCAGCTGACGTGGATTGTCCACGTCATAATTCTTCAGGTCCAAGTTAGCAATTTTTAAAATTCCACGTCACTGCCCGTTCAAAATGGAGTTGGATGAAAAAAATCCCACGTGGCGCTGCCCAAAGGAAAACATAGCTGATGTGGACGTGGGCCCCCATCCACGTGGAGCCCTTTTCTACACATTTCACGCCACGTTCAGTTGGATGTCAAAAGGTTGACAACCATGTTACGGCAAATGTTTTGACGTTTTTGGCCTGTTCATCTTGACGGATTTTAGGTGACATCAACATTGACGTAACAACATGTTATTTTTGATGTTCAGGCATGTTTTTCACCGCGTTACAAAAAACACGGGTTTCTTATAGTGTTGGGATTTCAGGGATCTGGTTGATAGAACTATGGTCGAGGAAGGTGGACGAGAGAATTGATCTCGTATCCGAGAGGAAAGGCCTGGATGAAGATAGGAACAACAAACTTTTGGTTTACGAAGCGATTTCATCAAGTAGGTGGTTAGATCGGTTCGGAGTTGGCCACAGGGGACGTAAGGGGTTTGGAGGTGAGTGCTGCACCAGGTGGTTTGATAAACTCTGGCCGTGATCGATTGTGCGGTGTTAAGGGGCTCAGATGTAACTAGTCTCGAATCCGAGAACCACCTAATCTCTTAGTTTAGGCCAAACTTGCGCATGGGCTGCGCGCGGTCCTAGCTCGGGAACGACCTTGTTGTGAATGCAAGTGCACGATTCTCATAAAGGCTGTGAACTTGTCGTCGCCGAGGTCGGCATAGTTGAACATAGCGTTACATTTCAAAGAGATAGAAGAGCTCGAGATGTATATTGCAGATGTATTATATGAACAACAATCCCTCAGTCAGAGGTAGACGGTGTGCAATGGCGGTAAAGAAACTTGTCTCGGATCCCAGATTGAACATTGAAAGTTGGCGGTCCGGTGTCGGCCGTGGAAGACGCAATCGGTTAGGGTTTACAAATAAGCCGAGGTGCACCTCTGAAGTGTGCATGAGACTTATCTCCTATCCTAGTCTTGAAAGTCCATTGCAGGATTCTGCTGTTGAAGAAGTTCAGCGTGTGCGCTCCCACCTGGTTGATCTCCAGGCCTTGGGTCCGGTGTTGGCCTTGAAAGACGCAGTCAGTTAGGGTTTACAAGTAAACCAGGTGGTTTGTATATCCTAGCCTGTTAGTGGTTCTGCGGTGTGAAATGGATCAGAAGTAACTAGTCTCGAATCCGAGAGGTGCCTGATCTCTCTGTTGTGGTTCAAGTATGCACGTGGATTGCGCGCGGTTCCAGCTCAAGAACGTGATGGTGGAGAATTGTGAATGCTCGATGCCAAGATGCTCGTGATCTTATTATAGCCGTTCATGGATTCTGTGGTCTGGAGGGGCTCCGACCTATGCTGTCTCGGATCCGAGATCCACCTTCTCGTAGTGAGGTGGTCTTGTGTTGGCCTTGGGAGATGCAGTCTGTTGAAGTGAATAATTCACCAGGTGGTTTGTTTTTCCATTCCAATTTACGATTATGAGGTATGGAGGGGCTCTGAGGTTTCTTCTCTCGGATTGAGATCCTCCTTAACTTGGTCCGTTGGTCCAGCGACGGCCTTGTCGTTCGCAACCAATTTGGGGGTGAATGAATTTTTATTGATTGTTTACCTAGACCTGTACTGTATTCGGCGGTGACGTAAGGATCTGAACCACCCTGTCTTGGATCTGAGATGAGCTTTTGGTGCGCTGGAATGAGCAACGTTGGCTGCTTTGAGATGTGGTTCCAATTATTCTGTCATTTTACGTTGACATGGTTCAAGTTTCTATTCTGGTTCATTTACGTTGACATGAATGGGAATCTGCAACGGCAATAAAGTTCATCAAGCCATCCATAAGTCAACCAGTGAGCGTGGGGGCTGATTTCCCGTGGATCGATGCATTTTGGATCCAGAAGGTGACCATGAGATCCTCCACGGACTATTATATCACGTCGGTATTTTAATACATCTAAGCTTGCAAGTGGGCTTGGGGCTCTTCAATACGCGGTCTCTGTTAAAAGGGGATTTCACCCAAAGATTAAATGAAACATCTTCTCTACGCTCATTCAAACTGTAGTTCCAAGCCATAAGACACAAGTCAAGGATCTGACTTGTACCGAATCCAAAACCTCCGAATTGACCTAGATCTGAATCTAGATCTGAATTTAGGGTTAGTTGGGACTTCGTTTCTGTGGTTTTTCTTACGTTTAACGCACAGATCTGAAGTTTCCGTACTCAATTACAGCAAATCAGACCATACCCACAATAGATCCGGACTTGTTTCTAACTCTAACACACTAGATTTGATCAGGGTTTAGTAGATCAAGCTAGATCTATACCAGATCTAGTGCATTTAGGCCAGATCTTCAATACCCACAACCCAATTGCACCCAAATACTCATCTAACAACAAGATCTACTCACACATTTACAACACCAACACAAACACGCAAGAGGTAGAATCCAATTCATGCTTTACTTCCTCAAACCTTCACAAATCTCTTCCATACTCTCTGCAACTACAGATCCGCACATTAGCTCCAGATTCTAACTCACTAACCACACTTCTTCACTCTAACTCTAACACACCAAGAGCTCCACACACCCACACACACGAAGAGAGGAGAGAATGGAATGAGCCTCCAAACCCAAGAAGGCGGCTCTCTACCCCCTCCAAACCCTAATCTGCCATAATGGATGAAAGATGTCCGGATGGATGACATCCGAGTCCGGACAATTTCATCCAAAGTACAAACAGTTCATCCCCTGTCAATTCAGGACAGTTTCATCTACAGTCCAAATTCATCCACTGGTTTTCTTTCTAACCATAACTACTTAGTAACTTAAAAAAATTACTACCGGGACCTTATAATAAGCCTAAATCTCCGGTTAACAGTCTCGGATCCGAGACCCTACTTCTTGTAGTCCGGCAGACCAATGAGTTGGCCTTGGGATCCGCTGTCGGTTGGGGTGAATGATTCTCCAAGTTTGTATTTCTTAGCCTGTATTGGATAATGCGATGTGGAGGGGCTCTGAATTATCTTGTCTCGGATCCAAGACAGACTTCACTTAGTTCGATGTTTGATTGGGATCACACTTGGCAGTGAAGTAGGTAATCCGAGGACTTCGATTATGGGTGCTAGGTGACGTGTGGGATGACTGCAGGAAGTGCAATGATTGGGGTCATGTGACATGAAGTTGTCATGGAGTTGTCTTGGTTGAGACATCTTCAGATTATGACAGAAAGTGGAGAAAGTGTGGGCCTATCAATTAACTCAAGTTGGAAAAATGAGTTTACTCAACAGAGTACGAAAGTGCCATATATTGGGGTTAATCTAATTTGTGCAGTGGTTTGGGCCTTGCTGTACGCAGTTGGTTTGGAGGAGATTGTATCTCCTGGTTTGTTACCTCGGCATGCAATAAATTCTGCAGTCTAGAGGGGTGAGTCATAAATGCCTCTCGGATTCGAGATAAGGTAGCTCCCGTTTTGGATCTCTTTCTTCAGGATGTTCTCCACGATCGTTCTCTCGCTGATCAGCCGAGGTGTAGTATCCGATGGCACATGTATCTGATGGCACCTGTATCCGATGGCACATGTATCCGATGGCACATGTATCCGATGGCACCTGTACCCGATGGCACCTGTTCTCGATGGCACCTGTATCCGATGACATCTGCAATATCCGATGGCACCTATCCAGGGCAATCAGCGGTGTGGAGGGGCTCTTTCAAAGCTAACTCGTAAAATATTCAAAGATCAATACATCTTTCTACAGTAGTTGATTTTCTAGTATATCATCATGGCCGAATCATACTGTATGTTCTCGCTTCTTTAGAATTTGCTATGTAGCTGCCAAAGAGTAGGCCTTGGGGTATGCACTTGGTATGGGATAAATGATTCACCAGGTGGATTGTCATACGTGGCCCGATATAGATTATGTGGTGTGGTGGGGCTTTGAACCAACTCTCTTGAATCCGAGAACATGATATTCTCGTGATAGATGAGCCCTATTGTTGCAGGTTCAAAACGAGAGAAGGATAGGAGAGGAGACATGATTTGATGGATTCTGTTTAAATCTACTATACTTATACCCAGGGTCTACTGTACTTATATCCTCGAGGAGAATGAAAACATTTGAGTGATTATTTTGGGGATGCAATATGTCTACATACACATTCATTTGATATTATGGTATTGAAGATCAACACTATCCGGCCCTACAAAAAATTCAGGTGATAGAATGATGTTTAGAGTCATTTTGTCTTTGTCTCGATTTTACTTATTTGATTTCTATGTTGTAGAAGTTACTTCCGATAATCGATGACGTTATCACCTCTGGATCTGAGCCCCCTCGAATGGATTCAGAACATGGAGCCCAAGTTTCTCTACCTCTTGAGGTCTCAGGAGATTCGTCTTCACATGAGGTTGCTGCGGCTGCAATTGTAAGAGTTGAATTCTTTCATGTTCTTGCTTAGGAAGAATTGCATGCTTTCCTTTTAATTGAATTATCTTGGAGTCAAAAATTTAGAGAAATTAATCAAAAATTACACTAGTAATAAATAAGAGGGCTTTTCATTCATTGCTATATCCTCATGTGAAGGAAAATGATCTCCTCCATGTTTCACAGATGTGATTTGTGTTGCTACTTCTACTCCTTGGTGGTTTGTGTAATAATAGTCTAGCTTACAACTCATGATTAATTGTGTCCTAATCTTCATATGTATGAATTTGTAATGACAATCGCAGGAGAATGTGTCACCTACGACTCTATCTCAAGGGCACCTCAATGATCGTACTCCTTGAACTGGTGAGATTGTCCAACCCGAATTTGGAGTTTGGGCAGACAATGGTGAACTTGAAGGACCCGTTGATGAAGGCCTTGATAATGAAGAGAAGGAGTTTTTTGAATATGACTTGCGTCGTCTCCAGAAAGTGGATTCTGTGACTTCAATCTCCTCATTAAGGATGAAGCTTGTGCATCTATTCCGCCTTCGCATCCCCTTATGCAGACTTGTTTCTATGCCAATGGTAAGACCAACTCTTTTGTACGACATTGTGAAACTTGAACAAGAATTTGTTCATGGATATCGAGATGGGGCTGCAGTTTTTTATGTCTCCACCACTAATGAAGCCGGAGTGTGCATGGAGTTCACGGCGGATGAGATTTCAAAATTTGGAACACTATGGAAGAAGGAGAATGATGTATTTGAAAACCATGTAAGTTCAATACCCGAACTCAACTTCCTGAAGAATGCAAAAAAAATTTGTTTGCGACGGCAATCACCGACTTCTAGCTTAGATGAACCACATTTCCAGGCTTCATTCAGCTAACCCTTCCTGGCACATCGCCGTTGACTGTATCGTGTTGGAGACAAGGGGACGGATTGAATTGGTCATGCAAATTATGCATGACATAAACAAGTGAGTTTTTTATCACTCACTGAATTATGAGATCAATTTTTATTCGGTTTCCTACTTATAATACTGCAGTACATGTAGATTTCTGACCTCAATTCTGGTATCACTTCCAGGTCCACTGAGGACTCTCACGTAAAAACCAACTTGGTTCACACACTATACCGGGTTCAGAAGTACAGTCTTATGCCCATGGAGAGGTTTTATGACTTGCTCAGATCATCAGAGAGGAGACGGTGTTCATTGCCTTGCAAAACTTGGTATTTTCTACCGGTTGATGTCCTCACTGCATTTATTTTCAGGGTGAGACATATTACATGTTAACTTTCAATTAACAATTTTGTGTTATCTTTTTGTCGAGTTTTTATTTCAAACGTTTCATTAATGGGGACAGTGCTTGATGCTTGTAGCAAGAAATTGTAGCCGCATCAGATGCCGCACTTCGACAATACCATGAGAACACACCAATTGATGAAAAAATAAACAATGGTGTTGCGGATGCTATGAGACTAGGAGCTAAAGAAAAGTCTATGAAATTATATCAAAAGATGCACAAATTACTCACTGTTGCCAATCGTGCTCTTGGTCCAGGGTTTCTTGAAGAGGTTAGTTCTCCACATCGCTTCAATCCTTTTTAGTCATTTTCATGTTATGCATTCGATCCTATGATAATTCTCTCTCCTGGACTTATTATCAGGTGGATAGTCATTGGAGCTCTAACGAAGTTCTAGAGATGACCTTGGAGAAACTCTAGATGGTAGCTACATGTTCCACTACTCCCTACCATAAGATAAGTTTCTTCAGTGTTGGAACTCATCCATGCCATCTCGTGGCGCTAGGCACTTTCCGCCCAAGCCTGTTTTGGAGCTCCATCTTGGTCCATTTCTGAACAAATGCGTTTGGTATGCCGGGGTATGTTTACCACTACTCATAGCAATTTAATTTCATACTTAACAAAATTAAATTTCTGGATTCATAATTAATTTAAATTTTTTTGTTGCAATCTAGTAGATCGAAGATGCTGCTGTTGAGTTCCTTGATATGGTCGTGAAGAAGGACAAAATCCCAATCAATATGAACGTACCATTCAAGCCGGAGCCTTTGAATGTTTACGTGAAAAGGTGGAGGCGCAAAATTTGGGATCACGGTTTTTGGGCAACTATTAAAGGAGCGAATCATTTCAAAAAGATTGACAACTTCAAGATTTTTGAAGGTTCAAGGCAGGCAGTGCAAAGAGTAATTTTCAGGTTTGATTTTCTTCACACTTCATTGTAAATTCTGATTCATTTTAATGCTTTTCATATCCATGCTGACATTAATTAGTTGCTTTGTGTAAAATGGGCTTACTATTGAAGTGCATTGTTTTAATCAATCGTATTTGAGTATTTACGTGAAATTCTTATACAGACTCCCTTTAATATTGATTCTATTACTCTAGGTACTTCAAGTACAAGTTGGAACCAAAAGGTGCAATGGCTTATACCGATTTCCCACCTTTCTTGTCGTCTTGGTTGGACCGTAGTTCCAAGGAGTGTATGTTTACTCCTATTCAATTCCGCACCTTTACGACAGGCCACCTCAGTGGAGGACGGTGGTATTTGGATTGCAATGTTATTTCACCCATCCATCAAAGGTGGAGCTGAGGAAATCCTTTGATGGCCTAGGTGCCATCACTTTGGATTTTGACGAGTTCGTCGGCCTCACTGACAAACAAAAGAAGAGAGCCATTGCCAAAAGGGACGCCACTGATAAGAAGAAGGAGGAACGTCTCCAAGAGATTGTGACCTCAAAGGCAAAGAAAAAAGAGGAACGCCTGGCAAAGAAAGAATTGGAACGCTTGGCAAAGGTAGCAGAGAAGGAAAGAGTGAAGGACAAAGGTAAGAAGGCTGATATTGGAGTCCAAATTCTAGCTTCTTCGACAGTGGACCAAGGCTCTCAGATGCTTGGTGGTTCTTATAGTGGTGTGATGAGGCCGGCTGCACTTCCTGAGTTCTCAGAAGATGTGATTACTCATGGGACACAACTTATTGTCCTTGATGAGGACAATATGGAAAATTTTGGAGGAATAATTCTTAATATCTCCATCTCAGAACTGTTGGAAAACATGGACGCTTTGACACCGATAACATATACTCAGGTTTCCCAATTTCTGAAGAAGGTAATTTTTTTTAATATCAGTTGCATAACATAAAATATTGAATGTCCATGGAAACTAAGTAGAATTTATTAACTAATTTTCTCTCGTGATTTTTCTCTGCAGTTTTCTCGAGATAAATCTCGAAAGATCAATGGCGTGGCAGATATCAAGCCAGCGGTGGGCCTAGTTCTTTTTGAATGTCAGGAGAATTTGCCTGTACCAGGGGTGTCTGTACCAGCAACTATGGTACCAGCTTGGAATGAAGACAAAGAGTATGAAGATCTTCAGTCAGCTTTTGCATTTGCTGAACTCCATCTTCAAGACAATGGTTATATAATAGTGTTCCACTCGTTCTCTGCTGTTTCAAAAGGAAACATTATTGGACTTTGTGAGACATATCAGATGCTGAAGAAGAAAGAATGGTTGGGCGTAAATCGTCTTCACTTGACTTCGGCATTGGATGTTACTACCACCATGAGTTGTTTATAGTGTTCTTTATTTTTAATTGATACGTTACCAAAAGTGTCCTTTATCTTCTTGATGTTGATGTTGTTTGTAAATTGACAGACGCAGAAGTTTGGAATCAGCCTCCTTGTGAAAGACCTCGGTAAGAAAGGAAAATCTAACTTCTCTTTCAAACGGTCAACTACAATGAAGAATGCAAGTGTCGACATCGGACGGGACGACATGTTGATTAATTACACCACCGATTGAGACTTGGCGATGAATGGTGATATTCCGTGGCGGGGGCCTCATCAAAAGGATCCTCGATTTTTCCAGCTCCTTTTGGAAGGCACGACCGTCGCTGGAGATCTGGTAGTAGATTGCACTGCAGCTACAGGTACGTAATCAACTATCTAGTTGTGTGTTTCAATTTCCATCCTCAAATTTATCTATTTATTTAACTATCTAAGGTTTTGTTTTGCAAATCTAGGTGCGTAGATTACCGCCTGTCGTGGTCTTCATCGACAAATCGTGGCTTTAGAGAAGAACAACGATTTGTTTGATGCCCTTCTGAAGCCCATGGAGGTGGCCTCTCCTGCCATCAAACCGCGTGAACCCAAAGCCGTGGAGGTGGCATCAGAAGATCCTGATGCCATGGTTGTTGTGCCTCGCAAATTCAATTTGAAGGCTAGATTCAGTAAGTGAGTGTTTACATTTTATTTTCTCTCGTATGATTATCTTTTTCTATCTTTTGTTCTAAATTCCCTTATTGTACAATATCAATGTGCAGCCGTTCAGGATTGACGTTAGCCACTACATAGGTGAAGAATGAGGGTCTTATTTTAAGCCTGGTGAAGTCATATAATTTTCCAATGTATGCGGAGAAGATGGCAATGGCATTTGCGGAGTTTGGTTGCTCTAAACCAAAATCCAAGAAAATGAAGTATGATGATA
Source organism: Bryoerythrophyllum caledonicum (assembly GCA_963971425.1). Taxonomy (NCBI): domain Eukaryota; kingdom Viridiplantae; phylum Streptophyta; class Bryopsida; order Pottiales; family Pottiaceae; genus Bryoerythrophyllum; species Bryoerythrophyllum caledonicum. The sequence continues at coordinate 30,560,073 of OZ020519.1, read as the reverse complement.
ATTTTTTGAAATATATAGATGATTCAGCAGCTGAGGATAGAGAGCTATCAAAGTCATCTACGAGTGAGGATTTTATGTTAGAGGTTTCTACAACTGAGTCTTCATCGTCTTAGACTGCTGGATTTTTTAGAGATCTTGGATATTTTGTATTGATTTAATTATGATTGGATTTGTGTGCTTTATGGCTATATAATTGCGTGATGTCTTGTAGATAATCATGTTATTCATCACATTCTTTATAGCAAACCATATATATTTTATAAATGTAATATATCCATTCAAATAATTTTTGTTCATGCTCCAATAATAATTATGTAATCACATCAAATTTAACAATTTTGAACTTCTCTAATCTCACGGTAATAGGTCCATCACTGTTTTCTCTTTATAAAATGGTACAATAATCTCCTCACGTCCTACCAATTTTTTTTGTCATGGCTTAAAATATTCAGCTCACCGCTGACCGCTCATTGCTCACCGCTCACCGCTCTAGGCTCACATAATAGCATTCCCTGGTGGAATGGCAATGAGATGGGCTTTTCGCAGGAGGTCTTCTTGGTGCCTCTCTATCGAGTTCCACCATCCCACAGAGCCACACCTGTTTTTATTTTTGGCGAATGGCTTCATCAGGGCCACGAATAAATCAGTCTTCAACAGCACGTCGTTGAAATCTCTATCCACCGTGCGATTAAACCTCCCAAACTTGGTCAATAAGTTTTTGGCATTCTAAAGTGCATTGCGCACTCTGGCATCCAAGAACTTCAAAAACCGCCACTTCTGGGTCTCCGTATTCCACATTGAGGCTTGAAGCGCGTCCACCATGAGCTGCCGCATGTCCTTTCGGAACTTCTCGGGGCCTTGATCCCAATATCTGACGTACTTGCTCTCCAATGATCGAAGAGTATTTGCCTCATAGAATCTGACAATCGGTTCTATGAGGAAAATCTTACAAGCCTCAGATGGATTGTCGTGGATGGGATGAAGCTTTGGACCTAAGTCCGCAAGCTTCTGCTTCTTCTTGTCCATCGGCATCTATTTAAAGTGCCGCCGTTCGTACTTAGAACAAGTTTTTAGAAAAACTTTTTAAAAAACGGCAAAACCTCCCTCCAAATGTCAATCACTTTTTCCCTCCCAAAGATGAGGAGCCAATGGATGGAAAAATGCCAGCCAAAACCACTCTGCATCCACTCAAAACTATATTCTTGAGAGGGGAAGGAAAAAATGAGGAAATGAGGTAGGCAGTCGGCCTTTTATAGGGTGGCGGACGGCCATGAGGCCGACCGCCACCACGGCCGTTCGACTGATCGGCCTCATCGGATGGCCGTCACGCGCCCGTGCGATCAAATCGCGGCCGTCCGATCAAGCGGATGGCCAAGGTGCCGTCCGATCGCCCTGACGGCAGCGACCGATCGGACGGCCTATCGCAATTTGACGGCTGCAATCCGGCCGCGTAGCACTTCGTCGAATCCAACGATCCATAAAACTTACCAGGGCCTTCCGTAAATGCATTTTACCCCCCCGGACAGAGCCTCCGACGTGACGTCAGGACGTCCTCGTCCTATGACGTCCTAGGACGCTTTGAGACCCCCAAGGACATCACATTGGTAACCTTGGTATTTTGTTAATTAGTTGTATTTGTTTTGCATGTGGTGGTTAAGTAGACAGTACATCATTCTCATAGAAGAGTATGTATACTCGGCAATTGCCATACGTCTCATATAATCAATTTTGTATACATCCAATTTTTAAATTTTCAGTATGGGATTTGCATTTCTTCAATCACCAATAATTGGGTATAAATCTTTTCTTCACATATAATATGTCAATGCAAAGCTATCAACCTAGTGCACATGTAAATTGCTCTAAATTCAAAGTAAAAAAATTCTTGCAAGACTCTATTGATAGTTAAAGTAGTACACCCTCCAAATTCCACAGTTTTCACTACCAATATACGGTAACTTTAAACACTATAATCTATTCCATCAACGGTTGGACGTCCCCGCCCCTTCGCCGCACTGCCTCCCTCTTTCCTTGAGTCCCCGCTCCTACTTAAACACGTCCTTGTTCAACAGGGCTGCGATGTGGTGCCAACGTGGCCGCCACGTCGCGTGTTTTTTACCTTGATAGTAAGTCAACTCTAGATTAACTGTATCGGACGGGCGAGACCTCTACCGGACGGGCGAATCGGACAGACAGGCGAACCGGACGTCCGTCTAGTATGACAACCCTAGGCCCACCCCTGCAGTACACTCCTTCCCCCTCTTGGCTACTTCCGGTCCCAGTGGCTTGTCAGGTCTCTACCTAACCTCCCTACAGCTCTTCCTGGTTGTGAGCCAAATAAACCCCCCCTAGTGGGAAGCCTATCTTGAACACAAGACCCTATTTTAGAGATTCAACCCTTTGTACAATTCACAATCAAGACCATACATGCATACCTCACACTAGGGTGTAGCGGTTTGTGATGTGGTTAAGTACAAATTGTTTATCACACGTGAATTAGGGACGGATTTTGCCTTTCCCTTATGGCCGGACTTTGAACATCCATATATATTGCCTTATGGCTCTGAATTCAACGTTTTTTGGCTTAAACAGGATCAACACGTTCTTGTTAACTTGATTAAACCACTTAGAACCAAGCCAGGACCACGACACGACCTCCACAGCAGCCCACAGCAGACAGACCCCTTTAAAGATTCGAGAACTTCGTTCAATCTTAACTCCTTGTTAGTAGCTCCAAATTCCACGTTTTTTCTTCTAACCATACCAGTTTTTTGTGCTTTACACCATGGAACTTAACCAATCAATCAATTTGACCCTGAAAAGGACTCACAGGCATGCACCAACAGTACAATCAATCACCACATGCACTCACGTGAATTATGCACCTTGACTCACGACCCATACAACACATACACGCATACAACACTTAATTGCTCATGGGCTAACTGCCATTGCAAGGTCACTTCACCGTTTTGTTAATTTTCTTTTTATCTGTACTTAAAACGATTTTAGGTTTAGAAAACCCTATTTCTGTCTTAATTTTAGTAGCGCTTCCGCACGGCTCTTGAAGACAATAAATTAATTGTTCCTCCAATACGGCATGCAACAGTTGCAACACAATCACATTAACAATTTGAGATTAACATGTTGGGAAGGGGATCTCCCTGATTCGGAACTCCAATTCACCCTGTGTCCTTAGTCTCTGTGATCCTCACTCCCTCGCCGTGATGCTTTTCTTTGTAATCTTTGTGATCCTCACTCCCTTGCCGTGATGCTCTTCTTCTTCGTCTTCTCAGCTCCTCACCGTGATGCTCTTCTTTGTGATCTTCGTGATCCTCACCGCCTCGCCGTGATGCTCTTTTTTGTGATCTTTGTGATCCTCACTTCCTCGCGGTGATGCTCTTCTTCATCTTTGTCTTCTCATCTACTCTCAACTTTTCCTACCGCCGGAGCTTCCGATTTCAGATCCTCGTCCTTTCTCTATCTCTCACTCCTCTCGCAATTCCCTCATTCCCTCTCACCTAGTCTCTTCTAGTCCAGTCTAGTTTAGTTCAGTCTCTCCTATCCCCCTCCTGTCCTCTCGAATGAATTCCCCTCCAGAGAGTCACCCTCCAGAGTCTCCTGCTCCCCATGGGCTCCCCGCGTTCCCTCGTCCTTCCCTTGTCGTTCCAATACCACAGCCGCCACCTTGGTTGCCACATTAATGGCCACACTAAAAAAACCGTAACTAAAAATGCTAATTAATTCCTAGCCACCTTGCAACAAGAGAGGTGCCTCCACTAACCTAAGAATACTTCCAAGTCTAATAATTTTAACCCCATGTCACATGATGTGCACATGGTCATCAAATAATTGAGGCCCTATAACTAACTCAAGGGTTCTAATTCCACCTAAATCTACCTAACCTTGAACCATGTAAGCCCAAAAATAGACCTCCTAAGAGAATCAATTTTTAAACCTACAAGGTCCTATTGTTACACCACTTAACCATTCCTTATGCTTAACTGTAGATTCTAATTTTACTGGAGTTGGATCTTGGGCATATCTATTTATATATTTAGAATTTAATAATACTATTATCTTAACCCAGTTAAGTGAACTCGATTAATCCTTCCCTGGAATTTAAACACTTATCTCTGGATAAATTAATTAGGTATAAGTAATTATTTAATTATTTGTTATCTAATTATTACGGTTATCATTTATTATGATTATTATTTTTATTATTTTAAAAAAATAAAAATAAAAATTGTTTTGTTTTGTTTTTTTTCGGGTTTAGGTCGGCTGATCAGGCCTGATCCAGATCCTGTTTTGTGGCAGCAACTTCAGCAGCACTTATCTCTTGATTCGGGACTCCGAATCCAACAAAATTTCCTCTCACAATGATCAGCAACTCATTTCCAACTTGAATGAACCACTTAGAACCAATATCAGCAGGCCGAGGACATAGAAACTACCATCACAAGAATTTTCCATGCACCAACGATCTCAACCCATCATTATGAACCAAAGACGAACTGATGCATACAAAATAGAGTCAATGGGCTGTGGACCGGTTCAGCTCTGATGGAACTTGTGGCCAAATACCTAATTCTGGAAAAAATTTACCAGCGCTTCCGCATGAGACTCGGCCACCGGAATTTTAACACCTTGCTCCTCGCAGCTCTCCAGCACCTTCTCTCCAGATCGCACCGCGCGCGCAGGCTCTTGATCTCTCGCACAGACGCCCGCAGCTCCGCGACAAGTCGGGTGACGACCTCCGGCAATTCACACCAGACTCACACTTCGACACAACACCTGTGGTCAGAGGTGTTTACAAACGCCGGCACCCTCCAGATCGATCCTCTTCCTCGAGTCTTCTCCAGCTCGTGCCAGCTCCTCCGCGCACTCCAGCGCGCTCTCTCAACACCAAAAAAAAAAAAAAAACGGCTCTCTCTCCCGAGCTCAGAACCAGACCTCGTGATCAATTCACGGACCCCGCAATCCCAGCAGCCACAACACCGACCGCCTCACATACACAAGAAAAAAAAAAAAGTAAGCATAAAAAAAAACCCGCTCCTCGCACCTTGCGCACACAGGCGCGCAGTCTCCTCACACCTCGCGCACCCTCTTGCGAGCCTCTCCTCGCCGAACAGCTTCCCGGAACCGAGCCCAGCTCGCGCGAGCTCCTCTCTCTCCGCGCACTCCGCGCGTTCTTCCCCTAAAAACCACACAAGTCCGAAGCTCGCCCACGCTCGCGGGAGCTCCTCTCCCACGCAGCCGCGACGCACGTACACGATTCTCCTTTGCGCGCCCAGATGCGCACCTCTCAACAAAACAACACCACGAAAAACCGGAGAGCTCCAGCCTCCGATCCTCCAGCTCCCCCGCTCGCAGGAGCTCCTTGCTCGCGCGCTCAGCGGCGCACCTCTCCCAACAGCACACAAAAACAAGAGCTCCAGCTCCCGATCCTCCAGCTCTCGCACACACAGGTGCGCAAAGAAAAAACGACTCTCTCACATAGGTGCCCTAAAAAAAAAAGAAAACAACACACGAAAACAACGAGCTCCAGCTCGCTTGCTCGCAGGAGCTCCTCTCCCACACGCCGATCGCGGTGCAGCACACCCCCACGATTCTCCTTCGCGCGCCCAGCGCGCACCTCTCGAACGGCTCTCCAAAAACAGAGAGCTCCGGCTCTCCTCGCCAGGGATTCCGCCTGGCTCCTCCCTTCCCCCTTTTTTTTCCTTTTTTTTCTCTGCCTATCTCTTTTTCTTCCCAGACAAGACTGGCTTAGTTTTAATGAGGCAGCCCATGACCTCTCACAGAAGTGCAGGATTGGCTACTTACAGCCGTTTTGGCATGGTTTAAGTTTAACACGAGCATTAACTCGCCGCTTTGCTCCTGACAAGCCTCCCTAAAGTTAAATCCATGGTGGCAAGAATTGTCATGTGGCATGTGCATGGAGAAGCACATCCAACCACTTCCTTTTTTTTTTCTTTTTTTTTTCCTTTTTCTTTTTCTTTTGATCTTTAAAAGACTATTACACTAGATCTAATACTATCTACTGATGACTTTCAATTTACTTATAAATTCAAAAACTAACCACACAGCCGGACTCCCAGCACCCTAATTAGTCTACCTAAATTTCCTTAGCATTTTTGAAGGTTCCTAAGTATTTTTCCCGAACGGTCAACCCGCCAATCCACTAGTCAAACCCTAGAAATAAATAGCAATTCAACTCGGAAAATTCTAGAAATTTTACCACTACTTCTACCTGCTAGGAGACACTCTTCCAATTTTTCCCATATTTTTTGACCCATTTCTCAAATTTTAGTCATTTTCCAAAGACTTTTCTTTCCATTGTTTATCCTTTTCTTCATTTCCATTCTACTTCCACTACACTTTCAAGCATATTAGTAGGAAGGAGGACGAATGGGAAGTTTAATGTCACATCATGGCTCTAGGCCTATTAATCTAGGAATTTGACCCTAATAGATGGGTTGTCCACCAATTTAACTAAAACTTGGTTAATACTATCAAAAAACTCAAAAAAATGAAGAAAAAGAGTGAGGGCCCACTTTGGCCACTCACAAACCACCCTTGCATGGGACTCTCTTTAATTAAATAGTGATTGGTGGAGGCTTTTGCTTCAAGCCTTTTTAGCTTCTTTTTAATTAATTTTATTAGGCTTTTGAGCCTCATTCATTTTACTTTCTCCTCACCATTATTCTTGGTTTTCATTCTCATCTCACCCCTTCTAATTGTGTTAAAAACATCGGGGTTACCTGTGGTCTCCGAATTGATAGGAGGTCATTCTTTTTTCCATTTAAAAAATAAATAAAAATTCATCATTCTCCTTATTTGATTTTAACCTTTTTTTTTCACTCTCTTTATTTTTTGGTTAACCTCAATGTGTGAGTTGTTTGACCCTTTTGTCATCGTGAGCCGATTTTGGGGCTCACATGGGCGATCTCCCAATGCAAGCCTCAACCGGTTGTCCTAGATACAACTCTTGCAACACTAATACATAAGAACTTAAAGCACAATGTATCAACTACAATGGATTCGCTCACTCACAACAGAGTAGACTCAATCACCGTAAAATCAAGAAGAAAAATTATGATTAATGGTAAACATTCTTCATGAGAAAAAACAAAATGATGAGTTGACTGAAGCTCATCTATTAAGTACTATCTAAACTCCTGAATCAAAAAGCCTACCTTATCTTCTTGAAATCCGGGAAATCTTATCTATAAGATCTTATCCCTAGAAATCCGGAATTCAAAACTCAGATCCGAAATTTATGGATCTGAGATCCGTTTTTTCCGCTTCTAACTAAAATCCAGGTAGTTTAGGGTATTCTGTAGCGTATGGTTTGATAGTCGGGTGCAACTCTGAGCCCTATTGTTAATCACTACTAAACCTAGTTAACTAAAGACCCTAACTACGGAGTAACCAGGTTCTTCTTCCTAAGACTCTTACGCTTAGGGGTTACCTCTCCGGCTACTGTGTTGGCTTCCGGACGTTCCGGAGTAACGGTCGGTGGCTCCGGCACAGACTCGGGTGCCTTCTCCTTTGGTCCGAAAGGCGTTTCCGGATCTTCTACTGCAGGTGTGGCGGCCGGTGGAATTGGTGACCGGACTCGAAGGTCAGGTAGGTCTCGAAAGCTTGCACTGGGACTAATATCCATGGCAGTCGCTGCTAGGCTTCGAGGTGGAGGGGTCGTCTTCAGTTTAACTAGAGAGGGAGACTCCGACGGAACCTAGAAGAGTAGAAGGGAGTTCTGTGAGAGACCTCCCGGCATGGTGCTCTGCCACTTTTCTAGGGTCTCCGTGCTTGGGAAGGCCACCCCGCTCCAGCTCATCGGTGAGGCTAAGTCTGGAGTCCCAATGATGTCATTGAAACCTCCAGTCGGCGTTTGTGGTGTTCTGGCTGCTAGTCCGGATGGAGTTCCGGATGCAGGTCCGGATGGAGTTCCGGATGGAGTTCCGGATGCGGGTCCGGATAGAGTTCTGGATGCAGGTCCGGATGGAGTTCCGGATTGCCCTGCTTTAGCCGGTATTGCAAGTGTTGCCTTCGAAACTGGGACTTCAGGTGCCTTTGGGGTTGCAAGGGTTAGGTTCTTGACCCGCTCCTACATCTTGTTCTAGGTCGCCTCCATCTTCCGGCTGTGATCTAAGAGGAACCGAATGATCTGCCCCCTATTGAGCTTCTCATTCTTCTTTAGGCTCTCTATGTAGAGAAGAGTCCGGTTGACGGTGTCTATCGGAAAGTCTAGGGCAGCGCAAACCTTCGTCAAGGCCTCGATGGTGGTCCGAACCTTTGCTTCCGCCTCAGCTTTCGCTTGCTGGGTCGTGTCTCGCGTAGCCTCCGCCTGCTCCACTCGCTTCGAGAGTCGGATGTTGGTCTGGGTGAAGTTGGTTTTCTCCAGCTCCAGCTTCTTGACCGAGTCTTCCTTGGCCTTCAGCTCCTGGAGTCGCGGAAGGAGATCCACGGAATCAGTTGTCCCTACTTCTTCCATAATGGCCATGATCATAGTTGTCCGTTCCCGGATCTTACCTTCCTAGATCCTAGTCCGTCAGACTATATGCCGGCAGAGCTCCGAAACGTCCGTCGCCATGTTGCCGGTCATGGTCGGGGCTAAATCTGGTCTCAGCTCTGCACCGGAACTGATTGGCTCGGCCGCTACTGCTTCGGTGGGTGGTACCTCGATCGGGCTCTGTGCCTCCATTTCTGCCGGAGGCTAGCTTGGACCTCGGGTATCCGGAGTCTTCTGGACGGACCGGTCCGCTTCTAGGGTCTCCTGGTGAGGGCTAGAGGAGACGACGTCTGCGACTCCGAGTCCTCCGAAACCGCCAGCTCATCGTGTGTCTCCATTCCCCTGTACGACTGAATGCTGAGAAAATTGTCGTATTCGTCTTGCTCCTCCGGACCCAGCATCTTTCTCTTGGCGTACACTAGCGCCAAATAGGTTGAGAGGGGCGTTGCTGTCTTCCGGGCCTTAGGAAATTCTTGATCATCCCGTCTATTTGCTCCCACATTAAGGCTCCCTAGTCTACGGTCGTCCCAACCTATCGTCGGTTGTCCCAACCTATCATCCGTCCTCCCAACCTAACTGCCGTGATGCTCTTCTTCGTGATCTTTGTCGTCCCAACCTATTGAGCCACCAACCCACCCTTGCGACAACTCGGGTACAAGCAGGCCTTCCAACCACCAACATATCCACCTAACACCTACCAAGGTGTAGCGCCGTTCGCTCCGGCCCCAAGGTTGTATCCGCCATACTCCGTTCCAGCAGGTATGCCGGTGTGTTACAATTGTGGTTCTCCATATCATTTTGCCAATGTTTGTAACCAACCGAAAGGAGGAGGACAAGGGGCACCATTGGAGCTACCTTGCCAAAACTACCAAGAGTACGGTCACGACGCACCCCACTGCCCACAACCGCCGGTACCAAAGGTAACATACAAACAGGTGGAGACCCCTCCCAGGAACCAGACGGCCCTGAACTACGGCAACACCCAAGGGGTGGAGAACCCTCCGAAATGACGGGAGGAGGTAGAACCGCTAGGCGTTAAGGAGGAGGTAGTGCAGAAGGTTAGTACTCGCAGTTCCACCCGAACCAACCGTCACAAGCGTAGGAGTAGAGCGTCCCGACCTTTAGCAAGGCCGGTTGGTAATAGCAGTAGTACATCTAATTCGCACACCGATCACGGGACCTCCAATCCCGAACCTTTGGAAGCCGAGCCAACAATGCGAGAAGAACATCTAGAGACTGGCCCGGATTTACCCCGATCAGGCCCGGATCCTCTCCGGACCACCCCGGACGAAAGCTATCCTAGAGCTAACCAGAGCCCTATAGGAGATCCCTTAGCTAAAGTCGAGAAGGGGGTAAGTACCACCTGCCCTGACATTAGTACGGAGGTAAGGAGACAGCTAGTAGAACCTAGAAGGCAGGAAACGAGAACAGGCCGCCAAGTTAGATTTGCACCCGGTCTCACGATAGGGAAGGAGCCAAATCTCAGAGTAGACGAATATGACATCCTTCAGGACATTAGGGGATCACAAGCCAACGTGACTATAGGACAGCTCCTACAAGACAACCCCAATTACCAGAAGATAGTCAAGGAAGCTTGTACTCACTCTAGGCGGCGTAGGATCCGCCTTCCCACTGTAGCTGTGAACTTTTCCGCAGTGGAAGACTACGGCGCCTCTAAAATAGCTGTGGAGATAGATGGGTGCTTAATCCATAATGTACCCGTTGACGGAGGATCAGGAGTCAACCTCATGACAGAAGAGACCGCCAATGACCTAGGATATACAGCCTTTGACCCTACTAATCAAGTCTTGAGGATGGCCGACCAATCACGCGTCTTACCTCTAGGACGGTTATTAGGTATTCCCATTAAGATAGGTCCCATCACCTATCCCCTCAACTATATCATACTCAAAGTCGAAATGGATAAACCTTTCCCGTTGCTGCTTGGACGCCCTTGGTTATATCTTGCAGATGTGCGGGAGAATTGGGGAAGGAAGGAGTTCACATTCGGCAACCCACCTACCTCTATTCCATGGAAGCACGAAGAGGCCATGGGAGAGACGAGTGACAACGAAGGCTACACCTCCAACTGGTCATACCAGGAAGGAGATGACTCCACCTCTTCGTACCTTGTGGAGAACTTTCGGGACCAAGTCGAAATAGACTACGGCTTCCTGGAAGCGGTCCCGGAACAAGGTGTGGTAGAAGAGGTAGACGAAGAGGAACCTGGCCCGGATATTTACTCGTGGCCACAGGAAGATCGCTCCTTAAGAGAGTCTTCGATGACTCTTACTCAAGAGTGGCTGAGGAAGCAACTGGAGGACGGGACTCTTCCGATACAAGAAGGGAATCACATTTAGACACCCCCACAGTGGAGCGATCCGTGCTTGCTCGGATTGGAAGGAACGGATCGCACCAAACCAGTTGTGTCTCTTGAAGATTACAACACCATCGAAGTCCTTCCAGGAAAGTCTTTCAACCTCGGAAAGAACTTAACGAAGAAAGAAAGAAGGTTGTACACCGAACTCTTGCAAGAGTTTGCGGATGTGTTAGCTTGGGAGACTTCAAATCTGACCGGTATACCCGCGCGGCTAGGAGAGCATTGAATCGATCTTGTAGAGGGAGCCGCACCGGTTAGACAACGTCAATACCGCCTAATCCCTAAGTATTCACTTATGGTGAAGGAGGAATTGGATAAACTGTTGGAGGCCGGATTCATCTACCCGGTCAACAACTTGGAGTGGGTATCACCCATAGTGATCGTACCCAAGAAGGTAGGACGAGATGGGAAGGTAAAAATCCGTGTGTGCCAGAACTTCCGTAAGTTAAACTCGGCCACCAAAAAAGACTACTTCCCTCTACCTTTCATTGACATGGTGTTAGATCACGTCGCAGGGAATGAGTGATTTAGCTTCATGGATGGGTTCTCCGGGTACAATCAGGTATCCATTAGACAGAGCGACCAGCTGAAGACGACATTCACCACAAAATGGGGCACCTACGCGTTCAACCGCATGCCCTTCGGGCTATGTAACGCACCCGGCTCTTTTCAGCGCCTGATGATGGACATTTTCCAGGACTTCCTGAAGCACTTTCTAGAAGTGTTCATTGATGACTTCGCGGTGTTCAGCCCACAAACGGACCATTTGGAGTACTTACGGAAGACGTTCCAGAGGTGCAGAGAAACAAACCTGAAACTACACCCGGATAAGTGCTTCTTTGCAATGCTCTCCGGCGTACTTCTTGGACATGTGGTCAGCAAGGATGGACTGCATGTTGACATTGACAAGGTGAAGGCGATACTCCAGCTACTAGCGCCGGTCAATGTGCGAGAGATAAGAGGGTTCCTAGGATGTGTAGGCTACTATCGGCGATTCATCAACAAGTACGCCCAGCTGGCCGCACCCCTCACGGAACTACTCAAGAAAGATAAAGAGTTTGTGTGGACTGAACAAAGATAAGCGGCCTTTGAAGAACTCAAGGTACGAGTGTCGTCCCCATCCATCCTATCCCCACTCCAATGGAATCAGGATTTTCACGTTACTCTTGATGCATCTGGATGGTACCTAGGAGCAATCTTGTGGCAGGAAGGCCCAAGTGGCGGAGAGAAGCCCATCTACTACGCTAGCCATCAGATGAGCGCAACAGAGAAGAACTACACCGCCACCAAGCAGGAGGCATTGGCAGTGGAGTACGCCTGTAAGAAGTTCCGCCATTACCTTCTTGGGTACAAGATTGTCTTCCACACCGACCATGACTCACTGAAGTACCTTGTGAACAAGCCTGAACTTTCAGGGAGGATTTCTCATTGGATACTTCTGCTTCAAGAGTTTAACTACGAGGTGAGAGTGAAACCCGGCAAGGCCAACCAAAATGCCGACTATCTGTCACGAAAGCGAGGGCCAGAGAGCGCCAACGACCTCCAAACAGAGTTCCCTGACGAATTTCCCGACACGACGTCAAAATCTGGCCCGGAAGACATCGTGGATCTGAATCCAGACCTCCTTCAAGAACGATTGACGAAGCAACATCCTTCCCGGCCAACCACCAAATGGACGTGGAAGGATCACGCTGAAGAAGAAGGACCGACTATGGAAGAAGTGTCGATCTTCCAAACGGATCCCGATGAGGAATCCGAGTACAAGGACATCCGAACCTACCTCCTTGATTGCACATACCTGGAAGGATATAGCAGAGAAGAGAAGGCCGTGTTCCAGCAAAAGGTAGCTCCTTACACCCTCATTGAAGGGATCCTCTTTAAGTATGGAGCCAATGAGAGGTTAAGAAGATGCCTAGAGTTTAAGGAGAGAAGGCCTGTCATCTGTGCCTTACACAATGACCCCGCTGGAGGACACTTCGCTGTAATGAGTACCATGGAGAGGATCCGAGCAGCGGGGTACAGCTCCACCGGGACATGAAGCAATTTGTCCAAGGCTGCGACCCATGCCAACGAATCGGCAATCCGGCCACCCGGAACCATTGGCCTTTGACCCCCATCATCCCGTTAGCACCAATCGAGAAATGGGGGATAGATTTTATCGGGCCCATCTTTCCGGTAACTAGGAACAGGAACAAATACATCATCCTAGCGACGGATTACGCCACCAAGTGGATCAAAGCCCGAGCAACCCGGAGGAACGAAGCTAACACCTCTGCAACCTTCCTCTTCGAACAGATATGTATGAGGTTTGGCCACCCCCTTGAGATTGTCAGTGACAGAGGAACTCACTTCCTGAATGCAGTAGTTCTAGACCTAATCTCCAGGTATGCCATCAAGCATAGGAAGACCACGCCGTACAATCCCAAGGCCAATGGTCTCACCGAACGTGTAAACGGTATAGAAGGGGCGATCCTCAACAAAGTCGTCGCAGCGCATAAAACGGATTAGGACATGAAGCTTTTCTCCATCGTGTATGCCTACAACGCGACAAGGAAGACCACCACCGGAAGTCAAGGACGTACTTCGATCAGCGTGGATGCCCTCGAAGAAGCTCGGAGTGACCACCACCTGGATGCCTGTGAGCCGCAAAAACGGCTCACGGTGATGAATGGACCTCACGTCGGGTCCATTAAGGCTAATGAGTGGTGAAAATGGGTTATCCCATGGACTAGCTCGTGGTTTTTTGATTAAAATGGCCAAGTGGCCTTTCCCCTCACTAAAAGAGGAGCCATTTATGGGCAATCGTGGAATTTATGTAGTTAGCCAAAAAGGAAGAAAAAAAAAGGGAATAAACCAGAAAAGAAAAGCAAAGAGAAAAGGGAAAAAAAGACAAAAGAAAATTAGAAAAGAATTAAAATGAGTAGTGGTGGAGAAGAATTTACCTCCTATCGAGTTGTAGACCGTATTCGGTCACGATGAAGAAATCACGAAACCAAAAAAATGGAAGAAGAAGAAGGAGGATGGTGAGGAGAAAAGAAAAAAGAATGGGGCGTTAAAAGCCCTTAAAAAAATAGTCAAAAGGGTCCAAAAAGAAGTGGAAAAGAATCCTCATCAATCACTAAGTAAATTAGGAATTACCCCAAGCAAGGGGAATTCAATTTAGGTAGGTTAAATTAGATTTTTGCACCTTTGAAAATTAGCTAATAGCTCACTTATTGAGATCATGCACACACATGTGGCATGGAGTCAAAGTTTAGATTTAGATATTCCTTGGTTAGTGGGACACCCACTTGTGTTAAATGCAAGGGTGGCTAGTGAATTATTGCTTTTTAGTTACTAGTTGTTTAGTGTGACCATTAATGTGCCCACCCAAATTGGCGGCTGTGAACGACGAAGGGAACGACCTTGGGAACAAAGAAGGGAGCAAGGGTCTTGGGGTTACCCGCTTGGAGGGCGCTCATTCGAAGGGTGGGAGGTAGGAGTGAGAGAGGTGTGTGGTAGGAGCTAAGAAACCGAGAGAGGTGTGTGGAAGGAGAGAGAGAGGTAGGGTTCAGATTTCCCCCTCTTGTGGGCTGGAATGTGATTCAATCGTTGCGAAAATGGAAGAGTAGATAGATTAGAAAGTTGGCTTTCCAACAAGCTTAAGAACTTGCAGATCGGAGCTGTGACGACGAAGATACGGGCGGCGGAGTGAGGACGACCAGCTGGAGGATCGGTGGCGGATCTCATACGGCCTCAGGTTTTCCCTTGTCAGTAGCGGAGTTCTTGTCCAATCAGGCTAAGATTTTAGGAGTAGATAGATTAAAACGTTGGCTTTCCAACAAGCTCAAACACGTGCGGATCGGAGCTGTGACGACGAAGATACGGGCGGCAGAGTGAGGATGACCAGCTGGAGGATCGGTGGCGGATCTCATACGGCCTCAGGTTTTCCCTTGTCAGTAGCGGAGTTCTTGTCCAATCAGGCTAAGATTTTAGGAGTAGATAGATTAGAACGTTGGCTTTTCAACAAGCTCAAGAACGCGCGGATTGGAGCTGTGACAACGAAGATACGGGCTGCGGAGTGAAGAGCACCAACAAGAGGAGCAAGATCACGAGCTGAACAAGAGGAGCAAGATCACGAGCTGATCAAGAGGAGCAAGATCACGAGCTGAACAAGAGGAGCAAGATCACGAGCTGAACAAGAGGAGCAAGATCACGAGCTGAACAAGAGGAGCAAGATCACGAGCTGAACAAGAGGAGCAAGATCACGAGCTGACCAAGCAAGTCGAAGGCTAAGGATGGAGGGTGAACCGAATTAACTCAGGGAGCCCCTTTTCTTTTCTCCCTCGAACCTCTTCAATTCCATGTGTATGACTTGAACCCTAATTTTCTAAATACAAAAACCACGCGGAAGCGCTGCCAATTTTTTGGTAGAATTAGGGTTTGCTATATATTCAACTAAATAACCGATTAGAGCGCCATTAGTAAGTGAACACAGCTGGAGGCTCACTCTTAGTAAGGCTGGGGTGGATTCTTGTGTGAATGAATGTGATACATGCATAGGAATGTGGTGCATGATCTTGAATAAAGTCATATGTTGAAGGTGCACTGCTGGTCGCTGGCTGGGAGGTCCAGGGTCGAGTCAAATGATCAATTGAAGGCTGCCATCGTGTTAAGCAAGAAAAACTAATAAGAATACAAAAAACAAACGTAAAAAACGGAGTCATAATCACGAAGATAATGAAGAATTAAATTTTTAACATAAAAAGAGGAGCCTGTCTGCTGGTTGCTGCTGTTAGGGTCGCACTTGGGCCTGGAATTGGTGGTTAAGGTGCTAATCAAGTTCACAAGGCAAAATTGAACCTAATGGAGCTTTAAAACATTGGAAACAAAGCTTTGAGGCGGAATTTACGCTTGTCTAAAGGTTGGATTCAACCTAAGGCTCAATTCAGCCATCACATCACTAATTATTAACGAACCCTCTTAAGTGACCACGCCTTGGGTCATCATGCTTGTATGAATGGTTAAAGTATGTTTGCACAAGGGGCTGCATCCCATATGTAGGATCTTGTGTTCAAGATAAGCCACCCCATTAGGGGGCGGTTTATTTGGCTCACAATGCCCTCGAAGAAGCTCGGAGTGACGCGCTGCAACAAACGGGAGAAGTCCAAGCTCGGAGAAAGAGGACGTACGACTTGAAGCTGACCAGCAATAAGGGCATTGAAGCACGGAGTCTCGTTTTTCTCTTCGACAGCCGACACCAAGATTTTCCAGGTAAATTACACCGCCAATGGATGGGACCCTTTAAAGTACATGAGGTGTTTTCCAATGGATCCTTGCAGCTGAAAGATTTATGCGAGCCGCAGAAACGGCTCACGGTGACGGATGGACCGCGCATCGTGACCATTAAGGTTAACAAGTAGTGGAAATGGGTTATCCCATTGGTTAGTTCATGGTTTTTGATCAAAATGGCTAAATAGCCTTTCCATGCGCTAATTCTTTAATTAGGAGCCACATTGTGGCAACCAAGAATTTTATGAAATTAACCAAAAAATAAATAGAAAGGAAAAAATGAGAAAAGGTAGAAAAAACAAAAACAATAGAAAAGAAGTGGAAATAGAAGTGGTGGAGAAGAATTTACCTCCTACCGAGTCATGGACCACAATTGGCCACAATGAGGAAATCACAGGAGAAAAATTAGGAGAAGAAGAAGAATGATGGTGAGGAAAAGGAAAAAAGAAGGAGGCTTTAAAAGCCCTTAAAAATGTAGTTTGAAAGGTCCACAAGGCTTGGGCAAACCCCTCACCAATCATTAAGTAAAATTAGGAATTACCCCAAGCAAGGGGAATTCAATCTAGGTAGATTAATTAGATTTAGCATCCTTGGAATTGGCTTAATAGCTCACTTATTGGAGATCATGCGCACCCCATGTGGCATGAAATTAAAGTAGGAGATTTAGATATTCCTTGGTTAGTGGGACACCCACTTTTGTTAAATGCAAGGGTGGCACGGAGATAAGTAGTCATAGGTAATAGTTTTTTAAGAAGAAAGTCATTAATGGAAGAAGGCAAAGGCGGCGGGGAACATCCTTGGGAACGCAAGGAGAGCAAGGGCTTGGGGGTTACCCCCTGGAGAAGCTCATTCGGAGTGTACAAGGGAATGTGGGAGAGAGACTGAGGAATAGAGAGAGAGCCGGAAGCCCCGGCCACTACAAGAAGTGAATTAGGTTGGAGCACAAGAGCGGTAGCTGGAGCTCAAGGGCGGTAGCTGGAGCAAGCACGGAGATCACAAGAACACGAAGATCGACAGCTGGAATACAAGGGCGAGAGCTGGAGCAAGCACCAGATCACGAGAACACAAGGATCAAGAGCTGGAGCACAAGAGCGGTAGTTGGAGCAAGCACGAAGATCACAAGAACACGAAGATCAAGAGCTAGAGACGAAGATCAAGAGCTGGAACACAAGGGCGAGAGCTGGAGCAAGCACAAAGATCACGAGAACACGAAGATCACAAGAACACGAAGATCAAGAGCTGGAGCACAAGAGCGGTAGCTGGAGCAAGTACCAGATCACGAGAACACGAAGATCACAAGAACACAAAGATCAAGAGCTGGAACACAAGGGCGAGAGCTGGAGCAAGCACCAGATCACGATAACACGAAGATCACAAGAAGAAGAGCGGCAGCTGGAGCAAGCACGGAGATCACAAGAACACGAAGATCAAAAGCTGGAGCACAAGGGCGAGAGCTGGAGCACAAGCACGACGACCAAGGGCGGAGGGTGAACCGAACAAAATGAGGGAGCCTCTCCTCTCCCTCGGACTAGTAATCAATTCCTTGTGTATGAAGAGAACCCTAATTTTCTAAATACAAATATCACGCGGAGGCGCTGCCAATTTTTAACTAGGATTAGGGTTTGCTATATATTCAACCAAACAATCGGTTTAATCGTCATTAGTAAGTGAACGCAGCTGGAGGCTCATGCATGCTATAAGGTTTGAATAGGATTACTTGTGTGAATGCATGTAGTATACACGTGAATGTGTGGCGCACGATCTTGAATAAACATCTATGTTAAGTGTGCACTGCTGGTCGTTGGCTGTGAGTTCAGGATTGAGTCAATTGGATAATTGAAGGCTGCCATCGTGTTAAGCAAGATAAATTAATACAAATTCAAAAAACAAACATCAAAAACGGAGTCATAACCACAAAGATAATGAAGAATTAAACTTTGGGTATAAAAAGAAGGAGCCTATCTGCTGGCCGCGGCTGTCAGGGTCGCACTTAGGTCCGGAATTGGTTGCTGAGGTTCTAATCAAGTTCACAAGGTTGAAATGAACCTATCTAAGCTTTAAAACGTTGAAAACAGAGCTTTCAGGTTGAACTTATGCTTGGTTAAAAAGTTGGGTTCAATTTAAGGCTGAATTCAGCCATCACATCGCTAATCGGTAACGAACCTTTTAAGTAACCACACTTGGGTCATCACGCTCGTATGGATGGTCGAATGATGTTTGAACGCGGGGCTGTATCCCACACTTAGGGTCTTGTGTTCAAGATAAGCCCTCCATTAGGGGGCGGTTTATTTGGCTCACAATTTACAAGGGAACTTCTTGGAGACTAAGACCAACGGTTTGCGGATTAAATTATACCGCGAAAACGAAGGAACAGAAGAAGAAGACAGAGACTCGTCTGCTCGCAAGGACGCTGCCATGTGAGAAGGGGGTGATGTCGTACCACGAATTTTTCAATTTTTTTAGTTAGATAGTTATAGGTATTAAAAGTAAGTAAAATTAGCTGGGCTAGAAGGTTATCTCCAATTGGGATTAATCTTTAGATATGATTAGGATAGGAGGAATATCGGGCTTTTATGAAAGCCTTAATAGTAGCAAGAAGGGGCCTAGAGCTATGACTTAGACTCTAGCCTAAAAGCAGTACCTCGGGCCCCAAACCCGCATAAAGACCATGAGGCAGGGAATGCCATCATCCGAGCCAACCCGCACGAGCCCGAACCTAGCCCGAAAGATGGACACCACCCGAATCTGGCCCGGAAGGTAAGAAGAAGCGGGACGAGAAGGGACCAGGAAGGTTCCCCAAGGCGTGGGCCACCGGGCATAAAGACTAGCTCCACGAGGAGGATCATCACAGTCGGCAAGCTAGCAAGGGAGCACAGAGTGAGCACCAGCAGGAGCACGGGGCTCTGGGCCAGCGAGCGAGTGAGCACCAGCAGGAACACGAGGCTCCGGGCCAAAGGACGAGGGAACTCATCAACAGCAGGACAAGGGAGGCTCCGGGCCAGAGTATCGACACCAAGGGAGGCTCCGGGCCAGCCGAAGCAAGGAGACGAGGGAACTCATCAATAGCAGCACCAAGGGAGGCTCCAGGCCAGAGTACGGACACCAAGGGAGGCTCCGGGCCAGCCGAAGCAGAGAGACGAGGGAACTCATCAACAACAAGACGAGGGAGCTCATCAACAGCACAGCGAGGGAGCTCATCAACAGCAGGACGAGGGAGCTCATCAACAGCACAGCGAGGGAGCACAGACGTAAGGACAAGGGAGCTCATCAACATCAACACCGAGTGAGCTCCTCAACAGCAGCACCAAGGGAAGCTCCGGGCCAGAGTACCGACACCAAGGGAGGCTCCGGGCCAGCAGGGAGTACGGGAACCAAGGGAGCTCCGGTCCAGCGTACAAGTAAAGAAGAAGAGCACCACCTGTGAGGAGAGGGCATCAGCCGAGGGTCAAGAAGAGCAAGTCCTACCACCCGAATCAAATGGCCTCCAACTTGGTGCCATCAGGGAAGAAGGAATTTGCCCAGTCATCCCCAAGGATTCTCTGGAGCTCACCGAGCTCAAAGAGGATCTCCTTCGCATGGGTTGTCTCACCCTCATGGATTTCTGTTGGAGTTTTTGGGTGAAATCCACTGTGCAGGAAATGCGGCAAGATTCCTTGCCGGAACCCGATGGAGAAAGCATTCGGGCTTGTCCCGATCGATGGACCATGGGGAGGTGGCAAGAGGTGTATGGATTTCCGCGACAAGGGGCGGGATGGACAAGTGTTGCAGTTTGTAGAGACAGTATTCCTCCGGAATGCACCTAATCGTCACTAAATGCTTCCAAAGTAACCGCTCCGGTTTTGTTCCCACAGAGACTTGTTGTTTCTTCTAGAATCACTAAATAATCCACTTACACTAAGCACCAGTCCACCAGAACCTCATTCTCACTCGTTCTACAACTATTTTCGGATCCTTCCGGATTCCGGATCCTAAAAATAGATTCCGGATCCTTCCGGATTCCGGACTTGTTACCTTAGTTTCCGGATCCTTCCGGATTCCAGATAACTTTTGACGGAGCCTCTTCCGGAGTTTTTAAGCTAGTGGCCGGGTGCCACTGATCCTGTTTTGTGTAAGTGGCCGGATTCCCCACTGTCCTGTGACTTAAAGTGGCTAGACACCCACTCTCCCTACTCCGCTAACCGGTGGTTGATTGCTGCTGCTAGATCCACACTCTCACACCATCCGGATGGTCATCCGGACGCGGTCATGCAGAGATAAGTCTAGACTACAACGACATTCCGGCAAGTGCTGTCGTGATTCTACCAAGTGAGTATTACGGTTTGCAACGAGGACTCCTAGACATACACATCAGGCTTTTTGCTCTATCGTAAGGGGAAATTCCGGCCACAACCGGAATCCGGGTTCACACGGATTCTCCGTGCCCTGGGAGCTACCAGGCTCACTCCTGCAATACCCTCCCTCCCCCTCCAGGCTACTTCCGGTCCCTGTAGATCGTCAGACTCTATCTAACCTCTCCTCCAACTCTTCCGGGCGATCTTCCAATGCAAGTCCCAACCGGTTACCTCAAGTTACAAACACAATAACGCTCACTATGACAAAACCTATCCACAACAACACAAATCGCAATGGATCCGTTCCTCACAAAAACGCTCAACACTAGGATATAGAGAAATATATTCAAAGGCTAAGATGTTTTCAGCTAGAGGAAACAAGACGATGAGCCTCCCAAGACTCATCCTTTAAGTACTAACTAAGTTCCTAACCTCAACTCCATCTTATCCGCGAGGAATCCGGAAAATCTTATCCTAAAAGATCTTATCCCTGAAAATCCGGATTTCAAATCTCAGATCCGAAATTTATGGATCTGAGATCCGGATTCCGGAATCCGGCTTCCGGTTTCCGGTTTCCGGTTTCCGTCTTCCGCCTTCCGGAATCCGGAAATCCGGAAATTCGGAAATCCCTCAATTCCGGAAATCCCTGATTTCCGGAAGTTCCCTGAAATCTGGAAATTCCCTGAAGTCCGGAAAACCCTGAAATCCGGAAATTCCCTGAAGTCCGGAAATCCCTGAAATCCGGAAATTCCCTGAAGTCCGGAAATCCCTGAAATCCGGAAATTCCCTGAAGTCCGGAAATCCCTTCCGGACTCACAGTTTTCTAGACTAAGGCCTTCCGGATGCAAACTTCCCTAAGTCTCCTTTGTTAGTAGCCGGGTGCAATCCTGAGCCCCATCGTTAATCGCTACTAATTCAAAAGGGACTAGGGATTTTCTAATACTACTCCTAACTATGGTGTCTTCTTATTCTTACGCCTAGGTGATTCCTCTATCTTCTTCCCAGCGTCTGTCTTCTCCGGAGTCTCCTCCGGCTACTGAGTTCCGGATCTGGAAATTGCTGTTGGAGATTCTTCTGCTGGTGGTGTTGTTGCCGACCTCCCTGCCGACCAGATCTGCTCTTAGAGTTGTCTTGAGGAACAAACGGCTGCCGGATGAGGTCCGTTTCAAGATGACAGTTCCGGAATCCGGATCACCCTTGAAATAGTCCGGATTTCTCCGGACATCCGCACTAATACTAAGTACTCTAATAGCACTATTTAAGGATTCCGGTTGGACCATGATTCCTTATTTGTTATTTCTACCTATTTGCCTCCTACTATAATATACTATTTACTAATTTTTTTATTAAATTTGATATCTAGCCGGATTTTAAGGCTATATCCGGAATTATGTGGGAACGGATTCCCACAACAAGTACGAAGGAGGAGTATGCCAAGAGGAGGTTTGGTAACAAGGACGCCAAGAATGGTTATGCGGTACAAGATTGCACGGACCCCCGCGCCAGAAGGGTCTTCGCATTCCTCGTACCCATCTCACACCCTGAGAAACCCACCCGAGTAACGGTTATCCTCGCTAACACCATGTATGGCTCCTACCTTGGCGAGAGGATGGTGAATTGGGCCATCATTGTGAAGGATGTGGTGATTCGGTTGAACAGGAGCATTCACAATGTCAAGCGTGCACCCCTCTGCCTGTTTTTGATCCACCTGTATCACCATTTCAAGGAGACTACTTCTGAGGAGGACATGACGTATGGAACGCAATTGATGATGAAGAAGTTCGAAGGGACAGAGTCAGAACCCGAACCGAGGTCTGAGGGAGGAAGTAGCTCATCACAGTCAGGAGAGGAGGTTGTACCACCTCCCAAACGCCCGAGACAGAGACAAGGAGGAGCCCCCTCCACCCGCACCTGCGCAACCATCCGCGCCGCAGCCACCGGACCGGCGCAACTCGGAGGCAAGTCTTACCCGGCCTCTAAGTTACTAGAAGCCATTCGCGTAAATGTGAAAGATGCGGATAGGACTTTGGGACAAGCAAGCAGCTTGGTGGGTACCCTCCGCGTGAAGGTTTGATCGCTGCGATCAAGGAGAAGGCCGGAGGAGCTGGCGATCTCCGCCTCATGGAGCAGAAGGTCAACCGACTCACACTCCATGTGACAAAGGTGAAGAGTCGAGCGTTGGAGGCAGAGGAAAGTTGCAGGGCGCCTCTTCTCCAAGCCAATGCCTCAGCGGCAGCGTTAGAACAGGTAGATGAAGCATTACGTTTTCCAGCAGATGTGGTACTGAAGGCCAAGATGTTCGATGCTCGATATGAGAGAGATGATCACATTTCCAGCAAGTGGGTGATTGCCTTCGTGATGGAGCAAACCGTGAAGGTTGAGGCGGCTTATGCCAACATGAGGTTATTGGTGAGCAATCTCACTCACATTCTATCCAAATTTATGGAAGACTCTGACAGTTCCGGCAAGGATGGAGACTCGGGTTCGGAGACCAACCCGAAGGAGCGTCGCCTCGGTGATCATGGTCCACGGAAGGAGAAGGAAGTGGTGGACCTTGACAGTCCGGATCTGCCCCCTCAAACTCCGAGTTTGAAGGTCCAAGCAGGATGATTCCCTTTGAAGGTCACCACACCGATGCAAAGCGGTTGGAAGGAACGCCTAGGTGTTGCAATGGAGCCCCCACTCCCCGTACATCCTCGCGAGCTGCCACTTGGTAATCCCCCACGCACTACACCGATTGTGGCTCCTTTACAGAGCGGGCTTCACCTTGGGAAGACCGCAAGTGAGAGTTCCTCTTACTTGTACACTCCAGGGCAGATATCCGGCCAGGATACCATCATGGGCACCCCAGATCAGGTACCGGCCCCTCCAACACAATTCGGACCACATCCGAGCATGACCACGGTGACACTCACTTTGGATGGCCCGGATTTCAACTTGCCTTCAAGGGAAACCATGTTGAGGGCAACGACTGGCCAACCCACGCCATCCACCGATGTGTTTGCGCCATTGGTGGCACTTGCAGCAGCCGCGCCCACCCCGACTTTAAGCCGGAGTTCCAAGAAGCGCAAGAGGAGGGAGGAGCGGAAGAGACTCGAAAAGCTGGCCCGGAAGTAGGCCAGGATCTTGGTTCGTAGGTCACTGTTCAGTCCGGGATTTGGCCCTCGATTGACTTTGGTTTTGACTTGGTTTTGCCTTGGATTTTGTAACACCATATTTGTTATTTTGGGAGATTTTCAACCTCCCAATTTAATGACAGTTTAGGTCGAGTCCACCTAAACTGTACCCACAGCTTAGATACTTCACCGAAACTGGACAAGACAACCAACCGTCGAAATATTCAATTGGCCATAACTTACTCAGATTTCGTTCAAATTGGGCATATGAGGTGTTTTTTGACATCTACAAAAAAACTAGATGTCAAAAAACACCTCATATGCCCATTTGGACAAAATTTGAGTAAATTATGGCCATTTGAAAATTTAGACGATTGGTTGTTTTGTCTAGTTTTAGTGATGTACTCAATATGGGGGTACAGTTTAGGTCGACTCGACCTAAACTGTATTTTCCCAAAATCATGGAGTTTTCCCATTATAACGAATATGGTGTTTTGTGTAATAAGTGACCTCTGACGGTGCACGTCGTGGGGAGTGGCAGCACCGCTGCTAAAAGTAGTTAATGTCACCGTTTTTAGTTAGAAGGTATCGTTTGAGTTTGGACTCTTGTGTGAGTGCTTCGCAGTATAAAAGAGGAGTATCGTGGCCTCTCTCTTCACTGCTTGATGTGTGTACTTGCTTTCAGTTTAATTCTAAACCTACGCTCTCGGAAAACCTTCCACGGTTGGAGAGCTCGGATTCTATATGACTGTGAGTACCATCTCAAGTAGTCCGCTCCTCAAGTCCATACTAACCGTCGAAGTCATTGTTTCCTTGTTCCATCAAGTAGAGTTAGTCCGGGTGGATGGGAATAACAGGTGAGATGGTTAGATTGTTAGTTGGACGTGACTCTAACTCTGACCCCTTGTGATTGTTTCCTTGTTCCCTCAAGTAGAGTTAGTCCGGGTGGATGGGAATAACAAGTGAGATTATAAGTGGTTAGGGGAGGATGAGGGGGGAGTGACGGGTGCGGAAGGAGTTTTGATATGTCTTGTGTGACCGGTCAGCGGCAGGATGTCATCGATTGTGAAGATGTACTCTGGATCCCGGATGCATCAACCTTTGGTCAGATAGGTTGATTCATAGGAGCATTACACACCATCAACCCTTCGTGTTGAGGACGAAGTAGACTGGCTTGATCCAAGGGCAGTAAGCCCAGACCGACTCTAACTGCTTGGATTATCTTGAGAGAAGAAAGGAGATCCAACTAACCCCTGTGCGCGGTGACCATCGGAGTAATAGAAGGAGGACTTTGTTCCCTGAAGAAAAGGAGTAGGAATAGGGTATCCCCGGGGCTAATAAGCTAGGCGAGCCCACGACGTACTATTCGTTTAGCTGATTTTGAGGTAAAGGAAGGTCTAACAGCTCAAATGGTAGGTAAACTGCGTGCTTACCATAAGAGTAGTGTTAGTCCTTAAGGCCCAAGCTTTATCCCCTCTTACGGGGGGAACCCAGTGACACCACAACCATCCCAAGTTAGTAAGTAGGAGTGATTGGAGAAACGGTGAGGAAGAATTGACGTTTACTAAAACTTGTTTGAGTCCGTGAACCGTCGTTCATGGTGATAAAACACTCTCCGGATACGCAAGTATCCCGGATGTCTATAATGTACATGGTTGTAAAGTCCGTGTGGGATCCGGGCCATGTAGGATCCGGGCCATGTACGATCCGGGCCATGTACGATCCGGGCATGTACGATCCGGGCCATGTACAATCCGGGCCATGTAAAGTACTTGGGTGGGGCGGTTGGTGTAATTAACGCTCACCCCTTGTGATCTAAACCTTTCTCTCTTTTCTTTTGATGTATATATTGTATAGTTGACATTGTACAGATCATGGCTTGTTGTTAGTTGTTGTAGTTCTCGGTGACTCTCTGTGGGAACGATTACCTTAAGGGTATCTTTGTGTTAAGATGTGAATACTTGCCAACGCGTACTACGACACTCCGCCACCATCGTTTTTCTCTGGAAAGCCCATGGTGCTCCGAGGAGGCCATTGCATCCCATCACCTCCAAGTAACTCTCCAAACCCTATAGTCTTTTTTGGAGGTTGGCCACTCCGGCGCCACCTTCTGGAGCAGCAGGTTTCCTACGGCTGGAGCCTTGCCCTTCTTCTCCGCCATCCGGGCCCACCTCTCGGTGTGCTTGCGCCTCGCAATGGTGTCCGAGCCCTGCACGCACTGACTTCACCAAGTCCCTCCTTTCTGCACTACTTCTGCACTACAGTATCACAAGAAGACAAGACGCAGAGGAGTAGAAGAAAGCACAGAGCGTAGAAAACCCTAGAATAATGGCGCCCTCGGCTGTCACTTGCGCTATATATCTTACGCAATGAACGGATACCGTTGGACGTTATGATGACGGTTCCGGATCTGAATGCCACCGTACTCCGGTTTTCGGACATCCGGAAAAAGTGTCAGAACTGTCCCTTTTAAGGATGCCGGATTAATATAAATACCTTATTTCTACTACGGTACTATTAATGCTAATAAAGCAAAGCTAGCTACCTAATTTTTTTAATTTTCTCCCACTTCTTTCCGGATTTAGTGTTAGGGTCCGGAAGCGAGTGGGAACGCCTTCCTACAGTTGATGAGCGGAGGCACATTGAGGAGGAGCAGTTCAAACAGGAGGAAGCGGAGTGGGCTGAGAGGCCTTGGTGCTCGCCAAAGCCAACAATGACTAATTTTGGCAACAAGCGGGGTTCTCAAACTAGAGTTACTTGCAAGATTCTACGTTACCCAGTTCCACCTAGCAATGTTGAGCCTTTGACATCCGGCCCTATAGCAATAGAGTTGGATGTAGTTAAATCCCAGCCTTCCTCCAGCCAGGCAATGGAATCTGTTTCTAACCTTCCGCAAAATTTAGCAGAAACAGAGACACTGGCCGCGACAACTTTGGCCAATCTAGTTGACATGTTGCCACTTCCAATTTCTCAAGGTCTTCACCAAGCTGAAACAACTTCTACGCCAATCGATGCAAACGAGGAAGAGGTTCATCATGGCGTATTCCAAGATGCTAGCGAAGATCTTTTAGCCTTTAGCCCTCCTAGATTCATTCCAAGGTCGTCTGTAGCTGATGTTGGTGGAATGGGTGAATCATCCGCTCTTCATATTGGTTCGACATCCTCTACAAAAGGTGAGTGTCATGTCCGTTCTTCTACTTCATTGTCTTCAGTTCCTGGTATATATATGACTTGCTCAAAGGATCCTCTGATCGCCATGCGCCTCACTCATGCTTACATGTTTGCTTAACCGCACGAGTAGTACAAGGAACTACTCGGCCTGCATCCTCCCGCTATTCGAAGGTAAGGCAACCAAGGTACACTATTGTCCTCGACTTGAATGGATTTTTGATTCATAGGACTTCTCTGCCGCTCATTAGTATTTCTAGACCCGACTGTCGTCTCTTTCTGGAGTGGTTGCACAAACTCGCTAATATTGTGATATGGAGCTGTGCGATGAAGACAAATGTCGATAGCATGTTAGTCGATGCCCAGAGGAACTCTATCCTGAAGCCAGCTGACCTTTTAGTTCTGTCCCAAGTTGATACTACAATGTCAACGTTTCCTAGAAAGGAGAATCCATACAAGTGATACATGCTGAAGGACCTCAGGAAACTTGCTCGGCTTCATGATCACGTGGACATTGATCTCACGTTGCTCATAGACGACAGTCCGGAGAAGAACCTCCTCAATGGCGAGTTCAATGCTATACATCCTTGTCCTTGGACTAGTGATTTGAAGGACAAGTTTCTCGCTACACGCTTGAGGCCTTGGCTGACAAATATATTTTCGTCACGCATCCATATAGCAGAGTTTGTTCAGAACAATTCCCTCCCTCAATGTCAGGATGGTCGTACGTTGAGGACGACTGAGCTTTCTAGGAATATTATAACAAGGTGTTCTCGGAAGTGGGATCCTTCGATCCCAGGATTTCAATGACACTTCAATCTCATCGATGACGTAAATATTTTTTATATTTTTTGAAGATATTTTTGTAGCCTTTAAGGATGTTCTGTTCATTTACAATGTTCATTTACGACCACCATGTTTATCTCCGTTGTTTTATTTCCTAATTTGCCCCCATTAATTATCACATTCACGTGTCCTCATTTGTTGCTCTTTGTTTTTCTGGATGATCGAAGGATCCGCCGATGTTATTTATAACCTCTCGATCTTTTGTCATGTTCACAGCTACCACACAACCAAAAGAAAGTTATTGTATTGTCCCTCAACGGAGTCCTTTGTTTCGAGAAATAGGATTACTGTACCCCACGACGCTTCGATCGAGATAATATAATATATTGTAGTTTGTCCTGGTCTCCTAGAGTTCTTCAAAATCCTTCTAAAGTCCTTTCATGTCGATATCTGGTCTTCCATGATTCCGTCGCGCATGAAGAAGGTTCTTGATGTTATCCTCCTCGACTTCTTTTTGTCTATGGCCGGAACAAGTGCTCAAGGCCACATCTTTATCCTTTCTGCGAGAAGGACCTCCGGAGACTATCAATTGATTGGAAAAATAAGACTAATGTCTCCCTGACAGAGTACTGATGGTTGATGACCAGCCAATGTGGCATGTCTTCAATGGAGACTTTGCTTGCTACTTTCCACAGCCATGGCGTGGTGAAATGGCCCTCCCCAATGCCCGCAACGTTATACCTAACATTGGAATGGCCTTGCTTCCGTTCATTCTTCCCCTCCAAGCTTCTAGCTCGCTAAAGGCGTATCTTCGTGCACATGAGATGGATGGAAAGTTTAGACGAAGACTGCTTGAACCATGGCACTTTGAGCAAGTATGGCGTACTTTATAAATGGTTCCTGGATTAAATAGGTACTCCCTCCATCTTTCTTATCACTACTTGTAATTGAGTTATTTATATGAATAAAGCATCAACGGATTTTCATCTTATTCATCCTATCTAGTTGAGTGTATAGCAGTCAGGAGATCCCTTGATGTGACTTGGATTACTTCAATCAATTTTTTGAACACATCCCTCATCAGAGGCATTGCTTCTCATTGAACTTCAATTACAGTTAACTTTCAACACAGTGTATAATAATCGGGAGCAGCCTTTTTTTTTTAGGCAAAAAATAGCCAAGTGGATTTTTTTTTTAAAATAGAATATTCATGACAAAAATTGGAAATTTGAGATTGCATACCGCCAAAATTCCATCAATGGTCGTTGCTATGTCGCCATATTGCCACTAATGAACAACGGAGACTCCATCTTGTCGCCAAAAAGGATGTACAAATCTATGTTTATAGAGATGAAATCTTTGAAATTAATACCTATGGAGAAAATTTAGTTTCTTTTAGATTGAAAAGAAAGCCAAAAGTGCTACAGCTCCCTGGCCTCTGCAGCCACTGTGGCAATCCCACTAAAACGAAAAAAAAGGGCTGATCGGGAGATCCCTCAATGTGACTTGTATTACTACAAACGATTTTTTGAACACATCCCTCATCAGAGGCATTGCTTCTCATTAAACTTCAATTACAGTTAATTCTCAACAAATTCTTTGTGCCTATTTGAATGTCGCATTTCGTACTCACCAACATGTCGCATTTTGTGCTTACCTGAATGTTGCATTTCCCCAAACCCTAAATATTGCATTTTGTGCTTATCTATAGCTTCGGCCCTACATCAAGAAGAAGAAGAACGCCGGTTCCCGAAGGGAACCGGCGTGAATAAAGTGTCTATTCGTTCCATTGCTAAGACCATGCCCACCGGACAAGGAATTAGCGAACTGGAACTACTTCCCCCTTTCGAGGGTAGACACTATGTAACGAGTAGCCAGAAACCAACCAACAACGACCAACCACGACCAAACTAATTAAACAACAAAAAGCAAAACCAAAATAGGCAGCCAATCAGGAAGAGACAGAGTGGCGAAGTTCCTAAGGGGGGTCTTGCCTATCAGGGAGGACTTGGTTGTTTTCGATTTTGCGTTTATGCAGTAAAATAGACATGGCATGTTGAATAGCGATGGTGTTGATATTTTTAAAGGTAGTTTTAATTGTATCAATGGGTATCTTGAAGGTATCTTCGAGAGTTTTCATAGATGGGATAAAGGTGGTGGCACGAGCGCCGGATGTGATAACAATAAGGGGGTCCACATTCCAACCGAGGGCAATGATGTCGTCTATGAGGGGTTGGTATTTATCTATTTTGTTTTGTATTGTTTCCGGGGAGAATCTATCGTTGCAATATGTAAATTCGATGAATTGAATGGTGTAGTCTTGGTTGATGTTCTCGGGTGGTGGGTCGTTGTATGGTAAACCTTTGACACAAAGAATGTCCGGTTTGAGCCTAGCGTTGCAATGACATCTTTGGGTCATACATGAGCATGGAAGTAGCCATGGGGGGACCGTGTTTTCTTGTGGATTGCTATTAAAAGTGCCGGCGTTCATAAGTATGAAACATCTCGATTTATTGTAGGAGGTGATTAGTTTTCGGACTTCCCATACCGCTTTGTTATGTCTTCTAACAATTAGAGAGTGTATGTGGTGGTTTTGGCATTTGAGTAGCACATGAAGCCATGTGTCGGGGTCCGTTGAGGGGCATATGGGGCATGTTATGGATGGGAATCTTTCTATTCCAAAGAAGAGTTGTTTGCGAGCATTTCCCATGTACTGACCCGTACGGAATTTGATGAGGCACGTTATTTGTGAGTCTGAGATGATGGGGTTTTTCCAAAAGTTTGTAGAGAGTTCATTGTCTATGTCGTTATTGTTAGTCCATTTTTCTATGTTAGGAATATTTTCTGAGATTGTATCCAGGTTGTTGTAGAGGTCTTGTTTTTTGAGATATTTGCCCAGAAATCTAATTGGGCCTTTGTCGGGGGTATCTTCTTTGGAAGGCCAATCTTCTTTTTGAAAGTAGTATGGGGTGGCATGAGCATGTTCTTGAGGGTCTTTGGCATTTTTGTGTGTTTTTTCTCGGCCTTCTTTTGCAAGTTTGTCTGCTTGTTCGTTGCCATCAATGTTGGCATGGGCTCTGACTTTGTGAAGGGTTGTGATTTGTGTACGTTTTTGTAACATTTGTACCATTGATGTTAGTATGGTTTGGTCGGGGTGACTGTTGTGAAGGGTTGGGTGTGTTATTTGAGTGTTTAGTAGGTAGAGCGCATTTATACAATCGGTGAATATATGTGCAGGTTCATTTTTGTATTTTGTTGTGATGATTTGTAGTGTTTTGTGAATGGCCATGAGTTCTGCTCTGAGGATATTTTGTAGTCCATGGAGTCTTTTGGCTAGTTTAATTTCTTTGGTAGAATTATATATGCCATAGCCAGCTTTTTCTCTGCGCCAAGAGCCCGGGCTAATTTGTTCCGGTGGTTTAATGGAGCCGTCGGTGTAATAACTGTATGCAGGGTTAAATTTTGGTGTGGTATGAGTTGGATAGTCTGGGAGAGGGGGAGGTATGACGGAGTAGTTTAATGTGTTGTTGTCATAGTTTAATTTTGACCATTTTTTACTTTTGTTTACGGGGGTTTGTATGGGTGTTGGTGGGGCCGGTTTTGTGTATGGTCGTTGTATGTCTAGATTGTCTGTTATGAAGGTAAGTTCCGCAAGTTGTTCTAGGGAGCCCAGGTTTTGATTTTGATGATGGACGCATAGTATTTGTAATGTAGATGGCTCTATTCGGGGTTTTTTTAGCTCGGGTGGGATATTAGGTTCTTCGTATGGTATTGTGTCTGCTTCGAATAATGCAATGATGTGGGAATCTGGGAATGGGTTTGAATGTTGGTTGTTGTTTTGGTACCAATTGTTGTTCGGTGTGACGATGATTGTTTTTGTGTTATTTGGATCGTGTTTGGCGGCAAGTCTAGCCCAATGTATGGCTTGTTCTATGTCTTCCTCGTTGTGGGGGTGAGCTATTCCATTTCCGATCCATTTGTGTTCAAAGGCCTTGCCTAGGGATCCAAATATTTTGTCTCTTTCGTACGGTGAGTAGAATTTATTTAGTTTGGTAGGACATGTGATCGGGGAGGAAAAGTATGAGTGCTCGATGTTAAAGGATGATATTAGTGAGTCTAAAATGGGGGTGGGTATTGTGTATTGCGCATTTTTGAGGGGGTCAATTTTTGGTATTCGATATTTATATCTTTGGTAAAGCCATATTAGTTCGGTTTCAAAGGGTTGGATTGTTGGTTCAATGTTTGTAGGGGTTTGTAATTTTGTATTATATTGATTCCATAGCCATTGGAGCCGGGTAATGGGTATGGTGTGTAAATGTCGGCCGTTTTCTTCGTATAGATGTGCTTGATTGTTATCTATTTGAATTGTGTTTGAGGATGTAAGGATATCATTTTCGGGGTTGCATTCTGTTGTGTAGATGTTTAAGAGTGGGATGATTATGGGTGGCGTTACGGACCTTGAGTCTGAGGATTGTTCTTGTGGATGGTGGGCAAGGATGATATCTGAGTATATTTTGTTTTGGATCTTTTGGTAGTATTGTTTTAATTTTTTAGTGTTATGTGTGGAGGTATTGGTGTCATGCCGTGGAAAAAGGTCTCTTTGGGGGAGCCATTTATTGTATGTATTATCATTGTGTTGCCATTGGCATAGATATTTTGTGTAGGTATTTTGTATGTTATTTGTGTCTGTGTGTTGGATATGTTTATGGTTTATGATATTATTAACGGGGTATGTGGTAGGGTTTTTGGGGATGTATGTTGGGGGCGGGGGTGGTATGTATGTGGAGGGTTAGGGGGATTGGTTGGTGTGGGAATATTTCTTGGGATGATGTTATTGTTGAGGGTGATGAATGGATCTTTAAGTGTATGAGAGTATGGGTGTATGTTGCAAGGAGTATGACATATAGTGGGGCATGTTATGTGGCAAAATAGTTGTCTAGCAACACTTAGCGCACTGTTTATTAGTTTAGATGGGGTGAAGTGGTAGGTTTTGAAGTCCTCATTGTTCATGATGTGTGTACCGTTAGGTAAGGTAATTTGGTTTAGTTCAAAAATATTTTTTGAGAGGAGTTTTGTAGAAGCTTTTGGGAGAGTTGGGCATTGAGTGTGTTATGATTTAATGTTTCTTGGCGCCATAGTATTTCTAGTGTTGTAGGATTAGTGAGGAAGTTCGGGAGCGTACTTTTAAGGTGGGCTTTACCTATATGTTTTAATAAGAAGAATGTTCGTGTTATTGGTGATCTTATGCAGTCATTTTTTTTAATTCTCGGTATGTTTTCAGCGCCACCATATTGGGCAAGGACATAGTGAGTTAATCCATTATATATTTTCCCAAGTCTTCCTTTATCGTTTAGAGCATTTTGCAGTTGTTCGCCTATACATCGGAGATATGCATTTTTGAGGGAGAAAGCTTCAAGTCCAAATAGGTTATGTGGTAGTTGGGTTATTGCGTTTGACATACATTTTGGTAATCCACATATGGTTTTTTGTATGGCTATTATTTTTTTATCAAGTTTTTTGATAGCTGGCATAGAGTATGGTACACCGTAGAAACTGTATGCCACACCTGGGCGTAGTACGGTATCAACCATTTTTATTTTTTGTTTCATGGTGGCTGGGCATGTTGTTAGTTCTTTGCATTGTTTGATGAGTTTTGTCGTTGTGGTGTGGATTTGGATTTTCCATTTTAGTGAGGGAACAAGGTTTGTGCCTAAGTATATGTATGGTTCATTTTGGTGTAGTATGGGGATCGGTTGATTGCGGTAATTGATGTTCGAGGCTTGCATTAGGGCTTTGAAAGTGGTAGAATTCAATTTAGATTTGTTTGGGCAACCAGTAGCGGCACATTTTGGGACACCTACGTCCATACCGGCCCATTTACAATATCTATCAATTTTGTTTAGTTGTATTTGGATTGATTTGATTTTGTTAGTTATGGTGGCTAGGTCATCCGCGTATGCGGCAGAGTTTATTATGACCTGTGATGTGCCAAAAGTGTATCCGTAATTTCCTCTTTCTAGCCATCTGAGTAGTGGTTCTAGAAATATAATGAATAGGTATGGGCTGAGGGTATCCCCTTGTATAGTTCCTCTTTGGATGGGTATAGGTTTTGTTTTCCCAAAGTGTTTACCGGTATAACATGTAGATGATATAGAATAGATGTTTCCAACAAGTGTAGTTGCATCTTTTGGGTAACCAAGGTCCATCATTATTGCTAGAAGTCGGGCATGGTCAATTGAGCCAAAGGCATTTTTGAAGTCCACGTATAGTATGTATATATCTTGGTTAGTAAACTTTGCGTCTTCTAGTGCGGCAATTATAGTTTGTATTTGTCGTGCGGTACTTCTCTCTGCTCTAAATCCTTCTTGACTATCATGTAGGATTTTGAATTTTTTGCCGTATGAGGATAGTATGGAGGTGAGTGTACTGGTAAAGAGTTTGTATATTGTATTAGCTAGTGCAATTGGTCTATGGTTGGGTAGTATGGACGGGTCGCCTTTTTTGTATAGTAGAATTGTTGTACTTAATTTCCATGAGTTTGGTATCTGTTTTTGTTTATAGCAGTGGGAGAAGAACAGAAATAATAGCTTGTGAAATCTTGAAGGCATGTTTTTTAGTATTGAGTTTGGTATGCGGTCTGGGCCTGGGGCTTTATTGTTTCCAAGATTTTGAAGGCATGTGTCGTATATGGCTCTGTTGAGGTATTTATGAAGTGGAATTTCTGGTTCGCCCCGTTTGTCAAGGGTATATCCGTCCAGGTTGTGCCAAGGATATTGGCGTATTGCACATGTGCATTCTATTGTATGTTGTGGCTGGTAATTACATGTTAGTACTGTTGGTCTATTGGTTTTTGTTTGTTGGTTAAATATTTCATTTGCAATGTCTTCGGGGCTAGTTAGAATATTATTATATTGATCTTTGATACAATCCATTGGTGGGGATTCAAGGTTTTTAAAGACTTTTTTGTTAATTTTTTTGGGGCTGATTTCGTATAGTTGTCTGTATTTTGAGATGGCTTTTTTAATGTTTTCTTTTGTGTATTTTGTGATTATTTTCCGGGCTTGTATGTTGGCATTTTTTGCAATTATCGCGATAACCTTTATCCATGTATCGTGGGGAAGGTCCGGAGGCGGCGGGGTAGGGATTTGGATGTGTTGTATAGTTAGTAGTTCGTTGTGTATGGGGTGGTTACGCCATTGAGGGTTG
Source organism: Bryoerythrophyllum caledonicum (assembly GCA_963971425.1). Classification (NCBI taxonomy): domain Eukaryota; kingdom Viridiplantae; phylum Streptophyta; class Bryopsida; order Pottiales; family Pottiaceae; genus Bryoerythrophyllum; species Bryoerythrophyllum caledonicum. Next base: position 30,525,297 of record OZ020519.1, on the reverse strand, counting down.
TTTTTTACAATTCTAATGGTTTTACGTATGGTATGGTATGTGGTTAAGTGTTGTTTCCAAGTTTTAGAAAGTTTGCGGGGTAGATACCCGCCTTGTTGAGAGGTTCTGTTTGTCATTTGGGGTATTGGGTGTGCTCTACAAGTTTGTTCTAGTGTATCAGAGATTTTATTGATGAGTTTGTCTAGAGAGTGGCATGCTTCTTGCCATTGAGCTTGTGTTAATTGGCTATTGTTTTCAAGAGTGTTTATGAGGGAGTCTATTTGTACAGAGTTTTCTTCGAAGAATTTTGTATTGAATTTTTCTATGTTGCTTTTTGGGATGGGGTTGAGTATGCGTATAGTGTCTTTGTTTGGGATTGTAGGAGTTCTACTAATTAGTGTGTTATTTGGGATGTGCAGTTGTACAGGTGAGTGGTCTAAATTGAGAATAATATCTTTGTTTGTTGTGGCGGTGTATTGTGTGTTGTTGTTTGTATTTATATAGAAACCATCTATTAGACTCCAATCACTATAATTGTAGCCACCTTGTCTAGAGAATTGTGTATCGGTATTGATGTAAGTGAAGTTTAAGTTTTCTGTGAAGCGGCGCCATTGGTAATCAATGTTTTGAGGGGGGGTGTGATGGTTTCCATTTTGGCGGCCAATTAGCGCTATGTCTCTATTGAAGTCTCCACATAATAGGTATGTATGATTGGGATGATTATTAATATGGGTTGTAATAGTGTTTTGTATATCTAAGAGAAATCTAGTATCTTCGGGATGGGATGGCATATACATGTGAAAGATTAACCACGGTTGTAGTGGGTGATAAGTGATTTTAATTATTTGAATGTATGGTGATATGTGCATTGGGGTAGGGATTTTGTTGATGTTGCCGGGGAATGTATATTTTTTGTGTATTAATGTAAGGAGGCCACCGCGGCCCGGTGTGTATGGTCTCCTTTGTTGCATGCATCTTGTAAGTGCATGTGTGTTGTTAAAGATGAGTTTATAGTTTTGAAATATATTTTGTATATATTTTGTAGATTTTGTAGCGGTTAGTTTTGTTTCTTGTATAACTATAAGGGCCGGTGGTGTGTTTGTGGCTAAAGTTTGTTAGCTAGGAAGGGCAGTGTTTAGTGAGGAGGCATTCCATGTGATTATGTATGTATTTTCTTGGTTTGGTCTAATGTTTTGATTTTGAAGAGGGATGTAGGGAAGAGGTGGGGGTGGGTGGGTGTATTCTGGTATAGGATCTAGGCATTTTAGTGATTCATTTATGAGGTTGGTCGGGAGGTAAGGGAATTTTAGTTTTATTATATCATTTGAGGGTGGTATGTCTTGACTATGTAAGAAGTCGTATAGTCTTTTATGTATTGAGTTCTCATGGTTTATAATATTTTGGTTGTCTACTAGGAATTCAGTATAGGGGTGTGGAGTGTAAATGTGTCGTTCTGGTGGGTTTTGTAAGGTTAATAATGTTTGTAGGAGTGTAGTAGTCCATGTAATTGTGTTCAAATTTTGTGGATTTAGAAGTTGGTTACATTCATCTATACTTGGATGAGTAGTGATTATTAGTGCATATAAGATGTGGGGTGGTGGATGCGTATTTTTTTGTTGTATGTATTGGACAATGTTTGGGTGGGAAGTGTTGTGTATGTGGTGTAATGTGTGTGTGTTTTTTAGAAATGGTGCGAAGGGTTTTGCAATGTGTTCATATTCTGGTTGGAGTTTTATGGTATTAGGTATAAAGTAGATTTTGGCATTTTTCTTATGTGATGTAGGATGTCTTTTTAGTATATTGGGCATGGGTCCCGGGTTGGTTTCAATGTCTCCTCCTAGAAGTAGTAGAAGTTTGTGGTATATATGTTTAGTGGTGTATTTTAAAGGCTTTGTTGTGTTATTAATGGCTTGTTGGTTTGGGGGTAGGTGGATGTTTGTATTTTGTGTGTGAGTTGTGGGTTTATTTATTTTTATAGTAGGTGTAGTTGTTTTCGTCTTTAGTTTATTTTTTGTCCATGTGTTTTTGTGGTTGTTTTTGTTTTAGTGGTGTATGGATGTATGTATGATTGGTTGTATTTTATCTTGGTTGTTTTTGTCCGTGTGTATATGTAACTATTATGTTTAAGACTTTTTGTATGTGGGTTTATGTTGGTTTTTAAAGTGGTTTTTAAGTCCTTTTTTTCATATGCGGTGTTATTATATACTTTGTGGTTTGTACAATTGTTTGTTTTGGTGTTTGTATTAGTATTTGGTATGAAATATGTTTTGGCATTCTTTTTGTGCGAAGTGGGGTGTCTTTTTAATATGTTCGGCATGGGTCTTGGGTTAGTCTCCATGTCTCCTCCAATTAATATTAGAAGTTTGTAGTAGATGGGTTTTTTGTTTTGTTTTAGAATTTTTTGTTTTTGAATGTGACTTTGGTGTTTTTTTGATTGTATGTATTTGTTTTTGTGTGTGTATGTATGTGTTATGATTCCCGCCAGCCTTCGTTGGAGACCGGCGTTCTTCTCTGTATGTATTACATTGATGGTGTGTTGGCTGGGGTCTCTAGTCTGACACAAACCATGGGAGAGTGTGCTCCGTAAATTCTGGTGAGGAGGGTGTAAGGACTTAGTCTCAAAACAAGTGCTACAGGCCACAAAGACTGCTGGACTTTGTGGATGAGCCCTCGTTTGCACTAGTTTTGAGAGGAGTGGACTCAGTGAAGCAGAGTGTGTTGGAATGGCTCAAAATTTTCAGATCTAGGGATTAGCACTACGATTTAGGACTTTTTGAAGGAAGATCTGTGGTGTGTTGCTCTGAAAGCTTGGGAAACGGGTGATGGACCCACAGATCTACCTTCTTCAGCACCTTGGAGCACTAGTGCAGATACAGATCTGAAATCAGTCCCGATCTGTAGAGCCACCCGAATAGCCCGTGCACCCTCCAAGCCAGACGCCTCAACACTCAACATTGGTCCACAGATCAGCTCACTGGAGCTCACAGCCGACATCAGCACACTCCTCCAGGCTACTCCTTACGCAAACCTCATTCTTACATGCTTTGTTTTAATCACTCCCTGCTCTCCATTTGCTCTACGGATTCATACATATGTTTTAGTCTTATTCACTCACTCCAGCAGACTGCACATAGCCTTACAAGCAGATTATCACAGATCTAGAAACACTACGAGAAAAAGATGCAAAAAAACTAACAAATATTATTGCCAAATTAGATCTCTCTGCAGACAACAGGGACATAACCCGGAGCTCGAAGGCCAGCCTTCACCGCAGTCCCCATCACCATGGACCTCAAGAAGAAAGCCTACGGACTCGCCCACTGAAGGGGACGAGCAGTTTGCAGGAAGCTGCAGACGCACAAAACGAACAGATCCGCCCACAGAAGAGGACGAGCAACTCGAAGAAGGCTGCAATCGCACAAAGCAAGAAAATCCGCCCATTGAAGAGGACAGGCAGATCGCAGAAGATTACAGACTCACAAAGCAAGGTGTATCATCACCGACCCCGGAACGACCACCATTGACTCCACAGTCTACTCCTCCGAACAAAACAACCGGCATCCACCACCAGACTCAACGGACCTGCTTGCGGCAGCCTGCTGCTCAAAGCAACACGATCGGCACTCACCACAAACTAACCACTACTGACCTTCTTGCTTTTATTTTACAGAACAAAACGTTCAACATCCAGCTCAAATTAACCAGCTCTCAGCAGCCTGCAGCTCGAAGTGGGAAGATCAGCGTTCACCATCAGTTGACCACAATCGACCACCAGCAGAAGCAAGAGAACCTGCAGGCGCTACCACTCCACAAACCGAAACAAGAGGATCAAAGGGAAACGACACCAACATCCACACCACCCATCACAGAGATATGCAACCCCCTAAACCCTCTCTCTCAATTCAGCATAGTTCTAGGTTTGTCTAGTATAATTCTTGTCCACACATGCACAACACATCACAGATTAGACGCACAAAATCCATACAATCAATCGTATAATAATAAGAACCACATTAGAAACCTCACATTTGCCAACACCAAGCGGAAGCGCTGTAGAAAATCTAAACACAGACAACACTTTGCTAGACAATATTACAAACAATTGAGTTTTATAAATTACAAGTATAAGTGGCATATAGCTCTATACTGGATATATCTACAGGCCAAGGTGCACAGCAAACACCAACAAAAGAAAAGGAGAGATCCACACGCCTCCAAAGAACCCTGCAGGCATGCAACGAAGAGACATTACAACAAGATCTACACCAATAACAGGAGCGCTGAGAAGCCATACAACTTCCGAGTACTACTGAAACCAGATAATCTCCATTCAAACCCTCTATCACAATGTTTTCTTCATTACTGTGTTAGAACCTACACTCAGGATTCTACACCTTGTTCACTGTTGCATATTAGTTCATTGCATACTTACGAACATAGTCTAAACTACAAAAAAAAAATAGTACCAGATATTCAAACACTAACCTTCTTGAGAAAGACAAGAACCACCGTGCACAGACCGAAACACGCAGGTGTACAAGTTGAAGATCACAGAAGAGACACAGAAGTATGCAGATGGCCGCCTACACACCGTCGCTCCCCGCAGCAAAACATCGAAGTTAACGCACGCCGAAGGAGCAACAGAAGCGCCACACAAGGAATGGGCTGGTTGAACGAGAGCCGCCGCTCATTGCAACCAAGGACAGAGGACGGGCGACATCAAAGGAGCAACACAGAGCACCCTAAGCCGCCAAGAAAATGCCGCGCAAACAAAAACCGCCCCCCCTTGCAGCCGCTCATCATCAGAAATCGTCGCCCCGAGACCAACCTCGCCAAGTCGGAGAGAGCGCCAAGCACCGAAGCAACCACTCGGACTGTAGACAAGTCCCAGGAAACGCTCACGAAGAAGAGCGCACGAATCTCGCTGCACTGTGAAAGCAGCCAAGCTGCAGTGAAGGAAAAACGCCAGCGACCCTACATTGCGGAACGGCACACTTGTGCAAGATCTACTCCCCACGACCGCCCCAACCTACAACCAGTTATCATGCTCAGAAGAAACATGGAGAGCTCAGACGCCGATACAGAGATGGAGGCCCAAGATAGGAGCCCAGACTCGACACCCAAGTCAAAAGTAACTAGGAGGGAAGGAGCAGCAACAAGCAGCAGCAAGAAGAAAAGAATCTCTTCAACTGAAAAAGGTAAGTCACTCCAAACGCCAGAACTTTTAAAGTTTAAGTTTTGGCTAGGGTTCCCGGCTATGGAGGCCATGGCGGTAGAGGAAGGGGCTGAAGAATTATTCAGTGGAGAAACGGCGGAGGACATGGTACGAGAGGACTCAAAGAGGAGGAAGCCATAGAGGCATCAAGAGCAAGAGTAGCCTTCCCCCGCATCCCACAAGTACTCTACCCCATGGCAAGAACGGGAGTTGAAGGACAACATTACAACCTCACTCAAATACCTTTTGACATCAAAACAAGTAAGAATTCGGGGCTATCCATTGACTTTCATGTTGCCATCTATTTTGAAACCCCAAAAACCCCTCTCATGCATGATGATGTTAAAGAAATGGTTAAGGCAAGGCTAAAAAAGATGGACATTATTCTAGGAATAGAACTCATTGACCCAATTGCAATTCAATGCTTAAGCATAAAAAACGGGAGAACTAAAGGAATTTGGGCGGGGTGCATTAAATTGCACCTCCTCAAGCCAGAAATTGATGGATTAATGCTACTCAAGGGCTTAAGACCCTTCATTCTAACAATTGATGGAGAATGTGTAGTCGGCAAAGTATGTAAAACATACCACGGAATTGCCAACGGCTCTAACTTATCCGTGAAGGTCAAGAGCGAAGCCCTAGTGGGAATATCCGCGCAAGCACTCTTCAAAGAAGCACTTGGAAATAGCTTCCACCGAGGACACGAGTTTGAGATATCGGGAGTACAAAAGGCTACTAACGACTCGCATGCCTTTATCATTGCCACGACGCCGCAACAAGTGAAGAAGATACTATTGCACCACATCACCATGCGCGGGGAAGTATTGCAAACAAGACAAGTCCTTGACACAAAAGGACCCAAAGGTACTATTGAAACTAAAGCTAAAAAAGATGCATTGACTCTTACCCTTTCACCTCTCCCCATCTTGCTTAATGTGGAAAGCACTATCCATGAAATTTATAGAGTCATGGGTGGAGCTAATGTAAGATCAATTTGGTTCCACCGGGACAATGGCACTAACCACAATGGTAGTGCCAATGTCGTATGTTCTAACGCCATTGTCTATAGAACTTTTGTGAAGAAAACACATGTACTTGGTGGAAACTATGTGGACTTCTCACCCCACCGAAGAAGCTTGGAAGGAATCGAACCACCAACCGATGAACAAGTGAAAGCTTTTGGCTTTGACAACGTTAACACGGCAATTGTTAACACTATATCCACCTTCAACATGCAAGAGAAGAGTGACAACATCACCAAAAGAGACATGGTGGAATTATTGGAAGAGAACAACAAGAAGATGAGGCAAGAAAATAGGGACTACACCAACAAACTACACGATGAATTGAAGATACAAATGGAAGAAATTCAAGTGTCCATGCTTGCCACACTTGAAGGTATGAGAGCCTTTGCGGGCAAAGTCAACAAACCAAGACTCGAGCCAAACATGTGACCTTCAAAGACCACATAGTAATACATACATACCCTCTAGTATATTATACTACTCAATATAGTCTAGACTACATAGCTGAAATTTCCTACACACATTGTATTTCCCTCATGACTAAATACAAAAAAATATATGTATATACATACTGGAACATACGTACGTATACGATCAAGTATACAAATACAGCTACATATACATGTACGGAGACAGATACATATACGGATACATATACAAATACAGATCAGAATACGGACACGAATACATCTACAAGTACAGATACGAATACAGGCATAAACACATGTATGGGAAAAATTACTAATGTAAATACAAATACAAGAAACACATGTACGGGAAAAAATGGAATAAATAATAGAAGGAAGAAGAAAATAAGTATCATAACTACAATGAACAGTAATACGTATACTGATACATACATCAGGGAATATACTAATACGTATACCAACAAGTACACTGATATATATACCCGTACGATTAAAGACAAATACACTATAACATATACTGATACAGATATAAATACGGATACATATACGGAGACACATACAAATACAGATAAAAATACAGAGACGAATACATCTACAAGTACAGATACGAATACAAGCATAAACACATGTACGGAAAAAAATACTAATGTAAATACAAATACAAGTAAGGATATGGACACGGATACAGATATAGGTATAAATACTCAAACAACAACTTATTAACCATTGCAAAAACCAATACACAAAATAGAAAAAATGATAATAATAATATACCACTTCTCACACAAACTAAGTAAAAATTCCAAAAAGAAAAGTATCAAAACCAAAATAAAAAACAAAAGGAATAAGAGAAAAGATGGGATTAAAATAAATAATAGAAGGAAAAATCAAAAAATAAGGGATGGAAAATGCACCAAATTAGTAATGGGAATGAAAAATAATAAGAATACAAATAGGAAGACTATAGCTATAAACAACAGTACTAAAAATAGAAAATGCTTCATAAGAAATTCAAAAATAAAGCATGGAAAATGCACCAAAATAGTAATGGGAATAAATAATAATAATAATACAAATAGGAAGACTATAGCTATAAACAGCATTACTAAAAATAGATTATGCTTCCTAAGAAATTCAAAAATAACGGATGGAAAATTAACCAAACTTGTAATGAGAAACAAAAATGTCAGAGTAAAAATAAATAGGCAAGATAGTAATAATAAAATAGTACAAACTAAAAATAGAAATTGGAATATAAACTACATGGATAAATGGAAAATTAATAGTAATATTAAAAATTTTATATATAAAGTTGGGAAGAGTTTGCGATTAAATAGTAGAAATTTGTTGAGAGTATGTAGAATTATTAAAATAGGAGGTGGGATTCATGTTTTGGCGGCCGGATTCAAAAATAGACTTACTAAAAATAGAAATTCTAATAAAAGTAAGAATATATACGAATCTGATTGAAATAAATATCAATCTGTTTTTAGAAATCATAGTCTTAGACAAAATATGTTTAGAAAGAAATCTTTTAGAAAACTCATTTTTTCAATATACGGGTACATATACTGATACGTATACTGATACGTATACTGATACATACACCGATGAGTATACTTATAAATATACTGATACAAATACTGGTATGTATACTGATACACATACTGTATGTATATAAATACAAATACTTATACCTGTACAAATGCAAATACCAATACAAATAGTGGTACGTGTACTCATACGAATACTAACACAAATACTAACAAAGATACTGATACAAATACCAAGACAAAAACCGTGACATATACTAATACAAACATACAAAAGAATACTAATATAATACCACATAAAACTACATACACACACACAAAGACAACCACACACCATCAACGAAACACATACAAAGACAAACACACACAATCAAAAAAACACAAATACCAAAGCCACATTCAAAAACAAAAAATTCTAAAACAAAACAAAAAACCCATCTACTACAAACTACTAATATTAATTGGAGGAGACATGGAGACTAACCCAAGACCCATGCCGAACATATTAAAAAGACACCCCGCTTTGCACAAAAAGTATACCAAAACATATTTCATACCAAATACTAATACAAACACCAAATCAAACAATTGTACAAACCACAAAGTATATAATAACACCGCATATGAAAAAAAGGACTTAAAAGCCACTTTAAAAACCAACATAAACCCACATACAAATAGTCTTAAACATAATAGTTACATATGCACACGGACAAAAACAACCAAGATAAAATACAACCAATTTTACATACATCCATACTCTACTAAAACAAAAACAACCACAAAAAACACATGGACAAAAAATAAACTAAAGACGAAAACAACTACACCTACTATAAAAATAAATAAACCCACAACTCACACACATAATACAAACATCCACCTACCCCCAAACCAACAAGTCATTAATAACACAACAAAGCCTTTAAAATACACCACTAAACATATATACCACAAACTTCTACTACTTCTAGGAGGAGACATTGAAACCAACCCGGGACCCATGCCCAATATACTAAAAAGACATCCTACATCACATAAGAAAAATGCCAAAATCTACTTTATACCTAATACCATAAAACTCCAACCAGAATATGAACACATTGCAAAACCCTTCGCACCATTTCTAAAAAACACACACACATTACACCACATACACAACACTTCCCACCCAAACATTGCCCAATACATACAACAAAAAAATACGCATCCACCACCCCACATCTTATATGCACTAATAATCACTACTCATCCAAACATAGATGAATGTAACCAACTTCTAAATCCACAAAATTGGAACACAATTACATGGACTACTACACTCCTACAAACCTTACTAACCTTACAAAACCCACCAGAACGACACATTTACACTCCACACCCCTATACTGAATTCCTAGTAGACAACCAAAATATTATAAACCATGAGAACTCAATACATAAAAGACTATACGACTTCTTACATAGTCAAGACATACCACCCTCAAATGATATAATAAAACTAAAATTCCCTTACCTCCCTAACAACCTCATAAATGAATCACTAAAATGCCTAGACCCTATACCAGAATACACCCACCCACCCCCACCTCTTCCCTACATCCCTCCTCAAAACCAAAATCAAAACATTAGACCAAACCAAGAAAATACATACATAATCACATGGAATGCCTCCTCACTAAACACTGCCCTTCCTAGCTTACAAACTCTAGTCACAAACACAGACACACCACCGGCTCTTATAGTTATACAAGAAACAAAACTAACCGCCACAAAATCTACAAAATATATACAAAATATATTTCAAGACTATAAACTCATCTTTAACAATACACATGCACTTACAAGATGCATGCAACAAAGGAGACCATACACACCGGGCCGCGGTGGCCTCCTTACATTAATACACAAAAAATATACATTCCCCGGCAACATCAACAAAATCCCTACCCCAATGCACATATCACCATACATTCAAATAATTAAAATCACTAATCACCCACTACAATCGTGGTTAATCTTTCACATGTATATGCCATCCCATCCCGAAGATACTAGATTTCTCTTAGATATACAAAACACTATTACAACCCATATTAATAATCATCCCAATCATACATACCTATTATGTGGAGACTTCAATAGAGACATAGCGCTAATTGGCCGCCAAAATGGAAACCATCACACCCCCCCTCAAAACATTGATTACCAATGGCGCCGCTTCACAGAAAACTTAAACTTCACTTACATCAATACCGATACACAATTCTCTAGACAAGGTGGCTACAATTATAGTGATTGGAGTCTAATAGATGGTTTCTATATAAATACAAACAACAACACACAATACACCGCCACAACAAACAAAGATATTATTCTCAATTTAGACCACTCACCTGTACAACTGCACATCCCAAATAACACACTAATTAGTAGAACTCCTACAATCCCAAACAAAGATACTATACGCATACTCAACCCCATCCCAAAAACCAACATAGAAAAATTCAACACAAAATTCTTCGAAGAAAACACCGTACAAATAGACTCCCTCATAAACACTCTTGAAATCAATAGTCAATTAACACAAGCACAATGGCAAGAAGCATGCCACTCTCTAGACAAACTCATCAATAAAATCTCTGATACATTAGAACAAACTTGTAGAGCACACCCAATACCCCAAATGACAAACAGAACCTCTCAACAAGGCGGGTATCTATCCCGCAAACTTTCTAAAACTTGGAAACAACACTTAACCACATACCATACCATACGTAAAACCATTAGAATTGTAAAAAACAACCCTCAATGGCGTAACCACCCCATACACAACGAACTACTAACTATACAACACATCCAAATCCCTACCCCGTCGCCTCCGGACCTTCCCCACGATACATGGATAAAAGATATCGCGATAATTGCAAAAAATGCCAACATACAAGCCCGGAAAATAATCACAAAATACACAAAAGAAAACATTAAAAAAACCATCTCAAAATACAGACAACTATACGAAATGAGCCCCAAAAGAATTAACAAAAAAGTCTTTAAAAACCTTGAATCCCCACCAATGGATTGTATCAAAGATCAATATAATAATATTCTAACTAGCCCCGAAGACATTGCAAATGAAATATTCAACCAACAAACAAAAACCAATAGACCAACACTACCAACATGTAATTACCAGCCACAACATACAATAGAATGCACATGTGCAATACGCCAATACCCTTGGCACAACCTGGACGGATATACCCTTGACAAACGGGGCGAACCAGAAATTCCACTACATAAATACCTCAACAGAGCCACATACGACACATGCCTCCAAAATCTTGGTATTAATAAAGCCCCAGGCCCAGACCGCATACCAAACTCAATACTCAAACACATGCCTCCAAGATTTCATAAACTACTATTCCTATTCTTTTATCACTGCTATAAAAAAAAACAAATACCAAATTCATGGAAAATAAGTGCAACAATTCTACTATACAAAAAAGGCAATCCATCCATGCTACCCAATCATAGACCAATTGCACTAGCTAACACAATATATAAGCTTTTTACCAGTACACTCACCCACATACTATCCTCATACGGCGAAAAATTCAAAATCCTACATGATAGTCAAGAAGGATTTAGAGCGGAGAGAAGTACCGCACGGCAAATACAAACTATAATAGCCGCATTAGAAGACGCAAAATTTACTAACCAAGATATATACATACTATACGTGGACTTCAAAAAAGCCTTTGGCTCAATTGACCATGCCCGACTTCTAGCAATAATGTCAGACCTTGGCTACCCAAAAGAGGCAACTACACTTGTTGGAAACATCTATTCCCAATCATCTACTTGCTATATCGGCGAACACTTTGGGAAAACAAAACCTATACCCATCCAAAGAGGAACTATACAAGGGGACACCCTTAACCCATACTTATTTATTATATTTTTAGAACCACTACTTAGATGGCTAGAAAGAGGCAATAATGGATATACTTTCGGCACATCACAAGTCACAATAAACTCCGCCGCATACGCAGATGACCTAGCCACCATAACTAACAAAATCAAATCAATCCAAATACAACTCCATAAAATTGATAGATATTGTAAATGGGCTGGCATGGATGTGGGAGTTCCAAAATGTGCCGCTACCGGATGCCCAAACAAATCTAAATTGAACCCTACCACTTTCAAAGCCCTAATGCAAACCTCTAACATCAACTACCGCAACCAACCAATCCCTATACTACACCAAAACGAACCATACATATACCTAGGTACAAATCTTGTTCCCTCACTAAAATGGAAAATCCAAATCCACACTACAACCACAAAGCTCATCAAACAATGCAAAGAACTAACAACATGCCCAGCCACCATGAAACAAAAAATAAAAATGGTTGATACCGTACTACGCCCAGGTGTGGCATACAGTTTCTACGGTGTACCATACTCTATGCCAGCTATCAAAAAACTTGATAAAAAAATAATAGCCATACAAAAAACCATATGTGGATTACCAAAATGTATGTCAAACGCAATAACCCAACTACCACATAACCTATTTGGACTTGAAGCTTTCTCCCTCAAAAATGCATATCTCCGATGTATAGGCGAACAACTGCAAAATGCTCTAAACGATAAAGGAAGACTTGGGAAAATATATAATGGATTAACTCACTATGTCCTTGCCGAATATGGTGGCGCAGAAAACATAGTGAGAATTAAAAAAAGTGACTGCATAAGATCACCAATAACACGAACATTCTTCTTATTAAAACATATAGGTAAAGCCCACCTTAAAAGTACGCTCCCGAACTTCCTCACTAATCCTACAACACTAGAAATACTATGGCGCCAAGAAACATTAAATCATAACACACTCAATGCCCAACTCTCCCAAAAGCTTCTACAAAACTCCTCTCAAAAAATATTTTTGAACTAAACCAAATTACCTTACCTAACGGTACACACATCATGAACAATGAGGACTTCACAACCTACCACTTCACCCCATCTAAACTAATAAAGAGTGCCCTAAGTGTTGCTAAACAACTATTTTGCCACATAACATGCCCCACTATATGTCATACTCCTTGCAACATACACCCATACTCTCATACACTTAAAGATCCATTCATCACCCTCAACAATAACATCATCCCAAGAAATATTCCCACACCAACCAATCCCCCTAACCCTCCACATACATACCACCCCCGCCCCCAACATACATCCCCAAAAACCCTACCACATACCCCGTTAATAATATCATAAACCATAAACATATCCAACACACAGACACAAATAACATACAAAATACCTACACAAAATATCTATGCCAATGGCAACACAATGATAATACATACAATAAATGGCTCCCCCAAAGAGACCTTTTTCCACGGCATGACACCAATACCTCCACACATAACACTAAAAAATTAAAACAATACTACCAAAAGATCCAAAACAAAATATACTCAGATATCATCCTTGCCCACCATCCACAAGAACAATCCTCAGACTCAAGGTCCGTAACGCCACCCATAATCATCCCACTCTTAAACATCTACACAACAGAATGCAACCCCGAAAATGATATCCTTACATCCTCAAACACAATTCAAATAGATAACAATCAAGCACATCTATACGAAGAAAACGGCCGACATTTACACACCATACCCATTACCCGGCTCCAATGGCTATGGAATCAATATAATACAAAATTACAAACCCCTACAAACATTGAACCAACAATCCAACCCTTTGAAACCGAACTAATATGGCTTTACCAAAGATATAAATATCGAATACCAAAAATTGACCCCCTCAAAAATGCGCAATACACAATACCCACCCCCATTTTAGACTCACTAATATCATCCTTTAACATCGAGCACTCATACTTTTCCTCCCCGATCACATGTCCTACCAAACTAAATAAATTCTACTCACCGTACGAAAGAGACAAAATATTTGGATCCCTAGGCAAGGCCTTTGAACACAAATGGATCGGAAATGGAATAGCTCACCCCCACAACGAGGAAGACATAGAACAAGCCATACATTGGGCTAGACTTGCCGCCAAACACGATCCAAATAACACAAAAACAATCATCGTCACACCGAACAACAATTGGTACCAAAACAACAACCAACATTCAAACCCATTCCCAGATTCCCACATCATTGCATTATTCGAAGCAGACACAATACCATACGAAGAACCTAATATCCCACCCGAGCTAAAAAAACCCCGAATAGAGCCATCTACATTACAAATACTATGCGTCCATCATCAAAATCAAAACCTGGGCTCCCTAGAACAACTTGCGGAACTTACCTTCATAACAGACAATCTAGACATACAACGACCATACACAAAACCGGCCCCACCAACACCCATACAAACCCCCGTAAACAAAAGTAAAAAATGGTCAAAATTAAACTATGACAACAACACATTAAACTACTCCGTCATACCTCCCCCTCTCCCAGACTATCCAACTCATACCACACCAAAATTTAACCCTGCATACAGTTATTACACCGACGGCTCCATTAAACCACCGGAACAAATTAGCTCGGGCTCTTGGCGCAGAGAAAAAGCTGGCTATGGCATATATAATTCTACCAAAGAAATTAAACTAGCCAAAAGACTCCATGGACTACAAAATATCCTCAGAGCAGAACTCATGGCCATTCACAAAACACTACAAATCATCACAACAAAATACAAAAATGAACCTGCACATATATTCACCGATTGTATAAATGCGCTCTACCTACTAAACACTCAAATAACACACCCAACCCTTCACAACAGTCACCCCGACCAAACCATACTAACATCAATGGTACAAATGTTACAAAAACGTACACAAATCACAACCCTTCACAAAGTCAGAGCCCATGCCAACATTGATGGCAACGAACAAGCAGACAAACTTGCAAAAGAAGGCCGAGAAAAAACACACAAAAATGCCAAAGACCCTCAAGAACATGCTCATGCCACCCCATACTACTTTCAAAAAGAAGATTGGCCTTCCAAAGAAGATACCCCCGACAAAGGCCCAATTAGATTTCTGGGCAAATATCTCAAAAAACAAGACCTCTACAACAACCTGGATACAATCTCAGAAAATATTCCTAACATAGAAAAATGGACTAACAATAACGACATAGACAATGAACTCTCTACAAACTTTTGGAAAAACCCCATCATCTCAGACTCACAAATAACGTGCCTCATCAAATTCCGTACGGGTCAGTACATGGGAAATGCTCGCAAACAACTCTTCTTTGGAATAGAAAGATTCCCATCCATAACATGCCCCATATGCCCCTCAACGGACCCCGACACATGGCTTCATGTGCTACTCAAATGCCAAAACCACCACATACACTCTCTAATTGTTAGAAGACATAACAAAGCGGTATGGGAAGTCCGAAAACTAATCACCTCCTACAATAAATCGAGATGTTTCATACTTATGAACGCCGGCACTTTTAATAGCAATCCACAAGAAAACACGGTCCCCCCATGGCTACTTCCATGCTCATGTATGACCCAAAGATGTCATTGCAACGCTAGGCTCAAACCGGACATTCTTTGTGTCAAAGGTTTACCATACAACGACCCACCACCCGAGAACATCAACCAAGACTACACCATTCAATTCATCGAATTTACATATTGCAACGATAGATTCTCCCCGGAAACAATACAAAACAAAATAGATAAATACCAACCCCTCATAGACGACATCATTGCCCTCGGTTGGAATGTGGACCCCCTTATTGTTATCACATCCGGCGCTCGTGCCACCACCTTTATCCCATCTATGAAAACTCTCGAAGATACCTTCAAGATACCCATTGATACAATTAAAACTACCTTTAAAAATATCAACACCATCGCTATTCAACATGCCATGTCTATTTTACTGCATAAACGCAAAATCGAAAACAACCAAGTCCTCCCTGATAGGCAAGACCCCCCTTAGGAACTTCGCCACTCTGTCTCTTCCTGATTGGCTGCCTATTTTGGTTTTGCTTTTTGTTGTTTAATTAGTTTGGTCGTGGTTGGTCGTTGTTGGTTGGTTTCTGGCTACTCGTTACATAGTGTCTACCCTCGAAAGGGGGAAGTAGTTCCAGTTCGCTAAATCCTTGTCCGGTGCGCATGGTCTTAGCAATGGAACGAACAGACACTTTATTCACGCCGGTTCCCTTTCGGGAACCGGCGTTCTTCTTCTTCTGGATGTATGTATGATTGGTTGTATTTTATCTTGGTTGTTTTTGTCCGTGTGCATATGTAACTATTATGTTTAAGACTATTTGTATGTGGGTTTATGTTGGTTTTTAAAGTGGCTTTTAAGTCCTTTTTTTCATATGCGGTGTTATTATATACTTTGTGGTTTGTACAATTGTTTGATTTGGTGTTTGTATTAGTATTTGGTATGAAATAAGTTTTGGCATTCTTTTTGTGCGAAGCGGGGTGTCTTTTTAATATGTTCGGCATGGGTCTTGGGTTAGTCTCCATGTCTCCTCCAATTAATATTAGTACTTTGTAGTAGATGGGTTTTTTGTTTTGTTTTAGAATTTTTTGTTTTTGAGTGTGGCTTTGGTATTTGTGTTTTTTTGATTGTGTGTGTTTGTCTTTGTATGTGTGTATGTATATGTATGTGTTTCGTTGATGGTGTGTGGTTGTCTTTGTGTGTGTGTATGTAGTTTTATGTGGTATTATATTAGTATTCTTTTGTATGTTTGTATTAGTGTATGTCACGGTTTTTGTCTTGGTATTTGTATCAGTATCTTTGTTAGTATTTGTGTTAGTATTTGTATGAGTACACGTACCAATATTTGTATTGGTATTTGCATTTGTATAAGTATAAGTATTTGTATCAGTATGCGTACCAGTATTTGTATCAGTATATTTATAAGTATACTCATCGGTGTATGTATCAGTATAAGTATCAGTATACGTATCAGTATATGTACCCGTATATTGAAATAATGAGTTTTCTAAAAGATTTCTTTCTAAACATATTTTGTCTAAAACTATGATTTCTAAAAACAGATTGATATTTATTTCAATCAGATTCGTATATATTCTTACTTTTATTAGAATTTCTATTTTTAGTAAGTCTATTTTTGGAGCCTTCGGCGCCCCATTGGCCGGCAAGACATTATTCCCACCTCCTATTTTAGTAATTATACATACTCTCAACAAATTTCTACTATTTAATCGCAAACTCTCCTCATCTTTATATATAACAATTTTAATATTACTATTAACTTTCCATTTATCCCTATAGTTTATATTCCAATTTCTATTTTTAGTCTGTACTCTTTTATTATTACTATCTTCTCTATTTATTTTTACTTTGAAATTCTTGTTTCTCATTACAAGTTTGGTTAATTTTCCATCCGTTATTTTTGGATTTCTTAGGAAGCATAATCTATTTTTAGTACTGATGTTTATAGCTATAGTCTTCCTATTTGTATTTTTATTATATTTCATTCGCATTACTATTTTGGTGCATTTTTCATCCCTTATTTTTGAATTTCTTAAGAAGCATATTCTATTCTTAGTACTTCTGTTTATAGCTATGTTCTTCGTATTTGTATTCTTATTATAATTAATTCCCATTACTAATTTGGTGCATTTTTCATCCCTTATTTTTGAATTTCTTAGGAAGTATATTCTATTTTTAGTACTGCTGTTTATAGCTATGTTCTTCATCTTCGTATTCTTATTATAATTAATTTCCATTTCTAATTTGGTGAACTTTCCATCCCTTATTTTTGAATTTCTTAGGAAGCATATTCTATTTTTATTACTGCTGTTTATAGCTATGTTCTTCATATTTGTATTCTTATTATAATTAATTCCCATTACTAATTTGGTGAAATTTCCATCTCTTGTTTTTGAATTTCTTAGGAAGCATATTCTATTTTTAGTACTGCTGTTTATAGCTATGTTCTTCATATTTGTATTCTTATTATAATTAATTCCCATTACTAATTTGGTGAATTTTCCATCTCTTATTTTTTATTTTCTTAGGAAGCATATTCTATATTTGATTTCCATTACTAATTTGGTTAATTTACCATCCCTTCTTTTTGAATTCTTTAAGAAGTACATACTATTTTTAGTACTGCTGTTTATATCTATGTTCCTAATATTTGTATTCTTATGATCATTAATTCTCATTACTAATTTTGTTAATTTTCCATCCCTGATTTTTGATTTCCTTAGGAAGCCTATTCTATTTTTAGTTATGTTCTTTGTTGCTATGTTCTTATTATTTGAATTTTTATGATAATTATTTCTCGTTACTATTTTGGTTAATTTTCCATCCCTTAATTTGGAATTTCTTAGGGAGCATATTCCCTTTTTAGTACTACTGTTTATTGTTATGTTCATATTATTTCTTTTCTTATGATAATGGTTTTCTACTTTACCCTTTATTTTCTTCTTACATATCCTCTCCATTTTTGTTATTTTATTTTTAATATTACTTGCTCTAATTAAAACCTTTGAAATTTTATAAATATCTATCTTCTTCTTATTTAATTTATTATATCTCTTTTTACTCTCCTTGATTTTCCTATTTTTAGCCATTTTATTATTCCTTGTCTTTTGATGGTTTTTAGGTTTAGAATCCCTTCTACCCTAATGTATCTTTATTACAAAAAATTTATGATTGTTTTCATTTATATTATTTCCTATTTTGTTATATGTAGTTATGATATTTATTTTCTTCTTCCTTCTATTATTTATTATAATTCCATCTTTTCTCTTAATCCTTTTATTTTTTATTTTGGTTTTGATACTTTTCTTTTTGGAATTTTTACTTAGTTTGTGTGAGAAGTAGTATATTATTATTATCATTTTTTCTATTTTGTGTATTGATTTTTGCGGTGGTTGATAAGTTGTTGTTTGAGTATTTATACTTATATCTGTATCCGTGTCCATATCCTTACTTGTATTTGTATTAGTATTTTTTCGCGTACATATGTTTATGCTTGTATTCGTATCTGTACTTGTAGATGTATTCGTCTCTATATTCTTATCTGTATTTGTATATGTCTCCGTATTTGCATATTTATCTATATTCGTATGTGTACATGTTGCTGTATCTGTATACTTGTTCGTACATATGTTCGTACATATGTCGCTGTATATTTGTACATATGTTCCAATGTGTATATACGTATATTTTTTTGTATTTTGTCGTGAAGGAAATACAGTATGTGTAGGGAAATTCAGCTATGTAGTCTATACTAGTATTGTATGAAGAGTCTAGACTGTATTGAATAGTATAATATACTAGGGGGTATGTATGTATTACTATGTGGTCTTTGAAGGTCACATTTTTTGCTCGAGTCTTGGTTTGTAGACTATGCCCACAAAGGCTCTCATACGAATGAGGTCTATCTATTAGTGTCTTGAGGTCTTTGAACTCTACGGGTTTGGCTGTGTGTTTTCTAGTCTAGGCTTCTTCATGTGACTATTGACGTCCTTCAACGATGTGAGGACAAGGGACAAATTCTCTTCAAGGTTTAACAATTTCTCTGCCAATTCCTCATGTCTCTGGTCAACATAGTCCCTGGTTTCTTGATGTAGCTTCTTGTTGCTTTCTTCCACTGCTTTATCCACTATGTCTACGATATCCTCCTTGGAGATGTTGTTGGATGGTCCCTCTTGCATTTTGAAAGTTTCCACCGATTGACAATTGCGGTGTTGATATCTCCAAAGCCAAAAGACTTTATCAATTCCTCAGATGGGGGTTCAACTCCATTCAAGCTTCTGCAATGAGGGGCATATTCCACATAGTTTCCTCCCATCATAATAGTCTTTCCCACAAATTGTTTATAAACAATTGGGTTTGTGCAGTGTACATTTACACTCCCATTGTGGCGATTGTTAACTTCCTTGTGAAACCAAATGGAGTTCACATTGGTAGCACCCATAGCCTTGTGAATTCCACCACTAACTTCCAAGGTACTCATTCGAAGGGGAAGTGGGGAGAGAGTAAGTGTCAATGCATCTTTTTTGGCCTTAGACTCCTGTGTGTTGCCCCCATTCGGTTTGGTTTGCTTGGCTTGTATGATTTCCTGTTGCGTGGTGACCTGGTGTAGTTGAATTTTAGCCGCCTGTTGTGGTGTGGTAGCCATAATAAATGCATGAGAATCCTCTTTGTACTTGTGCACCGCAGTGACCTCAAATTCTTGTCCTCGCTTGAAGCTGTTCAATACTATGTCTTTGAAAAGGGCGTGCGCCGATGTCCCTATCAATGTATCACTCTTGATTTTCACCGATAGATTGGTGTTGCGTGAGATGTTGTGGTACGTCTTGCATACTTTGCCAATAGTGTCTTGCCCATCAATATTGAGAATAAAGTATCTCAAGCCCTTAAGTAGCATGGTTCCGTCCATTTCGGGTTTGAGTAAATGGAGTTTAATAATGCCAGCCCATACACCTTTCTTGCCCCCTTGTTTGAGACTAAGGCAGTGTATTGCTATAGGGTCTATCAAGTCCGTTCCAAGTGGTATGTTCATTATTTCTAACCTTCTAGATACCAAATCCTTCACGTCATCATGCATGAGGGGGGAGGAGGGAAGTTCAAAATATATAGCAATGTGGAAGTCGTGAGACATACCTGTATCATTGTTGATGTTGACGTCAAATGGGAGTTGAGTGATATTATAGTGTTGACCCACCGTTCCTCTCCTTGACATCGGATAAAGCTCCTGTGGTGTATAAGGAAATGATATTTTTGCCTTGCTAGCCTCTTCTGCTTCATCCGCCTTGAAGCCTCTTGCAATCAATCCTTCCACCGATTCCCCACTATAGCGCTCCTTACTGCCCTCCTCCATAGCGAGGGTGTCCATGGCTTAGAACCCTAACCAGAATTTGAAGTTAGAGAGAACTGGAGTTGAGATAGAAGGCATACCTTCACCATTTGGAGAGCATCTCATCTTCTTGTTACTGTTGATGTCTTCCCCCGATGTTATGGCCATGCTCTCCTTGTGTGCTACCTCCTTCTCCGTTGGGGTTTCTATGTCCATATTATCTCCAAGTTCCAGGTTTCGTCTAGCGTTCCCTGTCATGATGATGGAACTGGAGCAATAGGGCTGGTTAGAGAAACTTACCTGAGTATTTGATGGGGCTGGTGAGTCGAGGTTGTGGTTTGGTGATGAAGGTGAGTTGCGTATATCTTCTCTCCTGGTTGTTGTGGCGAGTCTGGTGCTTTTTCTTACTGCTCCTCTCTTCTGTTGACTTCTTCTTGTTGAGGTTGTTGGCTGTTGTTTTTTGTTGCGTTTTGAGCTGATTTTTCCTGTATCACCCCACACTTTGTTCTTCCCCAACTTCACCCAATCCATACCATTTTCAAGAGGTAGAGAACTTACCTTGAATGTCAGTAGAGATAGCTGTCGAGGTTGGGATAGACCTTCTGAGGAGTCACTTGCAGTTTGGAGATGACCTTGTGAGGGATCACGTGTTGTTCGCAGCTCGACTCTTCTTTTTCGAGACCGTTGGATTTTTGCCTTCACGTCACTTTTTTGGCAATGGCGGGGGTTGAGAGAACTGGAGCTGCTCTGATTTAACTTCGAGTGATGACTTGGATTTTCTCCACACTTTCTGCTTCCGCTCGCTCGTCTTGGGCCCTTCTGCCCCTCTTCGACTGTGCTTGCTCCCTTTGCTCCACTGTGATGGCACCTTGAACTGTGGTGAGCTTCGGTGCTTGGAGTTGGCCGGCTCTGGGTTCGTGGAGTGAGCGGTGCAGTAGCTGTGAGTCGTTCTCTAATGATGATTCTTCGGTGTTGATGATTGGAGCTCCAAGGGTATGGTTTCGGAATAGCTGAGAATTGGCGACGGGGAGCAATTTGCTTTTGGTGATGGAGCGGCACCGGGTTGCAGTTTCGGCGGTTGTTGGCTTTCTGCTCAAGTGTGGGTGGTAGTCGGCACCTGTAGGCGGGGCGATCTCGACAAAGGTGTCGGTGTTGTTCTCCTTCGGTCCCAAGGAGGGGTTGCGCTTCTTTGTACTTGTTTCGGCACTTTTTCTTTCGTTTATTTCTAGGTTGCCTTCGATGCTAGAGCTTAGTTGAGTTGCTGCCAGAGAGGGGTGTTCGTTGTTTCGTTGGTATGGTGCTGGTGTCGAGATTCCTTGCCTGAAACTACGTGCACAACTTTTGAGCGTTGTATCTATATGTGTTAGCCCTGCTGAAAATTCGCCAGCGCTTCCGCGTGCAAAGTGCTCTACCAAAAACTTTGAATCTATTCCTATTTAGCTGGTAACTAAAGTGTGTATTGTGCTGGATCGATGGCCATGTGAGTGTGTATACTATTGTGGGTGTGGAGCCTGTGAGAGACGTGCATGCAAAAACTGATGGAGGGTTAGAGATAGCCTAGATCGATGTGCAGGTGCTGCAGAGCAGCAAAGCTTGTGCCTGAACTCTTGTAATTGTCGGTAGCGTCGACCTGGCTCGAGGAGAAACAGTGACTGCTAGCGAGGGGATGGATCCGTTCCGTACCGCTCGGATCTGGGCGGTAGTCTAACGCAGTAGTTCCATGCGATCGCAGATCTGACCCCCAACACCTGTGTCCCACGCTTCAGAGCTACCACGAGCAGATTCGGTACTGAAACTCTGCCGAACTACACCATTCCACTGACCAAGCGGAGCCCTCGTCAACACTCTCCCTTCCATGCATCCCTTGCTTCTGTCGCAGATTTGTGTGTACTGGGGCTTCTTCGGCGAGTCCAGCTACCTCTCTCCGACTGCAACACAGTTCTCTGCGACTAAGTCATTGTTCTCCTCTCACCAGGATTTACGAAGCGCCTAACTGCTCATTCTCCTTAGTCTTTCTGTTCAACTCCTCACTCTTCATATCGGCGTATTCTTTGTTCTCCTCCCGAATTTTCTTGTTATTTTCTTCCAATATTGCCACTAGTTCTTCCTTGGTCACATTGTTGGTCTTGTCTTGTGTTTGGAAGGTGGTCATGGTGTTGACAATGGCCGTGTTGATGTCATCAAATCCAAAGGATTTGATTTCTTCCATGGTGGGAGGGGTGTCTCCTTCCAAGCTACGCCGGTGAGGTGCAAAATCCACATAGTTACCTCCAATGATGTGGGTTTTCCCCACAAAGGTCCTATACACAATAGGGTTAGCACATAAAATATTGGCATTGCCATTATGGCTAGTGCCGTTATCCTTGTGGAACCATATGGAGCGGACATTTGCACCACCCATAACTTTGTAAATTTCGTGGGTGGTGTGCACTACATCCAAGTGAATGGGGAGGGGAGATAAGGTTAAGGTTAGTGCATCTTTCTTAGCTTTGGTTTTGAGTTTACCTTTTGGCCCATTGACTTCGAGCACTTGTCTTGTTTCCAAAACTTCATGTTGTGCGGTCGCTTGGTGGAGGAGGATTTTCTTCACTTGCTTGGGGGTGGTGGTGATGAGGAAGGCGTGGGAGTCCTCATATTTCTTTTGTTCTCCCGTTAGCTCGAATTCGAAGCCTCGGCGGAAACTATCTTCGAGCACTTCCTTGAAGAGTGCTTGGGCCGTGATATCCTTCAATGCATCACTTTTGACTTTCACGGAGAGGTTAGTACCTTTAGAAATGCCTTGGTAGGCCTTGCAAACTTTGCCAACAACTAGTTCTTCCTCAATTTTAAGAATAAAGGGTCTAATGCCTTTTAGTAACATCAACCCATCAACTTCGGGTTTGAGCAAGTGTAACTTAATGCTTCCCGCCCATACCCCCTTAATCTTCCCTTGTTTGATGCTTAAACATTGAATAGCTATAGGGTCAATTAATTGTTTGCCAAGAGAAATGTTCATCATTTTTAACCTTGCAATGACTGTGAGTGGCCAAAGTGGGCCCTCACTCTTTTCCTTTGTTTTTTTTAGTTTTTGATAGTATTGACCCAATTTTAGTTAAAGTAGTAGTCAATCCATCTATTAAGGTCAAATTCCTAGAGTAATAAACTTAGTGCCATGATGTCACACTACGGTTCCTATTTTTCCTCTTCCCTACTAATGTGCTTGAAAGTGTAGTGAAAGTGGAGTGGGAATGAAGAGAAAGATAAAAAGGGAAAGAAGGTCCTTGAAAAATGACTAAAAATTGAGAAATGGGACGAAAACTATGGGAAAAATTGAGAGAGTGTCTCCTAGCAGGTGGAAGTAGTGGTAAAATTTCTAGAATTTTCCGAGTTGAATTGCTATTTTATTCTAGGGTTTGACTAGTGAATCGGCGGGTTGACCGTTCGGGAAAAATACTTAAGGAACTCCAAAAATGCTAGGAAAATTCAGGTAGACTAATTAGGGTGCTAGGAGTCCAGCTGTGTGGTTTGTTTTTGAAGTTAGGAGTAAGTTGCAAATCATCAGTAGTTAGTACTAGATCTAGGGTAATAATCTTTAAAAAAAAATCAAAAGAAAAAGGAAAAGGAAAAAGAAAAAGAAAAAAAAGAAGTGGTTGGATGTGCTTCTCCATGCACATGCCACATGACAATCCTTGTCACCATGGAGTTAATTTTAGAGTGGCTTGTCAGGAGCAAAGCGGCGAATTAATGTGGTGATAAATTTAAACCATGCCAAAACGGCTGTAAGGAGCCAATCCTACTCCTCTGTGGGAGGTCATGGGCTGGCTCATTAAACTAAGCCAGTCTTGTCGGAGAAAAAAAAGGAAAGATCAAAAGGAAATAGAGAAAAGAAAAAGAAAAAGGAAAAAAAAGGAGGAGAACCAGCCAAGCTGAGTCGCTGGCGGGGGAGCTGGAGCTCACAGTTTTTCGGGGGCCGTTTTTTTGAGCGAGGGGAAGCTCCTGCGAGCAGGAGGGAGAGCTGGAGCTCTCGGTTTTTTTTTGGTTGGGTTTTGTTTTTTGGTGGTTGGTGGTGTGTGCGCCCTGGGCGCGAGGGAGAGCTGAGCTCTCGTTTTTTTTTCCGTTTTTCTTGTGCGAGGCTCCTGTGCGAGGAGAGTCTCTCGTCTTTGTGGTGAGCGCACCGGCTGCGCGCGAGGAAGGTCTGCACCGCCTGCGCGAGGGGGTCTCCTCGTTTTTTTTTTGTTTTGTTTTTTCCCCCCCCGTTTTGTTGAGAGTGGCCGAGAGGAGAGCGCACCGGCTGCGCGAGGAGGTGTCTCCGTGTTGGTGGGTGCGAGCGCTCCTGGAGCCGGAGGGCGTGTGTGCGCGCGAGGTCTCGCTCTTCGTTTTTTTCTGGGAGCTGAAGCGCTCCGGTGTGAGAGGCTCCTGCGCGAGCTGGAGGAAGTGCCTGCGCGAGGAGGTGGATCGGCGTGGGTGAGCGAGAAGCTCCTGCGAGCGGGGAGCTGTTTTCTCTTGGGAGACTCTGTTTTGGTGGTGCGCATCTGTGCGCGCGATCTGTGAAGGGTGAGCTGGTGAACTGAAATTCGGTGATGGAGTGCCGCGGAGAGTACGCACCTGCGTGCGCGAAGTAGGAGGTGGCGTGTGAATGTGAGTCTGGTGCGAATTGCTGGAGGTCGTCACTCGGTTGTCGTGGAGCTGCGCGCGAGGTCTGGGGAGCTGGAGCTGTTGTGCGAGAAATCAAGAGCCGGCGCGCGCAGTGCTAGCTGGAGAGAAGGTGCTGGAGAGCTGCGAGGAACAAGTGTTAAAATTCCGGTGGCCGAATCTCATGCGGAAGCGCTGGCGAATTTTTTCCAGAATTAGGTATTTGGCCACAAGTTCCTTCAGAACTGAACCAGTTCGCAGCCCATTGACTCCGTCCTGTATGCATAAGTTCGTCTTGGTTCATAATGATGTGTTGAGATCGTTGGTGCATGGAAATTGCTTGTGATGGTGGTTTCTATGTCCTCGGCCTGCTGAATTCGGTTTTAAATGGTTCATTCAAGTTGGAAATGAGTTGCTGATCACTGTGAGAGGAATTTTTTTTGGATTCGGAGTCTCGAGTCAAGAGATAAGTGCTGCTGAAGTTGCTGCCACAAAACGGGATCTGGATCAGGCCTGATCAGCCGACCTAAACTCCAAAAATTAACCAAAAAATAAATAAATAAAAAATATATATATATATATATATATATATATATATATATATATATATATAAAAATAAAAATAATAGTAATAATCATGATAATCAATAACCGTAACGATTAGATAACAAATAATTAAATAATTACCTATACCTAATTAATTTATCCGGAGTTAAGTGTTTAAGTTCCAAGGAAGGGTCAATCGAGTCCACTTGACTGGGTTAGAATAATAGTATTATTAAACTCTAAATATATAAATAGACATAACCAAGGATCCAGCCCCAGTAAATTAGAATATACAGATAAACATCAGGAATGTTAAGTGGTGTAACATTAGGACCTTGTAGGTTTAAAAATTGATTCTCTTAGGGGGTCTATTTTTGGCCTTACATTTGGTGCGTCCGCCGGGAGGAGCTTTTGTTGGTTCATTGCTTGGAAGGTGTTTGTCTTACTGCTGGATTGCTAAATTTAGGGTTTCTAGGGTTCTGAATTGTCTATCTCTGACCTAAACTGTGAGCTGAGTGGAATTAGTCCTATGTGGGAGGTGGAGTGCGCGATTGCTTGAGGTGAGTTGCTATACCTACTTTTGTGCATGTATTCTTGTATGGGGTGTTTTGTCCAAGTTGTAATGGAGGTGGGGAGTTAGAAGGGTGTGTGGAATTCCCGACCTCCTAACACAAGCACATTGTGTTAGGCAGACCACCTTCTAACTCTTGTGCTTTGGTTGAGTAAGGGGGCTTAGGGGTGAAAGGTTGAGGCCCTCCCACGATTGCTTGAAAGTAATCAGTGAGCTTCTAAGCCAAAGAGGGAAGGTGCATGTGCCCGGGCATGGGACAAGGGCGCCCTTCCCTTCCCCCCCGAACTTGATCTACGACCAAGGTAAGAGCAACTTGCGTGCTATCAATTGCCTTGTATGTTGAATGGGATGAATGTTGTATACATGGGATGGTATGCATGTGGAAGGGGTCGTGAGGAAGGAGCACGGCATAAGGTGAGTACACGAACCTTCCTCACTACACCCAACCCTACACTAGGCACTTAGATTCGGTTAGGGATCGAACAGGGAAGGTGAAATTGCAGCCAGGTACGTTCTCCCCTTCTTAAGGAATGAATTGTGATGAACCAATGAAGGATTTTTCGTACATGTTGGTGTCGTTTCTCTTAAGTTGGTGATGCCATCCCTTGGAGAGAATTTGGGGATACCTTGATACCGAGGAGAAACCTCCAAGTAGGTGGTCAGCCCAACTAAGAGTCTGTATCGTATGGGGCATAGTGGGTGTATCTCGTCCGGAGGTTAGCCCCACATGTAACCTTCTGTTTTGTTTACTTCCCAGCATGGGGGAGTTTGGGAGAAACTCGGGGTCATTTTAAGTCAATTATTGGTATTTACGAAATGTCTTCACATAGGTCTAGAAAACTAAGAACGGCAACTTAATCGTTAGATGAGCCCTGTGACTCGATCTGGAAGATGTTATAGACCGCTTCCCCTTCCCCTAAACTCTGCTACTCCAACTTCATTCCCCAATCCTGAGACATTAGAAGGAGGTCCTAGTACAAGAACCAACTTGGGAAGCCCGACAGATCGTACGACCATTGAGGAATCGAGCTTTAGGTCTTCCTCCTCCTCTCACTCTTCCCCTCCTCCTAGTCCTGGTGACATGGAAGATCCAATTGTCAACCCACCTCTAAACCCCTTGGTTCAACCAAGGGGTTTGCCTATCGTAGTTCCTGAAGGGCTTCAAGCTGCCCCTATGCCCCCAAATCTCCCTAGTTTCAAGGGAACTAGGGATGAGGATCCCTCGATGCATGTGGAGCGGTTTATAGAGTTATTGACGACGTGTTTGATAACCGACAACCGTTACTACTTGGTGTGGTTTCCAACCACACTTAAGGAATTGGCTTATGAATGGTACCGCAATCATGGGGCATCCACCTTCCGTGATTGGGATGGCCTCATGAGGGCATTCTTGGAACAATATAGACCTGAAGTAGGCCAGAGTGCAGCCTTGACGGCCCTGGCAAGCTTTAGGCAAGGGAAGGATGAAGATATTTCATCTTACATTCGTAGGTTTGAGCAAGTTGTCACCCGGTTCGTGGGTGATTTGCTCACGGATGATACCTTGAGACACTTTTTCCTTCAAGGGTTTTATCTAGAGAAAACGATACGGGAAATTCTCCAGACAAGGCCCACCACCTTAGAGGAAGCTAAGGAGGCAGCTAGGACCGTGGCAGCGGTGGCAACAGAACACGAGAAACTATGGAGGAAAGAGAATGAGAGCATTCCTAGCTTTATTCCCATCCATGCCCGGGAGAAGTCAGGCTTAGTTGAACCTCCACCTGGCCCAACAGGGTATTCTCCACCTGTGGTGAATACCATTCCTCTTAATGTCAGGCCCCCCGTTCCTCTACCTGCTCTTACATATGGACCCACCTGGCGCCACGAGATGAAGAAGGAGATCCACGACGCTCAGCAGGGGTTCCAAGACCAACTCCAACAACAATTGAGGGCAATGACAGATCAGATGGCTCTTCTACTCAGGAACCAGAACCCTAATGCCCCACCTCCTCAGATAGAGTCAGGTAGACATTCTTCTGGTATGTGGTGCACTTCATGCGGCGAGAATGGTCACACCATGCAATTTTGTACCACCTTCCCACACCATTCAAACGTCTATCAACCCCCACACCGGAATCAACAACTTAATCGTGGTCAAGGTCCGAGATCCCAACCTCGATGGGAGATCTGTCAGTCTTGTGGAAGAAGACATCCACCTGGGAGCTGTTGGTTGGAGAATGGGGTAGTGTGTGGGAATTGCGGTGGTAATCATCCTACAATTAGATGTAGGGAGAAGGACAAAGTCATTCCTATGAGGCCGATGAGAGGGAACTTTGCCCAACAAGCCATGGACAACCAGAGAGGGGCTCGAAATCCTTCGAATGACAATAGTCTCCATCCTCCCAACATGTACTATGATTATAATAATCATCGTCAAAACCACCAACCTCCCCAAGGCTTACAAACCCAACACGGTTTTGTGCCTTTTGGCCAAAACCAGGCACCTAACCAAGATGCCCGATTTGCATCTCCTTCTTCTTCATCTTCCTCTACCACCGTCACATTGACGGAACTCGGGTCTCAAGGAGCTCCCCAGAGTTCTACCTCTTCTCAATCCCATTTTGTATCGCATGAACCTGTCATTCCACATCAAGTGGCTCACCTTTCACTTCCCGTAAATACGGTATTGACACGAGCCCAAAAGGCCAATCAACCTTTCGTAGCTCAGGAATCAGAGGTTAGCTTCGAGGATTCACCACACTTATCAGAACTCAATGATGTAGTTCATGAAGCCTTGAAGTCCACAAGGGAGGCCAATCAGAAGGTGCCTCCGGTGAATCCGTTGATGTTAGATTCCACCCCTTCTGAAGGAGGTGAAAAACCCCAGAATCCCCACACACCCGAGCCAACCTGGGAGGGCCCAACAATTCCCATTCAAGAAATGGGGATTAAAAACCCTTCATCCACCTCCACGTTTAGACCGTATGACCTTTGGGAGGACTTGAATAGGATGAACGCCAACATTACCATTGCCCAGCTCATCCACTTGGCTCCCTTGGTACGAAAGGAGTTGAAGAAGAAGATTCCCCTAGCCAAAAAGGTAAAGATCAAGGCCAATCTAGCTGCTAGAGTGAGCTCTTCTAGAAAGCCTTCTAAAAAGGCATTTGAGGTTCGTGCGGTAGAAATTGAGGCCACTATAGTGGATAAAGTGTTGCCTAAAGTGTTGGTGGATGGTGGTAGTGGTGTAAACATCATGCCTCTTCACACCATGGAACAATTAGGGCTAGATATCACAGAGCCCTCACCTTATGTGATCAACATGGCCAATCAGATTCCAGAAGCACCAATAGGCCAAATTTCTGGGTGCAAGATGAACACAGGAGGGGAAGACTACACGGTCACCTTCCAGGTGCTTCGAATGCACTCGAACAAAAATTCCTTTCCCTTGCTTCTAGGGAGACCGTGGTTAAGGGCAGCCAATGCTAAGGTTGATTGGAGTGGTGAAAAACCTCACATCACCTACGGTGTGGGGTCGAATCTAACCAAGGTTTATATTCAACCTAGCTTCCCTAGGACCTTAGGATCTTCTAGCTTATCCTCAGAGGATGAAGACCACGTGCCCCGCGGTGCTAGGAAGACAATCAAGGGGGTCAAGTTCGCGCTTCCAGAAGTAACAAAGACCACCACTCCTCCCCCATTGAGTTGCTTGGGACCTAGCCTATACGAATGGGAGGATGATGGAGAATTCTCTACTTGGTTGGCTGAGCACCCGCACACTGAGTCTGACCGATCCATGGATACGTTTTTCATGGAAGAACTTAGTGGTGATCTTCTCAAGGACATTGACTTAGCCATTCTCGTAGATGACCTACGTTACGAGGATGTTTGTGGTGTCACCTTAGATGGCACACAATTGTCCAACGTAGATCCCATCTTGGATGAAGAAGCCCTCATTTCTCCGTTGCACTTCAAATCCACCTCATCAGGAATACAAGTGGGAAGTGATCTACCCATCTATCCACCAATCCCCCATGACTGGTACAAGGGGCCAACGGAACAACCTCATGCGAGTCCAAAAGATTGGCAAGAGATAGATGTATCGTTTGAGGGAGAAGAGTCGCGGATGATAAAGGTTGGGAGCCAACTCACAAGGGAAGAATTAGAGCCCTTTAGAGCCCTGGTCATGGAGTATCGCGATGTGTTCGCATGGTCTTATAAAGAACTCAAGGGCATCCCTCCAGAAGTGGTGCAACATCGAATTCCCTTAATTCCAGGCTCAGTGGCCATTCGCCAGAAAGAGCGCCGAATGAATCCACAACTCCAACTTATAGTTAAGGCGGAGTTGGAGAAACTCCTTCAGGCTGGGTTTATCCGCCCGGTAGAGATTACTGACTGGGTTTCCCCCATGGTGATCGTCAAGAAAAAAAATGGGAAGTTGAGAGTTTGTATAGACTATCGCAAACTTAACCAAGCCACGCAAAAGGACCACTTCCCTCTTCCCTTCATTAACACTATTTTGGAAGAAGTGGCTGGTCATGAACTCTACACCTTCATGGATGGTTATTCGGGTTATAACCAAATATCCATACACCCCGTTGACTACCACAAAACGGCCTTTACCACTCCTTGGGGCACCTTTATCTATGTAGTCATGCCATTTGGATTGTGCAATGCACCATCCGCCATCCAGCGGGCTATGACCCATGCCTTTTCTGATCTTTTACACACATCTATGACAGTGTTTATAGATGATTTTAGTACCCAATCATCAATTGAGGAACATTTGGCATGTGTTCGAGGAAGCTTCGAGCGGTGTAGAAGGACGGGCATCGCCCTTAATCCAGACAAGATCTTTCTAGCCGTTGAGAGGGGTGTCTTGTTAGGCTATGTGGTCTCCAAGGATGGTAGGGAACCAGACCCAGAAAAGGTCAAGGTGATAGCTGAATTGCCTCCACCCACAGATGTTAAAGGAGTCCAAAGAACTCTTGGTCACATGGGATGGTATCGGGAATTAATCCCCGATTATGCGACCATATCGTTACCCATTAATCGGTTGCAGCAAAAGGCGGTAAAGTTTGAATGGACTCCAGAGTGCCAAGGGGCATTTGATATCCTGAAAACCAAGCTTAGCACCTTTCCCGTGTTAAAACCTCCAAACTGGAACTTGCCCTTCCATGTTTATTGCGATGCCTCCTCCATAGCGGTAGGGAGTGCATTATGCCAACCAACTGGTGAGAAGGAGAAGGACTACCCCGTGGCCTTTGCTAGTCGCCAGTTAAACCCGGCAGAAAAAAATTACACCACCACGGAACGAGAATGTCTAGCCATGGTGTTCTCCCTGAAGAAATTTCGCCACTATCTACTACTAAATCGGGTGGTCTTCTTCGTAGACCACATGGCCATCAAATACTTGGTGAACAAAGCCGACCTTAGCGGTAGGATTGCTCGATGGGTACTACTCCTGGAGGAGTTTGATTATACCGTGCAATACAAACCGGGTAGAAAGCACTTGCAAGCAGATCACCTGTCTAGACTATCGGGAGATCCCATTACCACGCCCATCGATGATAGTTTGGTAGATGAGAACCTCTTCCTGGTCTCTTCTTCTCCTATTTGGTACCAAAACATTGCGGAGTTCCTCAAAACCCAACAAATGCCACCCAACTTGGGAAAAAATGATTGTCGGAAGGTGCGCATTAATAGCCGGCATTTCGCTCTTGTAGGTGGTCGTCTCTACCGCCGAGGTATTGATGGCATTTTGCGAAGATGTGTAGAAGCCACTGAAATTCCTCCTATTCTGGCATCTTGCCATGATAGTGCATGCGGGGGACATTTTTCTGGTGCCTTAACAGGCCAGAAGGCCTTACGTGCTGGTTACTATTGGCCTTCCATGTTTCGGGATGCCCACGAGTACACTCGACGTTGTGATGCTTGCCAACGTTATGCTAGAAATGATCTACGCATAGAGCTGCCACTTCATGTCTCTCTTCCCCTTGTCCCACTTGAGAAGTGGGGAGTAGATTACATCGGAGAGATTCATCCCCATTCGAGTAGAGGGATGAAGCACATAGTGGTGGCGACAGAGTATCTCACCAAATGGGCAGAAGCCAGAGCAGTAAAATCAAATGACGCCAAGAGTGCTGCTACGTTTTTGTTTGAGCAAGTGATAACGCGGTTTGGATGCCCTAAAATCCTCATTAGTGATCGGGGCAAGCATTTCCTCAATGAAGTGATTGAAGACTTGACCGATCGATTCCAGATTGACCACCGTAAGACTACACCCTATCACCCTCAGACAAACGGCCACACTGAGAGGGTCAATCAAACCTTGGCCACAATCTTGAGGAAAACGGTCGTAGACTCAAAGAGAGATTGGGATGTTAAACTCCCCGCGGCGTTGTGGGCTTACCGAACAACGTACAAAGTGACCACCCGGGCCACTCCGTTTTCACTAGTCTATGGTGTAGAGGCTGTACTTCCCATAGAGTTTGAAGTGCCATCACTTCGAATAGCGATAGACACTCGATTGACCACCAAGCAGTCCTTGATCCATCGCTTGGAACGGTTGGAAAAATTGGACGAGGATCGTAGACTGAGCGCACAACACATTGAGGTTGTCCAAAGGCGCCGAAAAATTGCGTTTGATGAACGCCACAAGAAGCGGACATTGTTGCCAGGAATGTTGGTTTTGCTTCAAGATGCGAGAAGGCTAGAATTCCCTGGAAAGTTTGATGCGTTGTGGTTAGGTCCCTATCTCCTTACCAAGGTATTTCCCAACAACTCGGTCCAACTCGAAACCCTGAATGGTGAACCATTTCCAACACGCACGGCTGGGAGTCGTTGCAAGGAATACCGAACGTGATAGAGTTGGGTTGGATTCATTATCACTAGCCCACCTCACTTCGTGACATTTGGCCTCACAACGGGGAGGACATGACTCTTCCGATTCAACTAGTGCCTTCTGACCACTAGTTGCAGCCGGTCATGTTTTCTCCATGGGTCAACCCTACTAATCTCAACACTACACTAGGGACAAGTGTCTCCTTTCCTCCCAATTTCCTATCAAAAAATAATTTTGACTCCTTGCTTTCCTTACCTTCCACTATAAATAGAACTTCTATCTCTCTGTAGTCCAAGTTCACTCCGATGAAGGCGGAAGGCGGTTTTGAAATCTTTTTTGGCTATAGATTCAACCTGGGTCCGTCCAGGGCGAATGGGTTTAACTCAAAAATTGGGACACACATCCATTCTACTAATCTTCCAATTCTTCCTAGTCGACTGCTATCTCCATATCATCTATTTTTTCTCTCATTTTTTCCCCCTTCCCTATTGTGATTCCCAAGCTTTTCTTCCAAACCATCATTTTTTCCTCCTAGTTTTCTTCCAGATTCCTTAATTGTCTTTCTACATCTCTTTATTTCTTCTCAATACCGTGTGCCGTAGTGAGCAAGAGGTCTAGGTCCACTCTCCTCTTACGAGTCGGCCCAGATGGTCGCCATGTGTGAGTGGCCAAAGTGGGCCCTCACTCTTTTCCTTTGTCTTTTTTAGTTTTTGATAGTATTGACCCAATTTTAGTTAAAGTAGTAGTCAATCCATCTATTAAGGTCAAATTCCTAGAGTAATAAACTTAGTGCCATGATGTCACACTACGGTTCCTATTTTTCCTCTTCCCTACTAATGTGCTTGAAAGTGTAGTGAAAGTGGAGTGGGAATGAAGAGAAAGATAAAAAGGGAAAGAAGGTCCTTGAAAAATGACTAAAAATTGAGAAATGGGACGAAAACTATGGGAAAAATTGAGAGAGTGTCTCCTAGCAGGTGGAAGTAGTGGTAAAATTTCTAGAATTTTCCGAGTTGAATTGCTATTTTATTCTAGGGTTTGACTAGTGAATCGGCGGGTTGACCGTTCGGGAAAAATACTTAAGGAACTCCAAAAATGCTAGGAAAATTCAGGTAGACTAATTAGGGTGCTAGGAGTCCAGCTGTGTGGTTTGTTTTTGAAGTTAGGAGTAAGTTGCAAATCATCAGTAGTTAGTACTAGATCTAGGGTAATAATCTTTAAAAAAAAATCAAAAGAAAAAGGAAAAGGAAAAAGAAAAAGAAAAAAAAGAAGTGGTTGGATGTGCTTCTCCATGCACATGCCACATGACAATCCTTGTCACCATGGAGTTAATTTTAGAGTGGCTTGTCAGGAGCAAAGCGGCGAATTAATGTGGTGATAAATTTAAACCATGCCAAAACGGCTGTAAGGAGCCAATCCTACTCCTCTGTGGGAGGTCATGGGCTGGCTCATTAAACTAAGCCAGTCTTGTCGGAGAAAAAAAAGGAAAGATCAAAAGGAAATAGAGAAAAGAAAAAGAAAAAGGAAAAAAAAGGAGGAGAACCAGCCAAGCTGAGTCGCTGGCGGGGGAGCTGGAGCTCACAGTTTTTCGGGGGCCGTTTTTTTGAGCGAGGGGAAGCTCCTGCGAGCAGGAGGGAGAGCTGGAGCTCTCGGTTTTTTTTTGGTTGGGTTTTGTTTTTTGGTGGTTGGTGGTGTGTGCGCCCTGGGCGCGAGGGAGAGCTGAGCTCTCGTTTTTTTTTCCGTTTTTCTTGTGCGAGGCTCCTGTGCGAGGAGAGTCTCTCGTCTTTGTGGTGAGCGCACCGGCTGCGCGCGAGGAAGGTCTGCACCGCCTGCGCGAGGGGGTCTCCTCGTTTTTTTTTTGTTTTGTTTTTTCCCCCCCCGTTTTGTTGAGAGTGGCCGAGAGGAGAGCGCACCGGCTGCGCGAGGAGGTGTCTCCGTGTTGGTGGGTGCGAGCGCTCCTGGAGCCGGAGGGCGTGTGTGCGCGCGAGGTCTCGCTCTTCGTTTTTTTCTGGGAGCTGAAGCGCTCCGGTGTGAGAGGCTCCTGCGCGAGCTGGAGGAAGTGCCTGCGCGAGGAGGTGGATCGGCGTGGGTGAGCGAGAAGCTCCTGCGAGCGGGGAGCTGTTTTCTCTTGGGAGACTCTGTTTTGGTGGTGCGCATCTGTGCGCGCGATCTGTGAAGGGTGAGCTGGTGAACTGAAATTCGGTGATGGAGTGCCGCGGAGAGTACGCACCTGCGTGCGCGAAGTAGGAGGTGGCGTGTGAATGTGAGTCTGGTGCGAATTGCTGGAGGTCGTCACTCGGTTGTCGTGGAGCTGCGCGCGAGGTCTGGGGAGCTGGAGCTGTTGTGCGAGAAATCAAGAGCCGGCGCGCGCAGTGCTAGCTGGAGAGAAGGTGCTGGAGAGCTGCGAGGAACAAGTGTTAAAATTCCGGTGGCCGAATCTCATGCGGAAGCGCTGGCGAATTTTTTCCAGAATTAGGTATTTGGCCACAAGTTCCTTCAGAACTGAACCAGTTCGCAGCCCATTGACTCCGTCCTGTATGCATAAGTTCGTCTTGGTTCATAATGATGTGTTGAGATCGTTGGTGCATGGAAATTGCTTGTGATGGTGGTTTCTATGTCCTCGGCCTGCTGAATTCGGTTTTAAATGGTTCATTCAAGTTGGAAATGAGTTGCTGATCACTGTGAGAGGAATTTTTTTTGGATTCGGAGTCTCGAGTCAAGAGATAAGTGCTGCTGAAGTTGCTGCCACAAAACGGGATCTGGATCAGGCCTGATCAGCCGACCTAAACTCCAAAAATTAACCAAAAAATAAATAAATAAAAAATATATATATATATATATATATATATATATATATATATATATATATATATATATATATATATATATATATATAAATAAAAATAATAGTAATAATCATGATAATCAATAACCGTAACGATTAGATAACAAATAATTAAATAATTACCTATACCTAATTAATTTATCCGGAGTTAAGTGTTTAAGTTCCAAGGAAGGGTCAATCGAGTCCACTTGACTGGGTTAGAATAATAGTATTATTAAACTCTAAATATATAAATAGACATAACCAAGGATCCAGCCCCAGTAAATTAGAATATACAGATAAACATCAGGAATGTTAAGTGGTGTAACATTAGGACCTTGTAGGTTTAAAAATTGATTCTCTTAGGGGGTCTATTTTTGGCCTTACAATGACCATCTCCTTTACCTCATTATGCATAATAGGGATTTTTGGGATTTCAAAGTGAATTCCCACATGAAAGTCTAGTGACATACCAGAATTCTCGTTTGTAGGAATGTCGAAAGGAATTTGGGTGAGGTTGTAGTGTTGTCCAACCTCCCCTTTCCTTGACATTGGGTATAGCACTTGTGGGATTCGGGGGAATGCTACCCTTGCAATGCTCACTTCCTTGGCCTCCTCCGGTTTTAGCCCTCTAGTAATCATGTCTTCCACCGTTTCGCCGCTAAATAAAAGTTCAGCTCCCTCTTCGATTGCCATTGCTTCCATAGCTTGGAAGCCCATCCAAAATTTGAACGAGCATAGTTCTGGTGTGGAAATTATCTTACCTTCTTGCCTCGGGGATGTCTTGCTTTTCTTGTTGCTCCCACCTTCCTTGTCCATCCTTCTTGTTGTTTTCGCGGTTGGGGTTGTTCCAAAGTTGTCCTCCATGTCCTCTATCTCCATGTGGGTGCTGGAGCTTTT
Organism: Bryoerythrophyllum caledonicum; assembly: GCA_963971425.1. Taxonomy (NCBI): domain Eukaryota; kingdom Viridiplantae; phylum Streptophyta; class Bryopsida; order Pottiales; family Pottiaceae; genus Bryoerythrophyllum; species Bryoerythrophyllum caledonicum. Next base: position 30,487,943 of record OZ020519.1, on the reverse strand, counting down.
CCTAGTGTTGCCCGTCATTGGTTTGTCTAGGATAAAGTTATGGGAGGGGGAAACGTTTCTATGGGAGGGGGGGAGATCGTTGCGTGAGAGAGGGGGGTCTCTGTGGGTGGTAGGGGGGTCTCTTTTGAGGGGGGGTAGGTCGCTATGGATATATGGTAGGTCGTTGGGGTTAAGTAGGGGGTCGTTAATGTCTATGAGGAGGTCGCTACCGGAATTAGATGGGCCACTAGTGCGAATTTGTGGGTCACTGGTGGAGCTTGGCAGGTCGCGGCCTTCGCTTGCAGGGTCGCTTGGAAGGTCTGGGTTGGGAGCAGGGGGGGTCGCTACCGCAGTCGGGTGTAGGTCGGAGTCGGAGGAGGAGGGGGTCACGACTACAACCAGGTGCAGTCTGCAGGTAGAGGGCGAGGGTTCACTTGAGCAGGCAGGGGCGGGGGCTCTTGGCTCGTGATAGGGGTTTTGTCTGTATAGACAGGCTTCTACGCGAGGTACGAAGACACAATCTGAGGTTACTGTGAGGGTTTCTGTTTTGCGGCCTGGAAGGTATTTGCGGGTTATTTTCGGGGATGTTCTGGGAGGCAAGGTTGGGGTTTTGAAGCGGAGGGTTTGAGGGAGGTGGGGGTACCAGCAAGTTTGGGTGGGGTGAGTTTTGAGAGAAGAGTGTTGAGCGGTGGTGAGACGGGGCAGGGGGGAGCTACGATTCGAGAGAGGAGGGATGTCTGTGATCTGAAGAGTTTGTGTTCGATAGAGGGAGGGATAGTCCGGGCTATTGGTGAGGTGTGTGTGGATAGGGGAGTACTGGGTGAGAGTGGGGCGATGGGATGTTGAGCTGTGGTCAGGAGTAGGGAGAGTGTCGAGGATCTGGGCTATTCGAATGAGGGAGACGGAGGGACAATCAGGGCGGGTGATGGGATCTATGTGGATAGGGGGGGATTGAGCAGCAATGAAGTGGGGGAAGGGTGGGCTGTAATCAGGGGGGTTTTGGTCGCCGAAACTGAAGTGCTTGTTGGAAAGGCAGAGAGAGGGTGGTACGCTGGGGTTTCTAGGGATTATGGGGAGTGGGGAAGCTGCAGAGCTAATGTCCGTGTTCGATGGGCAGGGAGTGGGTGGGACTGTGGTCTGATTGGGAGGGGGTCGGATGGAAGGAGAGGAGGGGAAGAGGAAAAGGGGGGGTGGAGAGAGAGAGTAGAGGGGGGGGATGGTGAGATCTGGGGGAGAGAGGTGGGATCTGGTGCGTGGGGGTGTGAAAAAAATAAGATGTTTTGCGTTGGTACTCACCTGATATATCCTTGTTCTTATCTTTGTGCGCGCTTGGTCTGCTTGCCAACGTGCTGTGATGTTCTGTCTGCTGGTCCTTTGTCTTGGAACATCTCCAAGTTGCTCGGTTTTGTTGCTGATGCACTGTAGGATTGTTCTTTTGGCGCAGGTTGTTTGTGGGTGCGTGAGAGGTGGCTCCAATGTGCGAGGTTGCTGAATCTGCACAAGTAGATCTAGATCTGGAAATATTTGCGAGCGCTTCCGCGTGTAAGTGGGTTTAGTGTTTTCTAGGGTTAGATTTTTAGTGCTGATCTGCGCATGTGTGGTGTATTGGTGGAGTTTTGGTGTTCTATAGCTAATGTGTGTAGATGCAGTGAGATCTAATGTGCTTCTGTGTACCAAAATTTCTACTACAGAAAATAAATGGAAAAGGGAAGAAATAGCCTGATTTGATGTGTTGTGGTTGTATCGAGGCAGATTTGAATGTTGTATTGTGCTGAGCTTCCCTCCAGATGTTTTCTTGTGGCGTTGTTCTCCAGATCTGGTGCATAAGATTCTTGAGCGAGTGATGTTAGGTCTGATTCGTAAGGTGTGTGTTTTCCTATAAGGCCATGGTAACAATATGGAACTAACAATAACAAAGGAATGAAAGAAAAGAAAGATGTAAGGTAGGTAAGAGATAGCCTGTGAGTGTTGACTAAGTGGTGGGCGCAGATCGCGACCTACTACACTCAATCTGGGCAGATCTAGAGTTGTGGAGGGTCAATGAATCCTAATCTTTGCAACAACACTAGTTTCCCACGCTTCAGATTAAACTTGCAAAGATCACTCTCAAAAACTTGTCCAACACCTCTAAAAAATTCCAGATCGAGTGTTCTGAGCTCTTCCAACAACTATGATCTACCTCTCAAGCCACACCAACACCTAGATCTTGAACAATGTGGGCTCACAGTAAGGCCAACAACCTCTTACTGCACAAACTCCAAGATTTTCTAGACTAAGTCCTTGTGCCTCCCCTCACCACGAAATACGGAGCTCACTCTCTCCTAAACATCTCCACGATGCGTTGTTGCCACATGAATTCGGTCTCTGCCCTACATCACTTGATAACTTCCATACTATTTGATGCAAATATTCTGTCACACCGATATCATTGAAGGATCTTTCCGTCCAGCCACTTACTCATAAAAATGTGCCAGAGTCCAAGATTCATCTCAAAGTCCAGATATACTTAAATGTGGCATTTTGTAAGTTTTTGTTCTGAATTTGTCAAGGTGGATGTCCAACTAGAAGAGTTTAAAATGGTTAGAGAGCCACCATATCTGTAGTCGTTCCATCTTGAATAGATTTTTATCCATGGGATAAAAAATCAATAGATTTCTCATGTGGTTATTTATTTATTTATTCTTGCATGAATAATAAGTTATATGGAGAGTAGCATATACCTTGACCCCAGAATGCCTGAGAAGCCAAAAATTGGTTGCTTGGATGACATTTGAGATGATAATGGATGAAAACAATTGTCATTCCATCCAATTATTTTTGTGAAGACTTCATTGAATGTGTAAGTATTGGATGATGATTAAACTTGCCTCATTGAGGTATTCCTGTTATATCCAAAGAAGAAAATGTTTGTGACATGGAGCTCAATATAGTGTATTTAACAAACGTCTAGCTCTAGTTCAAAATCTAAAATTGAGCCAATAAAAAATAGCATTTTTTAATTTGTATTCAACTAATGAAATGAAGTTTATGAAGGCTCCTAGTTTCCACTCCAATTTGACAATTTGAAAAGTATGTAAAATTGATTAACCCCTAGTAGCCCAAACAACTCGTAATGGGCTTTTTGAAGGTTTGGTCAAGTTCCTACATAAAGGCCGGGTTAAGTATCGACATCGTTCGTGACTGGGTATCAAAGACAAGTATTGAGATTAAATACTGGGGAATACAAGTATGTGACAAGTATCGCCTCGTCTATATATTGCGGGCAATAAAATAATAAGCTACAGATGATTAGCGAGTGAGCTCCGTATTTCCTGGTGAGGGGAGGAGGGGACTTAGCCTGTGAGCTGCAAACGACGTGCGATAGGAGTTGGCTGGCCCTATTGTGAGCCCTCGTAGTGTGCAGATCAGAGGTGGTATGGTGAGAGTTGAGGTGCATAGTAGACGTGTTGGATGGCTCAAACACTAGATCTGAGGTGGGGAGTTTGATGATGCCCTAAGCAAGTACAGATCTGTGCAAGTTTGTTCTGAAGCGGGAAACTTAGTGTTGGAGCCAGATCTGTAAACACTTAGTCCACACAGATAATGACCCATCCCAGATCTGGAGTGCTAGGATTCGATCTGTAAACCCTCCCATCAAGTCCCCCTCTCCCCAACCTAGGAATCCTAACTTCAAGATTGCGAGAAGGCATCACCGAATACTGCTGCTGCGCAGCTCCAAGTCACCATTACAGGCTACCCCTCACCCTCCCATCTCGTGCAATTATTCGTTGTTAGTATTAGAGTTTACTAACACATTATGTAGGATTGTATACACAACTGTGTATTTTATTAAGTGGACCAGCTGCATCAACAGAGCTGATTTCAACAAAGACATCAGTTCAATAGTCTCCAACACGACGCGAAGCAAGTCGCCAACGAACCGGGCCGCGCTCCAATTATCAGACCTGCACGAGCAACTTAGCAGATCAACCTCACTAGATCCAGGTAAGTTCCTCAACCACTCCCATTTCCATTCTCATTTTTGTTGCAGTAGGAAAGTAACCTCTAGATCACAAACCCTCACCCTTCTCACATGGAACCCCACGTTCCAAACATTTAGACACAACACTAGTACCAAAACACCTAGACAACACATACCACTTAAAAACAATTCAAAATACCTCTCTCCCCCTGCACATGCACTACTGGGATTTATCCTTCTCACGCGGAAGCGCTGCCACTTTTTATGTAGAAACAATATAGGAAGACCACAAATCTATCAACAAGTAGAAACCCGGAGTAGGGAGCAACAAAAATACGTGTAGATCTGGAAGCGACACAATATAGACAGAACCAGCATCAAAAGAAACACATGTAGCAGATCACACAAACACACACATAAGTTGCACAGCTTCCCCTCCCCACCTGCTCTCCCCCCCTGCTGCGAACCTCAGCTCGCCCCTATCTCCCTCCCCCACCTCCCATTCATCACTCATCTCACCTCCGAAACCCTATTACTCTCCCCAGCACTCGTCCCTGCACACGAGAAGACAGAACAACCTCCCTGCGAGCTCTAGAGACACTCCGCCCTCCAACGGAGACCTCGCAATAGCCACCAGCGACCTTCCCCTTGTGTCCACAGCTAGCGACCTTCCCCTCACGGGCTGCGACCCTGTCTCTATTGCTAGCGACCCTCCCCTCATGGGCTGCGACCCTGTGCTAACGGACCCTACGATCAACACCAACAACCCGAGCTTCCTTCGCAACCCTCCTTTCACAGAGCAAAACCCTCGCCCTCCCATCAGCGACCTCTGCAGGGTCACCAACGACCTCCCTTTTTTAAAACTGCGACCTACCCCCTTTCTAAACCTGCGACCTACTCCCTTGCTAAAACTGCAACCTACTGCGACTTTTCTGAAACGACGACCTACTCCGACCTTTCTTAAATTGCGACCTTCTGCGACATCTCCGACACTGCGACCTACTGCGACATACAAAGGTACGCAGAATTTTACGTATATCAGTATATATACTAATACGGATACTAGTACATATACTGGAATGTATACTGGAACGTACACTAAAACGTATGCTGGAACATATAATGGTACGTATACTGATACGTATACTGAAACGTATAACGGCACAAATACTAATACAAACATTATTACTATGAAAACCAATTCAAATACTAATACGAAGACTAGTACAAATACTGATATTCATACCTACATAAATACTAATATGAATACCGAGACAAATACCATGGAGAATACTAAGGCGCGTACAAATACAAACATACATATAAATACTAATACGCACACAAAGACAACCATATATCATCAACGAAACACATACATACACACACACACATACAAAGACAAATACATACAAACAAAAAAGCACAAAATAAAATACCGAAGTCACATACAAAAACAAAAAATTCTAAAACAAAACAAAAAACCCATCTACTACAAACTACTAATACTAATTGGAGGGGACACTAATACAAATATACAAAAGAATACTAATATAATACCACATAAAACTACATACATACACACAAAGACAACCACACACCATCAACGAAACACATACATATACATACACACATACAAAGACAAACACATACAATCAAAAAAACACAAATACCAAAGCCACATTCAAAAACAAAAAATTCTAAAACAAAACAAAAAACCCATCTACTACAAACTACTAATATTAATTGGAGGAGACATGGAGACTAACCCAAGACCCATGCCGAACATATTGAAAAGACACCCCGCTTCGCACAAAAAGAATGCCAAAACTTATTTCATACCAAATACTAATACAAACACCAAATCAAACAATTGTACAAACCACAAAGTATATAATAACACCGCATATGAAAAAAAGGACTTAAAAACCACTTTAAAAACCAACATAAACCCACATACAAATAGTCTTAAACATAATAGTTACATATGCACACGGACAAAAACAACCAAGATAAAATACAACCAATTTTACATACATCCATACTCTACTAAAACAAAAACAACCACAAAAAACACATGGACAAAAAATAAACTAAAGACGAAAACAACTACACCTACTATAAAAATAAATAAACCCACAACTCACACACATAATACAAACATCCACCTACCCCCAAACCAACAAGTCATTAATAACACAACAAAGCCTTTAAAATACACCACTAAACATATATACCACAAACTTCTACTACTTCTAGGAGGAGACATTGAAACCAACCCGGGACCCATGCCCAATATACTAAAAAGACATCCTACATCACATAAGAAAAATGCCAAAATCTACTTTATACCTAATACCATAAAACTCCAACCAGAATATGAACACATTGCAAAACCCTTCGCACCATTTCTAAAAAACACACACACATTACACCACATACACAACACTTCCCACCCAAACATTGCCCAATACATACAACAAAAAAATACGCATCCACCACCCCACATCTTATATGCACTAATAATCACTACTCATCCAAACATAGATGAATGTAACCAACTTCTAAATCCACAAAATTGGAACACAATTACATGGACTACTACACTCCTACAAACCTTACTAACCTTACAAAACCCACCAGAACGACACATTTACACTCCACACCCCTATACTGAATTCCTAGTAGACAACCAAAATATTATAAACCATGAGAACTCAATACATAAAAGACTATACGACTTCTTACATAGTCAAGACATACCACCCTCAAATGATATAATAAAACTAAAATTCCCTTACCTCCCTAACAACCTCATAAATGAATCACTAAAATGCCTAGACCCTATACCAGAATACACCCACCCACCCCCACCTCTTCCCTACATCCCTCCTCAAAACCAAAATCAAAACATTAGACCAAACCAAGAAAATACATACATAATCACATGGAATGCCTCCTCACTAAACACTGCCCTTCCTAGCTTACAAACTCTAGTCACAAACACAGACACACCACCGGCTCTTATAGTTATACAAGAAACAAAACTAACCGCCACAAAATCTACAAAATATATACAAAATATATTTCAAGACTATAAACTCATCTTTAACAATACACATGCACTTACAAGATGCATGCAACAAAGGAGACCATACACACCGGGCCGCGGTGGCCTCCTTACATTAATACACAAAAAATATACATTCCCCGGCAACATCAACAAAATCCCTACCCCAATGCACATATCACCATACATTCAAATAATTAAAATCACTAATCACCCACTACAATCGTGGTTAATCTTTCACATGTATATGCCATCCCATCCCGAAGATACTAGATTTCTCTTAGATATACAAAACACTATTACAACCCATATTAATAATCATCCCAATCATACATACCTATTATGTGGAGACTTCAATAGAGACATAGCGCTAATTGGCCGCCTGTTACGAGTAGACACTCGTCTGGACTTACTAGTTCTTAGCAAAGAGGTAGTTAGAACGGTTGTAGTGTCTTCCTTATAGCAAGTGAGAGGAGGCCTTCCCTCTCACTTGTCATCTTGTTTATTTATGAATATTACTAAAGAATATCCTGTAAGAAACCTTGATTCATGATGTAAGAGTGTCGACATGAATGGATCCCTAACATTATGACAAGTCACGAGTGTTCACGCTCTTAGGAATCATGCAAGACATGAAGGCAAGAGGATGAGGGGGCAGGAAAAGAAAATTAGGGTTCGAAATTCCATGAGTATCAATGTCAGGATTTAAGGAGTGCTCGCAGGCTGCAAGCATTACAGAAGAAGATGTCGGATTCGAGCGCCATGCTGCAACGGTATGCACGATCAATTTATGTAATTCACGCCGAATTTTATGTATCATGATGGTGCATTTTAGGTATCACCGAATTTATGGATCTGCACACCGAAGTTTATGGATCAGCACACCGAATTTTTGCTCCCTTTGTTTAAAATTATTCAGGTGCAATATTGACGCAACATATTACAGAAAATAAGGACCAATAACCATGGATCAAGAAAGACTTAACACGGAAGGTGCCCCGCCTGTGCCGGATGGAGTAGGGCCCGACTGGGCTATGTTCATACAACAACAGATTCAGAACGTCTTCCAAGCGGCGATTCCTCATATTGTGCAACAAATTTCTGAGCGAGCAACTCCCCCTCTTTCTACACCGCTGCATGGTGGAGAAACCGCGGTGTTAACTCCCAACATGTATCAAGGGGAATACCACCGCGGCAAGGAACTCAAGGTGGCGAAACCGGATAAGTTCACCGGCAAAAAGGGAGGAGAGGTGTACAAGTGGTTTGCCCAACTTCGACTGGTTTTTCGAGGCAACCCTGGCACTTATAATTCTGACAAAGACAAAGTAGCGTATGCTCTCTCCTACTTAACAAGGGCGGCCTAGAACTGGGCTATGCCCATCCTTCAAGCCTTGGATGAAGGAAGACCTCACGATTTATTGCATAATTACGAGGCCTTCCGGGGAGCTATTGTGGCTATTTACGGCGAGATAGACCGACGTGGCAATGCTGAGGACCGCCTTGCAAACATTCGACAGACTGGCGCCGTGGCTACTTATATTTCAACATTCAACGAACATGCGGCCCAAGTGGAGTGGAATGAGCCAAGTCTCGTGGCTCGGTTTCGTGCTGGTTTAAAGGACGACCCTCTCGACTCCATAGCAACCGCCGAGACTCAGCCTCGCACTCTCCAGGAATGGATGTCTATGGCTTCAAGAATTGACGATCGACTATGGACGCGGCAACAACACCGGCGAGCTATGGGGTCTACTTCGGCACCACGAGAATATGTTGCACGATCCCGACCACCTTCGACGTCAACCGGTCCCACTCCCATGGAATTAGATGCCACATACACCGCATCCACAGCTCTTGCTAAAACAGCGGCCGACAGATTGGAGTATCAACGTCAAGGAAGGTGCTGGGGGTGCGGGAAGATGGGCCACATACGTTTACGGTGTCCTACTAATCCTTCCAAGCCCCTTACGTTGGCTGCTACTAGCGATGAAGGCTCGGGAAAAGGAGCAGCCCGGGACTAAACACTTGGAGGCAGTACCCGGGCACTAATAAGGAGGCACATAATACACCTCTATGCCCAAATTCAAATGACTCTACTACATGTAACTACTCTTATATAAATAAAGAAAATTATATTTTGGCTTTATGTGTCCATGCTACCATAGATATGGAGAAACATCTGACAATGAATGTGCATATGAACAATGTGTCGGCCGTGGCGCTTGTGGACTCCGGTGCAACGGGAGTGTTCATGCACCCCGACTTTCCCAAGCGATGTAATGCTACCATCAGGTTGAAAGCTACCCCGCGGGAGGTCCGCGTCATTGACGGCCGAATTATCAGCTCTGGACTCATCACTCACGAAGCAACCCTGGACTTGACCGTGGGAGGTCATCAGGAGAAGCTACTTGTGGACATTACCAACACGGGGCGCTACGACTGTATCCTTGGCACCCCTTGGCTTCTCCGCCATGATCCAACCATCCGATGGTCTCAGCAAAAGGTGTTGTTCGACTTGCTCTATTGCAAACATACGTGTTTCGGTGGCTTACTCCAGGAGGAAGGCCGCGAGGAGAAACCAACAAATTATCGTCCACGAACGACCGCCCCCACCCGGGTGTCGGCGACAGTATTCCATCAGTTAACACGGGAAGCAGCAATTTATTTCCTGGAGATTTCTGAGGTGACCTCTGTCGAGCCCGCACCTATTCCGGCGGTCTATGCAGACTTAAGCGATGCTTTCAGTGAAGAGGCGGCTAACGAGCTTCCAAACCATGGCCCTGCGGACATGAAGATAGACTTCAAGGAAGGCCAGGAACCTCGTAATACGGGATTGCGCCCTATGTCCCCGATTGAGTTGGAGGAGCTTCGACGCTATCTCGAGGAAAACTTGGGCAAAGGGTGGATCCGGCGGTCCAAGTCCCCCGTTTCAGCCCCTATTGTTTTCGCCAGGAAGAAGGACGGCTCTATTCGATTTTGCGTAGATTATCGCAACCTCAACAATGTCACGGTGCGAAACCGTTACCCATTGCCTTTGATTCCCGAGCTGACAGACCGCCTAACTGGTGCAAAAATATTTTCAAAGCTGGATGTTCGCCAAGCTTATCATAGAATCCGCATGGCTCCTGGGCATGAATTCAAGACGGCTTTTAAAACTCGTTATGGGCTATATGAGTATTTGGTCATGCCATTTGGGTTAACCAATGCCCCGGCACAATTCCAAGGTCACATGCAAAATATTTTGAGCGACCTATTAGACATCTCAGTGGTGGTTTACTTGGATGATATACTTATTTTTTCTACCAATTTAGAGGCTCACCAAGCCGTGGTTCGCGAGGTCTTGAAGAGATTACACAAGCATGGCCTTTATGCAAAGGCCGCCAAGTGTGAATTTCATAAAGACTCGGTCGAATTTCTGGGCATGACAGTATCTGCTAGCGGCCTTCAGATGTGTCAAGACAAAGTTCAAGTTATTAAGGATTGGCCGACTCCAACAACGGTGAAAGAACTCCAAGCGTTTCTTGGTTTTACAAATTTTTACAGACGCTTTATAGTGGACTATTCACACGTTGCAGTTCCCCTGACAAACTTAACACAAAAAGGCCAGCGTTTTCAGTGGACCCCTACGGCCGATGCTGCTTTCACAGATCTTCGGTCCCGGTTCCTCAAGGCCCCGGTATTAATCCACCCCAACTTCGAGCAACCATTTGTGGTAGAGACAGACGCTTCCGACACAGCCACCGGGGGCATCCTGTCTCAAAGGGGTGATGATGGACATCTTCATCCATGTGCATATCGGAGCTCTAAGATGAACCCAGCTGAAAAAAACTATGACATTTACGACAAGGAACTTTTGAGCATTGTGCTAGCATTCCAGGATTGGCGCGTTTACCTAGAGGGCTCCCCTCACCAGGTTCGTGTCATTTCCGATCATAAAAACTTAGAACAATTTCTATTTACAAAACATCTCAACAGGCGTCAAGCTCGTTGGTCTGAGATGCTTTCGGCCTTCGATTTGGCCATCCACCACCGGCCAGGCTCTTTGAATGGAAGGGCAGATGTATTATCTCGACGCGTAGATGTCACGGATGGGACAGATGAGGAGCCTCGGCCTTTCTTGCGCCTAGCTTACTTGGAAAGACTTGAGCCGGTGTGGACTGACGCGCGCATCTTTACTCAGATAAAGGCAAGTCTGAGAGAGGACTCCAAGCTTAGGCCAATATTGGCGTTCTTTGAAAGCAACCCGGAGGCAGCACCTGCAGACATTTGCCGTCGGTTCCAGGCTTATACATGGGAGGACGGCCTTCTCCGTTTCGAAGGGGCAGTTTTTGTTCCCGACCACAAGGAACTCCGCCGTCAGATTTTGCGCTCGCGCCACGACGCCCCTGCTGCAGGCTACCAAGGACGTGCCAAGACCCTCGAGCTGGTGTCTCGGGATTTTTATTGGCCAACACTGTGCCGTTATGTTCACCGCTACGTCGATGGCTGTGACAACTGCCAACGTTCCAAGCCCACCCACCATGCTCGCTACGGGCTTTTGCAACCTATTCCCGCCGCCGACGCTGCTTGGAAAAAAGTAGCAGTGGGTTTTATTGTTAAACTTCCTATGAGCAGCGGTTATGATTCTATATTAGTGGTGGTGGACAAAAATACCAAGCTGGCTCACTTTATTCCTACGACAGAAACCATTGGTGCTAATGGCACGGCGTCACTATATTTACAACACATATGGAAACTTCACGGTACTCCCCAAGACATTATTTCTGACCGGGGGACTGTTTTTATCTCAAAGTTCATGCGCCGCTTATGTCAACTCCTATGAATTAATCCTTCTACAACTACGGCATTCCATCCTCAATCCAACGGGCAAACAGAAAGAATAAACCAGATCTTGGAACAATATTTGCGTATGTTCACTACTCGACGTCAGGATGACTGGGCCGACTTGCTTCCGTTAGCGGAATTTGCATATAATAACTCCACTCATTCATCGACCGGCTTCTCTCCGTTTTATGCAACATACGGGTATCATCCTGTATTATCTTTCACTACTCCGACCTCGACCACCGTTCCGGCAGCAGAGGACCGCATAAGGCACCTTCAAGAGGTACACAACGAGGTGAAGACTATGATCGACCTTGCTGGTGTGCGAGCCCGACGCTATTACAACCAAGGAGTGCAGGTTCAACCCACATTCCAAGTTGGTGAGAAGGTATTCCTACGACATGAGAATATTTCAACGACAGCTCCTTCCAAGAAATTGGCATCACGATTCCTCGGTCCATTTCCAATTATTGCCAGGCTTTCTGACCTGGTTTACAAGCTTAAGCTCCCCAAGACCCTCCGAATTCATGATGTGTTTCACGTCAATCTTCTACAGCGGCACCATGAGGACACCATCGAGGGGCGGTGTCGACAACCTCCTCCGCCGATTATTACGCCCGACGGGGATGTTCAGTGGGAGGTTCATGCTGTCTTGGACTCTCGGCTGCACGGCCGGTGGCGGAAGCTACAGTATTTAATCTGTTGGGAAGGATATGGGCCCGAGGAAAACTCTTGGGAACCAGTGGAGAATCTGCAGAATGCGGCTAACGCGGTTCGGGATTTCCACCGCTCGCACCCGGATGCGGTAGGATCAACCCCGCTTAGGAGGAGGGCCCGCACCCTTCGACCTTATGGGGGGGGTAATGTTACGAGTAGACACTCGTCTGGACTTACTAGTTCTTAGCAAAGAGGTAGTTAGAACGGTTGTGGTGTCTTCCTTATAGCAAGTGAGAGGAGGCCTTCCCTCTCACTTGTCATCTTGTTTATTTATGAATATTTCTAAAGAATATCCTGTAAGAAACCTTGATTCATGATGTAAGAGTGTCGACATGAATGGATCCCTAACACCGCCAAAATGGAAACCATCACACCCCCCCTCAAAACATTGATTACCAATGGCGCCGCTTCACAGAAAACTTAAACTTCACTTACATCAATACCGATACACAATTCTCTAGACAAGGTGGCTACAATTATAGTGATTGGAGTCTAATAGATGGTTTCTATATAAATACAAACAACAACACACAATACACCTCCACAACAAACAAAGATATTATTCTCAATTCCGACCACTCACCCGTACAACTGCACATCCCAAATAACACACTAATTAGTAGAACTCCTACAATCCCAAACAAAGATACTATACGCATACTCAACCCCATCCCAGAAACCAACATAGAAAAATTCAACACAAAATTCTTCGAAGAAAACACCGTACAAATAGACTCCCTCATAAACACTCTTGAAATCAATAGTCAATTAACACAAGCACAATGGCAAGAAGCATGCCACTCTCTAGACAAACTCATCAATAAAATCTCTGATACACTAGAACAAACTTGTAGAGCACACCCAATACCCCAAATGACAAACAGAACCTCTCAACAAGGCGAGTATCTACCCCGCAAACTTTCTAAAACTTGGAAACAACACTTAACCACATACCATACCATACGTAAAACCATTAGAATTGTAAAAAACAACCCTCAATGGCGTAACCACCCCATACACAACGAACTACTAACTATACAACACATCCAAATCCCTACCCCGCCGCCTCCGGACCTTCCCCACGATACATGGATAAAAGATATCGCGATAATTGCAAAAAATGCCAACATACAAGCCCGGAAAATAATCACAAAATACACAAAAGAAAACATTAAAAAAGCCATCTCAAAATACAGACAACTATACGAAATGAGCCCCAAAAGAATTAACAAAAAAGTCTTTAAAAACCTTGAATCCCCACCAATGGATTGTATCAAAGATCAATATAATAATATTCTAACTAGCCCCGAAGACATTGCAAATGAAATATTCAACCAACAAACAAAAACCAATAGACCAACACTACCAACATGTAATTACCAGCCACAACATACAATAGAATGCACATGTGCAATACGCCAATACCCTTGGCACAACCTGGACGGATATACCCTTGACAAACGGGGCGAACCAGAAATTCCACTACATAAATACCTCAACAGAGCCACATACGACACATGCCTCCAAAATCTTGGTATTAATAAAGCCCCAGGCCCAGACCGCATACCAAACTCAATACTCAAACACATGCCTCCAAGATTTCATAAACTACTATTCCTATTCTTTTATCACTGCTATAAAAAAAAACAAATACCAAATTCATGGAAAACAAGTGCAACAATTCTACTATACAAAAAAGGCAATCCATCCATGCTACCCAATCATAGACCAATTGCACTAGCTAACACAATATATAAGCTTTTTACCAGTACACTCACCCACATACTATCCTCATACGGCGAAAAATTCAAAATCCTACATGATAGTCAAGAAGGATTTAGAGCGGAGAGAAGTACCGCACGGCAAGTACAAACTATAATAGCCGCATTAGAAGACGCAAAATTTACTAACCAAGATATATACATACTATACGTGGACTTCAAAAATGCCTTTGGCTCAATTGATTATGCCAGACTTCTAGCAATAATGTCAGACCTTGGCTACCCAAAAGAGGCAACTACACTTGTTGGAAACATCTATTCCCAATCATCTACTTGCTATATCGGCGAACACTTTGGGAAAACAAAACCTATACCCATCCAAAGAGGAACTATACAAGGGGACACCCTTAACCCATACTTATTTATTATATTTTTAGAACCACTACTTAGATGGCTAGAAAGAGGCAATAATGGATATACTTTCGGCACATCACAAGTCACAATAAACTCCGCCGCATACGCAGATGACCTAGCCACCATAACTAACAAAATCAAATCAATCCAAATACAACTCCATAAAATTGATAGATATTGTAAATGGGCTGGCATGGATGTGGGAGTTCCAAAATGTGCCGCTACCGGATGCCCAAACAAATCTAAATTGAACCCTACCACTTTCAAAGCCCTAATGCAAACCTCTAACATCAACTACCGCAACCAACCAATCCCTATACTACACCAAAACGAACCATACATATACCTAGGTACAAATCTTGTTCCCTCACTAAAATGGAAAATCCAAATCCACACTACAACCACAAAGCTCATCAAACAATGCAAAGAACTAACAACATGTCCGGCCACCATGAAACAAAAAATAAAAATGGTTGATACCGTACTACGCCCAGGTGTGGCATACAGTTTCTATGGGGTACCATACTCTATGCCAGCCATCAAAAAACTTGATAAAAAAATAATCGTCATACAAAAAACCATATGTGGACTACCAAAATGTATGTCAAACGTAATAACACAACTACCACATAACCTATTTGGTCTTGAAGCTTTCTCCCTCAAAAACGCATATCTCTGATGTATAGGAGAACAACTACAAAATGCCTTAAACGATAAAGGTAGACTTCGGAAAATTTATAATGGATTAACTCATTACATCCTCGCCCAATACGGGGGCGCCGAAAACATACCCAGAATTAAAAAAAGCGACTGTATAAGATCACCAATAACACGAACATTCTTCTTATTAAAACATATAGCCAAAGTCCACCTTAAAAGCACACTCCCAAACTTCCTCATTAATCCTACAACACTTGAAACACTATGGCGACAAGAAACACTAAACCACAACACACTCAATGCCCAACTCTCCCAAAAGCTTCTACAAAAACTCCTCTCAAAAAATATTTTTGAATAGGCACAAATTACGTTACCCAACGGCACACATATCATGAACAACAAGGACTTCAAAACCTACCACTTCACCCCATCCAAACTATTAAAAAGTGCCTTAAATATTGCTAAACAACTATTTTGCCACCAAACATGCCCCAATATATGTCATATTCCTTGTAACATACATTTATACTCTCATATACTTAAAGATTCATTCATCACCCTCAACAATAACATCAACCCAAGAAATATTCCCACACCAACCAATCCCCCTAACCCTCCACATACATATCACCCCCGCCCCCATCCCCCAACATACATCCCGAAAAACCCTACCACATATCCCATTAATAACATCATACACCATAAACATATCCAACACACAGACACAAACAACATACAAAATACCTACACAAAATATCTATGCCAATGGCAACACAATGATAATACATATAATAAATGGCTCCCCCAAAGAGACCTTTTTCCACGACACGATACCAATACCTCCACATATAACACCGAAAAATTGAAACAATACTACAAAAAAATTCAAAACAAAACATACGCGGATATCATCCTAGCCCATCACCCCCAAGAACAATTCCCAGACTCAAGATCCGTAACACCACCCATAATTATCCCACTCTTAAACATCTACACAACAGAATACAACCCCGAAAATGATATCCTTACATCCTCAAACACAATTCAAATAGATAACAATCAAGCACATCTATACGAAGAAAACGGCCGACATTTACACACCATACCCATTACCAGGCTCCAATGGTTATGGAAACAATATCATACAAAATTCCAAACCCCTACAAACATTGAACCAACAACTCAACCCTTTGAAACCGAACTAATATGGCTTTACCAAAGGTATAAATATCGAATACCAAAAACTGACCCCCTCAAAAATGCACAATACACAATACCCACCCCCATCTTAGACTCACTAATCTCATCTTTTAACATCGAGCACTCATATTTTTCCTCCCCGATCACATGTCCTACCAAACTAAATAAATTCTACTCACCGTACGAAAGAGACAAAATATTTGGATCCCTAGGCAAGGCCTTTGACCACAAATGGATCGGAAATGGCATAGCTCACCCCCACAACGAGAAAGACATGGAACAAGCCATACATTGGGCTAGACTTGCCGCCAAACACGATCCAAATAACACAAAAACAATCATCGTCACACCGAACAACAATTGGTACCAAAACAACAACCAACATTCAAATCCATTCCCAGATTCCCACATCATTGCAGTATTTGAAGCAGACACAATAACATACGTAGAACCTAATATTCCACCCGAGCTAAAAAAACCCCGAACTGAACCATCTACATTACAAATACTATGCGTCCATCATCAAAATCAAACCATTGGCTCTCTAGAACAACTTGCGGAACTTACCTCCATAACAGACAATCTAGATATACAAAGACCATACACAAAACCGGCCCAACCAACACCCATACAAACCTCCGTAAACAAAAGTAAAAATTGGTCAAAATTAAACTATATCAACAGCACATTAAACTACTCCGTCATACCTCCCCCCCTCCCAGACTACCCAACTCATACCACACCAAAATTTAACCCCGCACACAGTTATTACACCGACAGCTCCTTTAAACCACCGGAACAAATTAGCCCGGGCTCTTGGCGCAGAGAAAAAGCTGGATATGGCATATATAATTCTACCAAAGAAATTAAACTAGCCAAAAGACTCCATGGACTACAAAATATCCTCAGAGCAGAACTTATGGCCATTCACAAAACACTACAAATCATCACAACAAAATACAAAAATGAACCTGCACATATATTCACCGATTGTATAAATGCGCTCTACCTACTAAACACTCAAATAACACACCCAACCCTTCACAACAGTCACCCCGACCAAACCATACTAACATCAATGGTACAAATGTTACAAAAACGTACACAAATCACAACCCTTCACAAAGTCAGAGCCCATGCCAACATTGATGGCAACGAACAAGCAGACAAACTTGCAAAAGAAGGCCGAGAAAAAACACACAAAAATGCCAAAGACCCGCACGAACACGCCCATGCCACCCCATACTACTTTCAAAAAGAAGATTGGCCTTCCAAAGAAGATACCCCCGACAAAGGCCCAATTAGATTTTTGGGCAAATATCTCAAAAAACAAGACCTCTACAACAACCTTGACACAATCTCAGAAAATATTCCTAACATAGAAAAATGGACTAACAATAACGACATAGACAATGAACTCTCTACAAACTTTTGGAAAAACCCCATCATCTCAGACTCACAAATAACATGCCTCATCAAATTCCGTACTGGCCAGTATATGGGAAACGCTCGCAAACAACTCTTCTTTGGAACAGAAAGATTCCCATCCATAACATGCCCCATATGCCCCTCAACGGACCCCGACACATGGCTTCATGTGCTACTCAAATGCCAAAACCACCACATTCACTCTTTAATTGTTAAAAGACACAATAAAGCGGTATGGGAAGTCCGAAAACTAATTACATCCTACAATAAATCGAGATGTTTCATATTAATGAACGCCGACACTTTTAATAATAATCCACAAGAAAATACGGTCCCCCCTTGGCTACTCCCATTCTCATGTATGACCCAAAGATGTCAGTGTAACACTCGGCTCAAACCGGACATCCTTTGCGTTAAAGGTTTACCATATAATGACCCACCACCCGATAACATCAACCAAGAATACACCATTCAATTCATTGAGTTCACATATTGCAATGGCAGATTTTCCCCAGAAACAATCCAAAATAAAATAGATAAATACCAACCCCTTATTGACAACATCATCGCCCTCGAATGGAATGTCGACCCCCTTATTGTAATCACTTCCGGCGCTCGTGCCACCACCTTTACCCCATCTATGAAATCTCTAGAAGATAACTTCAAGATACCCATTGAAACAATTTAAACCTCCTTTAAAATCATTAACACCATAGCTATTCAATATGCCATGTCCATTCTCCTGCATAAACGCAAAATCGAAAACAATCAAGTCCTCCCAGATACACAGGACCCCCCCTTAAATTCCTCCCCAACCTTGATTTACCATGACTTGCTTGTTTTGAGGTTTTTTTTTGACTACTTGCTTGGTTTATGGTTGGTTCGTTGGCTAGTCGCTTGGGTTGTGATTTGTTGGTCGGTTGATTGTTTTGTGGCTCCTTGGCTTCTTGTTACATAGTGTCTACCCTCGAGAGAGGGAAGTAGTTCCAGCTTACTAATTCCTTGTCCAGTGGGCATGGTCTTAGTAGTGGAACGAACAGACACTTTATTCACGCCGGCCTCCTTCGGAGACCGGCGTTCTTCTTCTTCTTTGCGGGCAATATGGCATTGAGTACCATACACATACCTGTATTGTATACCAGCCCGAAATTGCTATATCGGTCCGACACTGATGCCGACCTCCTAAATTTGAAAAGATAAAGGAGAGAAGCCACATTTCTTCGGCAGCAGCGACATCATCGACAATTATGCATTTCCTTGGGGAGCTTGCATGTGGCCTGTTACATTTGGTTCTGTTTCTGTGCCCTAGTTTCCTCTTTGAAGTCCTTAATCGATTCAAGGCCTGTTTGCAACGTGGAAATCACTTCTTGGAGATCAAATTAAGACTATGTTATGTAGGATTAGTAGTTTACGGCATTGAGAATCAGTCACGATCATGAGCTCCGCATACATACGGACCGATTGCAAACTCATACTCACAAGGTGGACGACGCATAAATCACAGGGATTCAAGATATCTTTGACGCTCAGTTATAATCTTGGTAAACATTGAAGTGGACAAATAAATACAGGTTGTGTAGGAGTCTAATATTCTGGAGCTGATCTTCAATTTGCGGGACCACTTGCAGAGGGCTTGGGTGTACTTGGAACAAGGTAAACGGTGCACTTAACGATCGTAGAGCCAACTTGGAATCCCGGAATAAGCATGTGGTCTACAACGCATTCCTCGACGGGTTCATCGTCGTCAACGAGGCCAGCAGTCTTCATGTAATCTTTGTCGAACGGTGTTCCTGGAGCGTATCGAAAGATGCGAGCTGGGGGATGGAACTGGAAAGCCAGACGGTGAAGCATAAACGCCATCAGAGCCAGGTTGACAAACGGTTTCAGAAACCTGTCACTATACTTGGGATTTGCTGCGAATTGATGGAGAATATTAGACCCATCAGGTGCAAGGTCAAACTCCTTAAACCACCCATCCATGCTGCCCACGATGCTGACCCACTTTCTGCAGCAGAACTGATTAAATGTGTTCCACCTCGTCGTAGCTTCGTCCTTCTTCATCATCTCCATGACCCCTGGCAAGCCCAGCTTCTTCAGCGCCTCGTACTCAACAATATACCGTCGATGCCGGAGCTTCGGATCCTGATGCAGGAGGAAGAACTGACGCTGCTCATAGTCCTCCGGGAGATATGGAGAGCTTTGTGTACAGTCCAAGCTATCTAGATAGCTATCGTTCTCGAACCCTGCAAACAACCGGCTGCAGATGTTCGACTCCACTGCGTACCTTCGGTACCGCTCATCTGCCCCCGGCGGCACAGTCTGCAATGCCGGGTGCGTCTCTAACGCCTTCCGCCCCTTGAGAAAGGTGTAGAAGGTCTTGGTGAAGGCCGACGCAGGGCTGGTTACGTCGAACGCGGCGTACATCAAGTTCGGAGGAATAGCATGCGAGTCCCGGTGAGCTCCAGTCCCCACAGCGCTCTTGGAATTTGACTGCTCCAAAGCGGATAGCTGGCCCCCCAACCTCTCGGCCTTTCCTTGATACTCCATCACCTTGGAATTCAAATTGGCAATCTGGTTGTCATGCATCTTCATATCTCTCTGGAACTTCGCATTAGCACCTTTCAACTCCGCCTCCTTTCTCGTCCACTCTCCCTCCTTTCTCTTCAACTCTTTGTCCATCCAGTTCAACTGTTCGTCCTTCATTCTCAACGCCTCCTTATGCTCCTTACTTATCTGTTGCGATTGGATCTGCACGCCATTGAGTCTTTTCTCCAGATCCTCTTTGTCCCTTCTCAAGCGGTCCTTGATTGCACTCACCGGATCGTGCTGCTCATCATACTCGGAAGCGATTCCGAATACCTGGAAGATCCTCCTAACAAGGCCAACATTGGCTCTCTTTTCAGCAGTGACATCATGAGATACATACTTGCCTGTTGGGCAGCCAGTGTTGCAGCACTCGTGGGTGACTTGGGGCTCGCGAGGGTTGCCGCCATACCCTCTTTCCGCTCGCGGGCCTAGCGCACCACCTTGGTCATGCCCTCCATGCCGGGCCGTCGCAGCAGCAGACTCATCGATCCCCACCACTTCTACGAGACCTTTCTGATATTGAGGCGCAGTACCCGTTCCTGAATGAGCCGGATCCTCTAGAGGGTCGACCTCCTCCACGTTCCCTCTGTCCATGTCATGCACTACTTCTCCCATCACAACATCATCAACACGAGGCTGGAATGGAGGCTGCAGATTACCTCCGGAGCGTTGCTGGATTTGCTCCTGCCAGGTCTGTACGAGAGCATTGTACATGCTACTGTTCAACTCCAAACACTGTGGCGTGTGGGGCTGGTCGTCGCTGAACGGTTTGCAATAGAAAACCGTGCCCAGCAGCATTCTGCAGGTCTGTGGCCGACCCGGACATGTGATGACCGAGAGTAGTAAGATCCGGGTAGCCGGCACCGGTCACCATCCTCACAGCTCGTCTTTGCTTTTCCTGCTGGATGAGCCAATCGAGACAGTTTAGTGATTATAACAATGCATAGAACCACTGACAAAGCAACCATAAACTTCAGAAACTGAGCTCACCGTTCAAGAAATAAAGGCACGTACAGAACTACTTCAGACACCCGATTGCATAAGCGTTCAGACTTCTACACCCACATCTCTCTGCCTACCGAGGGCGCCACTCAAACCACTACAAACTGCTGCTTTCTAACTCACCAGGATTCATATGCCATTGCGTGGCAAGCACCTTTGGCCTCCACCGATTCGGAAGACGTGTAGCTCTGTAGCTCGACCCATTGTCGGCCAAAGAATCTTCCTCCGAGGTCACAGAAAGTCTGCAAGAGGACCAACCTGGCTAATGGACCAACCTGACACTGTATTTACTTTTCTTTTTTTTTCCTCCACAGTCTATACCATATTTTCTATTTTTGAAGCCTCCTTGTCACCACAGTGTGTACCATTTTTTCTTTGGAATCGCCTCCCCACCACTGTCTGCACCATATTTTCTATTTTTAGAGCCTCCTTCCCTCCAGAGTCTGTACTGTAGTAAGTTTTATAACGCTTAAACGTCAGTCGGGGACTGTATATACAGACACGTATTTTACTCTGTAGAATGCAGAAAATGTACAATAAATTAGCAAGACTTGCACCTTTGGACCAAAGATTCTTCAAGTAACACCTTTCGTTTGAAAGTAATTTCAATATCTGAATCTTATCAAGTTCAACTACATCACTATACATGTAGAATACTGTGGCTGCCAATGGCACCTTCTCACGTTCAGGAAGCAAAGCCCTCTTGCCTCCACAGTCTGTACCATAATTTCTTTTTCTGAAATCTCCTTGCACCTAGTCACTACAGTCAATCCGGGTTCGCGGTGTCAGGGCCCGATTTTAGGCCTGACACCGCAAAGACCGGCCCTTCTCCCCAAGCGCCTTTTCGCCTTTCTTCCCACGGTAACGTCCAATCTCGCCCACATTTTTTTCGCGTTGCCCGTATCCCTTATCGGCATTCTCGCCGATAGCCCCTTCTCCCCAAGCGCCTTTTCGCCTTTCTTCCCACGATAACGTCCAATCTCGCCTACATTTTTTTCGCGTTGCCCGTATCCCTTATCGGCATTCTCGCCGATAGCCCCTTCTCCCCCCGCCTTCTTCGGATCACCGAAAGCCCCTTCTCGCCCCACCACGTGTACTCGAGAATGACCCGTCCTTCTCGGCGGCTGCCGGCGCGAAGTGTCATCCACATCGTTTCGTACGGCGCCGTCTTTCGCACGATCTATTGTGCCGTGTAGTACCATGCCGGAAGGGGAGTGCTTGTCTCCGCGTAAATGGATTTCCTCGATCTCAATCTCCGCATCCGGGACACGCCGAATGGGAATTCTGGCGAGACGGCGCCACCAACCGTTGCCGATAACGGGGCAGCAGGGAGGAAGTGGAGGCGTCAAGGGAGAAAGAAACCGGCTGGCGTGCGTGAGAAGGGGGTGGAGGACCTTGATGCCGCATTCCGGGAAGGCCCGCATGCAAACTACCTGAAGAAACACGGTCACAAGGTTCTTCGGATGCGCGATTCATTACAGAACCCTCCTCCAGGAATTTTGACATGGAAATGTCTTAGGTGGAACATGGAGGCTGAGAATGATACGAGGTTTGTAGAGGATCCGCAATCATCTAAGAGGAAGCAATCCAAGCTTATCGCCTACATTCCCTGGGATAGGGTCTTGGATTTCATAGGGGGTGAGCAGTCTGGCCGAAAGGACGTCGAGACTACCTTCGTCCGCAACAAGAACGACCCCACAAACGTCGGCGAGAAGACGCACTATCAGTGGAACTGCCACATCGAGTACCAGCGGTAAGTGAATCTCGACCTCTGATATCACGATATGCATGGTAGATCTGCTTATCGGCTGTGCCGTAATATCTCTTCAGTACTGCACGTATCTCTAATGGTCATTCCCGATAAGCAGATGGCGTTGTCAATACGGTCCCGAAGACAACAGGGACAAGATCCAAGCTATCACGCCCAAAATGACACCAACGCCATCAAAATACAATCAAAAAGGGAAACAACTTACTTCCGGCGCTGGCCAGAAAGGCCCTCGTGCCACGGATGCAAAGGAAGGGGGTCTATGAAAGTGGGTTGCCAATGTCGATTCTACGTAAAGAGGTACTATTTCCTCCCATATATCGCCGAGATAGGGTACTTTTGCTCGGAACATGTCAACACACAGGGCCTTATCGTCCACGATAAGGACAATGTGCAGAGGGGAAAGCTCCGCTTTCATAAGTACATATCGGAGGAAGTAAGGCTTTGGGTTCTGAGGCAATTTGAGGAGCAAGTTCTGATGGCAGCTATAATACAGAAGCACCAGAAGCTGGTACTGAAGGGACGCGATGAGGGCACTCCTACGCCTTCTCGGGATTGTTTCCTTAGCATGGAGGACATCCGCAACATATGCGGAGTCCGTGCGCAGGAACTATACAAGAAACACGACAACGACGCTGAGAGTGTGAGAATGTGGGTAAGAGAAAACCGAGGTACGGTTTTTTACTACCAAGACCCGGATAGCAAGGTTGACGGAGTACTGAATGCCGATATCGTGCCCTTCGTCATTGGGATTCAAACCCCATTTCAGACGCACATGATGCTGAAATACAGTCACGAAAACATTATTGCTATAGACGGGACATTCGCAACGAACAACAAAAAGGTACACATAACTATACCGTGGTTTGCGTAAGGTCCTTCTAGAAATTAGGAGCACTCACTCCCATACCGCATAATTTCTTGTTTGCGTGTCCAGTATCCGCTCTTCACGATGATGGTATTTGACGAGTGGAGAAACGGGGTTCCAGTGGCTTTCGTGATCACTGCGAAATCCAAACAAACAGATCTTGTGCCTTGGATGCGCGCTCTGAAGCAGAAGTTGGTGGAGATAAGGCCGGACTGGAGACCCACTGCCTTGGTACTTGACGACGCCGATAATGAAATCAACTCTCTTCGGTAAGAGATTTAGCATTCTTACGTTATCGGGTGACGGGCTTCAGCGAGTTGTACTTATCGGCTTGTCGGGTTATCGCAGGGAGGTTTGGCCGCACTCGCATCTATTTCTATGTCTCTGGCATGTTCGCCGAGCGTGACAGAAGAATGCATGTGCTAAGTTGAAAGTCATGGAGACGAGGGCCGAAGCCTTGCGAATTGTGGGCTCACTTATGTACGTATCGGAGACACCAAGTGACTTCCAAGACCCTTCGACGAGAGCTCCCGGCGATAAGGTGTGGAATTTGGTAGAGTGGGTGTAGCACGTCTACGGCAAAGCTAAGGCTCTCTTGCCAGACGCTGATGCATACTGGAAGTACTTCGACAAGGAATGGCTCCCGAAAATCAAAATGTGGGTTGTGGGAGACCGGAAAATCCCCCATGCTGGCCAGGACACCGCTGCAGCAATCGAACCATACCATTCTAACATGAAAGCAGTGCTCCAGCAATCCAAAAGAAAGCTTATCGGCCGAAGGATGGATTGGCTTATTTATGAGCTCACTGGAAATGTCATCGAGAAGTATGATTACAGTCACTGGTGTAAGCTGAACGATTTTATAAAGAACAAGAGGCAGCGGCAGATCATGGTCAATGCAATCAACCAAGCAAATACAATTCCCGATAATGTGGTCACCTTGCCCGAGTGGTCGGGAGGTCCTGCCTACATTAAATCCTCGAATAGGAGACACCTTACGTATGCGGTATACAATCCGTGCACCAAATGGGCCGTCTGCCAACGTGTTCATTCCCAGAAAGGTAACATCTGTAAGCACTAGATTAAGGTCCGGAAAATGACAAGACCGGACCTGGCGGAGGGAAAATTGCTAGATATCTGGGCTCCCTTCGTGGCACAATCCAAGGTGGAATGACGAATCTCCTCTGCCAAGACAATGGTCGATAGCCAAATACCGAGGGCTTCCCCGATAATGGTTTCCCCTCCGATACCGAAACCGGAGATGTAATCCCAGTGGCTTCCAACCTTCGAGAATTAGGGGAGACATGGGTATGCGACTTTGATCGTATGCATCAGCTTGTCCTGAAGCTACTCGACAAGGCTTATCGGCAACCGTTGCTGGCAAGGCACTTGGATGCAGCTTTGCGCAACACCGACGCCACCCTCTCAAGGTTGGAGGCTGAAATCGAAGCCGGAATGCTTCATCCACTCCATGAGATAGTTGCACCGCTCCCCACAAATGAAGACGGTCTTGGAATGAGCCTCCGAAGGTTGCATGACTTCCCAGTGGATTCCAGAGGTTTTTGGGTGAGGTCCGTTCCAGCTAGCGACAGACTAACTCAAGAAACGACTTAGGTTATCGGCTCCGATGTGGTTGAGTATAAAGGGCAGAGGAATTTAGCTGCAAACTTGCGCCGATAACCATTAGTAATCTTATCGTTGGAATACTGCCGATAAGATGCTCTTAGATTAAGTTCCATGCATCTCCTGAAATTTCCAGTGAAGTGATATTTCTTTAGTTATGAAGTTAAGACTCAACATTCAATATATGCCGAGGCAAAGACTGGATCTTAAGTTCCGCTTACACGCCTCAAGTGGGTCTCAAATTCCGTTTTTGTACGCTATCGAAAAATTTGTCATTTACAATGAATGAAATGTACAACATCGGCATCCTATTAATCTGTATAAATTTCTGGAATCTATCGGCTCTGTACAGCACCCCCCCCTTATCGCCTACTTCTTCGTCTTCGTGGTGCCCTTCGATTTTGCCTTCTTCTTCGTCCCATCTCGCAAAGTTGCCTTCCTCCGCCTTCCTTGAGTCACAGGTGGGTTTGTGAGCACGTTGAAGCCCTTAAGATCACGATCCCCCACTGTCTCCGAAATATCCAGAACTGGGACTTCCTTCTTCTTTGCCGTCTCTGTACCGGCTTCCACGAAAAATACGTCCGGACTTCTGCTTCCAAACTCCACCGTATCCTAACCACATAGATTAAGGGCATCGTGGAACGGAAGCGGTGCGACAATCTCCGTGTAGAGCGTTGTGAGCCAAATAAACCGCCCCTAAAGGGTGGCTTATCTTGAACACAAGATCCTAATACGGGGCCTAGTTCCTTATGCAACCAATCCTCAGCCCATTCACACACAACTTATACGAGCATGGTGACACATCTCATGCTTACTTAGGTTCCTTGTGGTTGATTAGTGAGGTGGTGACTTAATCCAGCCTTTTAATTGAACCCACCCTTGAACGGAGGTAACTTTTGCTCTAGAGCTCCGAATCCAACGTTTTCAACCCCCATGGGTTCGATTCAGCATCACGAAATTGATTAGACCCTTAAAGGTCAGCTCCAGGCTTAGGTGTGACCCTGGAATCAGTCGGCAGCAGACAGGCCCCCATATTTTCTACAGACTTATAATACCATTTATCTCCTTGACTATAACTCCGTTTCGTATGGTTGTTTTTTCGATTCTTACTAGTTTTTTGTGCTTAACATGATGGCAGCCTTCAATTAATCATTTGACTCGACCCTGGACCTCACAGCCAGCGACCAACAGTGCACCTTCAACATACATGTTTACTCAAAAATTGTAACCAACCATTCACGTGCACGCCACATATACTTCACATGATTAACCCCACCTTAACACTAAGCTACGCATGAGCATCCCGCTGCATTTTCTTATACTTGTAGATTGATCACTTGGTTGAGTTGAGTTGATTGCAACCCTAATTCTAGTGAAATTTTGACAGCACTTCCGCGTGACGTGTGACTAGAAAATTAGGGTTCTCTTATGCACAAGGAATTGACTACTAGCCGGGGGGAAGGAGAGGCTCCCTGGTTTGATTCAATTCACCCTCCTTCCTTCAGTTCTTTGTGCTTCGTGATCTCGTCCTCTTCGTGTTTTGCTCAACTCGTCCTCTTTGTGTTCTGCTCAGCTCGTCCTCTTCGTGTTCTGCTCAGCTCGTCCTCTTCGTGTTCTGCTCAGCTTGTCCTCTCCGTATTCTACTCTTCGTAATCTTCGTGATTCTGCTCTTCGTGATCTTCGTGTTCAGCTCTGCTCGCCCTCTTTGTGTTCTGCTCAGCTCGTCCTCTTCGTGTTCTGCTCAGCTCGCCCTCTCCGTGTTTTGCTCTTCGTAATCTTTGTGATTCTGCTCTTCGTGATCTCGTCCTCTTCGTGTTCTGCTCTTCGTGATTCTGCTCAACTCGTCCTCTTCGTGTTCAGCTCTTCGCTCAGCTCGTCCTCTTCGTGTTCAGCTCTTCGCTCTGCTCGCCCTCTTCGTGTTCTGCTCTTCGTGATCTCGTCCTCTTCGTGATTCAGCTCTTCGCCATCTTCGTGATTCAGCTCTGCTCGCCTTCTTCGTGTTCTACTCTTCGTGATCTCGTCGTCTTCGTGATTCGGCTCTTCGCGATCTTCGTGATTCAGCTCTGCTTTTCGTGATCTTTGTGATTCAGCTCTGCTCGCCTTCTTCATGTTCTGCTCAGCTGGTCCTCTTCGTGTTCTGCTCTTCGTGATCTTCGTGATTCATGTTCTGCTCTTCGTGATCTTCGTGATTCATGTTCTGCTCTTCGTGATCTTTGTGATTCAGCTCTGCTCGCCCTCTTCGTGTTCTGCTCAGCTAGTCCTCTTTGTGTTTTGCTCTTCGTAATCTTCGTGATCTTGTCCTCTTCGTGATTCAGCTCTTCGCGATCTTCGTGATTCAGCTCTGCTCGCCCTCTTCGTGTTCTGCTCTTCGTGATTCTGCTCAACTCGTCCTCTTCGTGTTCAGCTCTTCGCTCAGCTCGTCCTCTTCGTGTTCAGCTCTTCGCTCAGCTCGTCCTCTTCGTGTTCTGCTCTTCTCTCATTCACACTCCTAGTGGCCGGGGCTTCCGGCTCTCCTTCCCTCAAAAAAAATCCTTCGCTTCTCACACACCTTCCCTACTGAATAATCGCCCTCTTCCAGGGTCACCCTCTAGCCTTGCTCTCCTGTGTTCCCATGGGTGTTCCCCGCCGCCTTTGGCCTTCTTCCATTAATGACTCCTTCTTACAAAGCCTATTAACCCTATGACTACTAATCCCGTGCCACCCTTGCATTTAACAAAAGTGGGTGTGTGAGCCAAATAAACCGCCCCCTAATGGGATGGCTTATCTTGAACACAAGACCCTAAATGTGGGATACAACCCCTTGTGCAAACATCCTTTAACCATTCATACAAGCATGATGACCCAAAGTGTAGTCACTTAAGGAAGTTCGTTACTAATTAGTGCTGTGATGGCTGAGTTCAGCCTTAAATTGCACTCAACTTTTAAACAAGCATAAGTTTTGACCTAAGACTCCATTTTCAACATTTTAAAGCTTCAATGGGTTCTACTCAGCCTTACAACTTGATTAGACCTTCCATGACCCATTCCAGGCTTAGGTGTGAACCGGGCAGCTGCGACAGTAGACAAGCTTCTTGTTTTAACCCTGAACTTATATTCCTTTTATCTTCTTGACTATAACTCCGTTTTGTATGTTTGTTTTTTGTATTCTTATTAGTTTTTCTTGCTTAACACGATGGCAGCCTTCAATTGATCATTTGACTCGACCCTGGACCTCCCAGCCAGCGACCAGCAGTGCACCTTCAACATATGATTTTATTCAAGATCATGCACCACATTCCTACGCATGTATCACATTCATTCACACAAGAATCCACCCCAGCCTTACTAAGAGTGAGCCTCCAGCTGTGTTCACTTACTAATGGCGCTCTAATCGGTTATTTAGTTGAATATATAGCAAACCCTAATTCTACCGAAAAATTGGCAGCGCTTCCGCGTGGTTTTTGTATTTAGAAAATTAGGGTTCAAGTCATACACATGGAATTGAAGAGGTTCGAGGGAGAAAAGAAAAGGGGCTCCCTGAGTAAATTCGGTTCACCCTCCATCCTTAGCCTTCGACTTGCTTGGTCAGCTCGTGATCTTGCTCCTCTTGTTCAGCTCGTGATCTTGCTCCTCTTGTTCAGCTCGTGATCTTGCTCCTCTTGTTCAGCTCGTGATCTTGCTCCTCTTGTTCAGCTCGTGATCTTGCTCCTCTTGTTCAGCTCGTGATCTTGCTCCTCTTGTTCAGCTCGTGATCTTGCTCCTCTTGTTGGTGCTCTTCACTCCGCAGCCCGTATCTTCGTCGTCACAGCTCCGATCCGTGTGTTCTTGAGCTTGTTGGAAAGCCAACGTTCTAATCTATCTACTCCTAAAATCTTAGCTTAATACAACTAGAACTCCGTGACTGACGAGGGAAAAACCGAGGCCGCGTGGGATCCGCCGCCGGTTGCTCCAGCTGGTCGTCCTTGCTCCGCGGCTCGTATCTTCGTCTTCGCAGTCCCAAATCGCACGTTCTTGATCTTGTTGGAAAGCCAACGCTCTAATCTATCTACACCTTAAAGCTCAACTCGATTGGAGCAAAACTCCGTGACTGACAAGGAAAAAACCGAGGCCGTTTGAGATCCGCTGGTTGTTCTTGCTCCGCGGCTTGTATCTTCGTCTTTGCAGCTCCAAACCGCACGCTCTTGGGCTTGTTGGAAAGCCAACGCTTCGATCTATCTACACCTAAAAGACCAACTCGATTGGACCGGAACTCCGTGACTGACGAGGGAAAACCCGAGGCCGTGTGTGGTGCGCCGCTGATCCTCCAGCTGGTCGCCTTCACTCCGTAGCTCGTATCTTCGTCGTCACAGCTCCAAACCGCGTGCTCTTGAGCTTGTTGGAAAGCCAACGCGCTGATCTATCTACGCCTAAAATCTAAGCTTCATCGGACAAGAACTGTGCGACTGACAAGGGGAAATCTGAGGACAAGTGAGATCCGCCGCTGATCCTCCAGCTGGTCGTCCTCACTCCGCAGCTCGTATCTTCGTCGTCACAGCTCCAAACCGCGCGCTCTTGAGCTTGTTGGGAAGCCCACGCTCTGATCTATCTACTCGCTAATTTTCGTAACGATTGAGTTAAATTCCAGCCCACAAGAGGGGGAAATCTGGACCCTACCTCTCTCTCTCTCTCCACACACACGCCTCTCTAACTCCTATCTCACACACTTCGAATGAGCGCCTCCCAGGGGGGTAACCCCAAAGCCCTTGCTCCCTTCTTGTTCCCAAGGTCGTTCCCTTCGTCGTTCACAGCCGCCAATTTTGGGTGGGCACATTAATGGTCACACTAAACAACTAGTAACTAAAAAGCAATAATTCACTAGCCACCCTTGCATTTAACACAAGTGGGTGTCCCACTAACCAAGGAATATCTAAATCTAAACTTTGACTCCATGCCACATGTGTGTGCATGATCTCAATAAGTGAGCTATTAGCTAATTTTCAAAGGTGCAAAAATCTAATTTAACCTACCTAAATTGAATTCTCCTTGCTTGGGGTAATTCCTAATTTACTTAGTGATTGATGAGGATTCTTTTCCACTTCTTTTGGACCCTTTTGACTACTATTTTTTTAAGGGCTTCTAACGCCCCCTTCTTTTTCCTTTTCTCCTCACCATCCTCCTTCTTCTTCTCCCATTTTTTTGGTTTCGTGATTTCTTCATCGTGACCGAATACGGTCTACAACTCGATAGGAGGTAAATTCTTCTCCACCACTACTCATTTTAAATTTTTTTTCTAATTTTCTTTTGTCTTTTTTCCCTTCTCTCTTTGCTTTTCTTTTCTGGTTTATTCCTTTTTTTTTTTCTTCCTTTTTGGCTAACTACATAAATTCCGCGATTGCCCATAAATGGCTCCTCTTTTAGTGAGGGGAAAGGCCACTTGGCCATTTTAATCAAAAAACCACGAGCTAGTCCATGGGATAACCCATTTTCACCACTCATTAGCCTTAATGGACCCGACGTGAGGTCCATTCATCACCGTGAGCCGTTTTTGCGGCTCACACATGGCGGCCATCTGGGACAACTCGAAGAGGCAGAGAACCCACTCTTGTTCATGGGCACACGGTCAATATCTACCTTTTTTGTGTTCGAATGATCCAAGGCAGTACCAAAATGTGGAGGTCTACTTGTGAAGGTCGTGAACAAATCACACCTTGTACTCTTTGCATCGGTTGTCCGATGTTCGCGTGGGGAAATCCTCGCCGTTTAGGGTTTGAAGTTGAACGGAGTTGTTGGGGAAGACCTCCTTCACGAGATAGGGTCCCAACCACAAAGCATCGAACTTCCCTGGAAAATCCAATCTCCTCGCGTCTTGAAGGAGGACTAGCATTCCCGGTCTCAATGACCGGACCTTGTTCCGTTTGTCGAAGGCAATCTTCCTCCTTCGTTGGATGGCTTCCATGTTTTGGGCGCTCCACCGGCGCATCTCGTCGAGCTCCTCCAATCGTTCTAACCGATCGGCTAAGGACGTGGCCATGGACCATCGTTCGGTCACGGCCACTCGCAGAGAGGGGATCTCGAACTCGATGGGTAAAATGGCTTCAATGCCACATACCAACGAGAAGGGAGTAGCATGGGTGGTTACTTTGAAGGTGGTTCGGTAGGCCCATAATGCGGCGGGGAGTTTCGTGTTCCAATCCCTCTTGGAATCGGTGACCGTCTTCCTCAAAATTTTCACGAGGGTTTGGTTGACCCGTTTGGTATGGCCATTGGTTTGGGGGTGGTAAGGGGTGGTCTTACGATGGTTGATCTTGAACCGGGTGGTTTGTCTAATGGGAGTAGTGCCCGGGAGAAGAGAATTGTGATGTTGTGTCACCGCCCGGGGAATGCCCTTGAGGTCTCTGTATGACCACGCAAAAATGTCCCGGAACTCGACAACTAGTGACTTGTAGTTCACCATCTCCACCTTGGTCAATCCAACATCTACCTTTATATTGCGGACTTCTTCGTCCTCATGAGAGACCACCAGCAACTTCCAATCATCATGATGCACGTGTGGTTGTTGAATAGGTCCCTTGTACCAATCATTCGGAACTTGGGGGTATGTTGCCCTCGAACCACTACCTAGAATACCGGTGGATGTCCTCCTAAAGTGGAGAGATGGGTTGAGAGGGCCCTCATCGATCAAAACCTCCAACTCCATCCTTTGTGTGCCATTGACATCCATACCGAATACTGCTGCGGGTTCTAAGTCATCTAGGAGGGGGACAAGGCTAGGTTCCAACCCGGTCTCTACCTCAATCAACTCACTCTCCATGAAATGCACGGACACAGCTTCGTCCGCGCTCGAGGTGGGGTGTTCTCTCAACCACTCTACAAATTCACCGCTAGGGACCCACTCATAAAGGCCCGGTCCCATACTTTTGAACGGCATTACTTTGGCTTTCGAGGGTTGGGCTCTATCCACCGCCTTGTGGGGCGCAAACCTCACTTTTTTGGGAGGCTCTTTTGTTAGAACCTCTTGTGATTCATCTTCGGAAGAGCCCATGCAACCGTGGCATAATCCTAGCCTACTTGGTTGGATATGGACCGTGGTAGGGTTCTCCGGTGGACCATAGGTGATGTTTGGTTTTGGGCCTCCCCATTCTACTGTGGCATTGGCAATTCGCAACCAAGGCCTACCTAGTAACAAAGGATATGCCTCCTTATTGGTGTGCATTCGAATGACTTGGAAGGTGAGGGAATACTCTACCCCCCCCGTGGTAACTTTACAACCACTAATTTGGCCTAACGGGGCCTCCGAGCTTTGATTAGCCATGTTGATGATGTACGGTGAAGGTTCCGTGATGTCAAGGCCTAGCTTCTCCATGGTTGAGAGGGGCATAATGTTCAAACCACTTCCACCGTCCACTAGTACATTGGGTACCACCTTGTCCACGATTGAGACTTCGATTTGAACCGCTTTAACCTCGATATTGGGGTGTGCGGATTTAACGCGGGCTGCCAATCTAACCCTTGCCTTAGGCCTCCGCTTCACTGGGGTGCCCGACCTAAGGACTTTCCTCATGGATGGTGACACCTCCAACAGTTGGGCTATGGTGATGTCCGCCTTGAGACGACTCAAGTCTGCCCATAAATTGTAAGGTCCTTCTCCCACATGTCCCTCGACACGTGGGAATGTATTCACTTCGGGCCTAGGAACCGGTGGACCTTCCCATGGCTCTTGGGAAGTGGACAATGGTGTTTGTGACCTAGGTGTCCCATGGGAGGACCTTAAGTTGGCCTGTTTAGTGCCTTCCACCGCCTCCTTGGTTGTATCGTTTAGGTCAGAAAAGTGAGGTGAATCTTCCTCCGAGGTCTCATCTTCTTCTGGTATGGGTGGAGGGGGGCTCGAGTACCTAGGCTCCCGTCGGTTAGACCGAGTTTGGACTGCCAAGGCGGGTAACTCACAAGTCTTTGCTTCCTTGGTTGTGCTAACCTCGTGAAACACTACATTGAGCTCTGTGAGGGAAGGACCTTGTGTGGATACGATGTCACTTGACATGGTGGCATAGCGCACATCCTGTGGACCTTGGTTTTGTTGGCCCCCGTGGTTTTGTTGGCCCCCGTGGTTTTGTTGGCCCCCGTGGTTTTGTTGGCCACCGTGGTTTTGTTGGCCACCATGGTTTTGCCCTTGGTTTATAGGGATGTAACCGTCCTTGGTATTAACCCCCATTGGGGAAGTTTGACTTTGGCGGTTATTGTTGTAGTCATAGTAGAGGCTAGGTGGCCTAAGGGTGTTATCGGTGGTGGGGTTACGTGCACCTCTAAAGTGGTCTTGGGCTTGTTGAGGATAGTTCCCCGGTGGGGAAGGCATGGGAATTACCTTGTCCGGCCTTCGACATACTTGGGTGGGGTGATTACCCCCACAGTTACCACATACTACTCCACTTTCAACCCAACACTGCCCAGGTGCGTGTCTCTTGCCACAAGTGTGGTGGATCTCATACCGTGGTCGTGGAGGTCCCCCATAACCTTGGTTTGGTGGCGTATAGCCTTGAGGGCCATAGTTAGTTGCCATTGGTGGTTGATTCCTATGGGGCGGCACATACGGGGTTTGAGTGGCCTGGTACTGCGGTGCCGCCGCAGGGGTGGTGCAGAAGGGGCTAGTGTGCCCTGGTTGGCCACATTGAGTGCACCATAGGCCCGAGGCATGTCTACCAGACTCTATGGGTGGAGGTGTGGGGTTAGGGACTTGATTTTTAATCAACAAGGCCATTTGGTCTTGCATGGCCTTGATTTGTTGAGCTAATTGGTCCTGAAAGCCTTGTTGGCCTTGGAGGATTTCGTTCTTCATCTCCTCCTTCCAGGTGCCTCGCTCTTCGTGATAGGTGAGCTCGGGGAGAGCTACGGGTGGTCTAACGTTCAAGGGTGGAGCATAGTAGTTCCAGATGGGAACTTGTGCACCCGGGTTTCCTGGGTTAGGTTCCAGGGCCGGCCCCTTGCCCTTGGCATGGATAGGTATAAAACTAGGGATGTGGTGCTCTTCCTTCCTCCACATACGCTCTTGGTCTCGATCGACTTGCTCTATTAGCCTAGCTTGTGCTTTGGCTGCGTCTAACGATGTGGGGCGGACCTTCAGAATCTCCCTAATGGTTCCCTCATTGTTGAACCCTTGGATAAAGAATTGGGTTAAGGTGTCATTGGTGAGGAGATTGCCCACGAATCTTGTAACCACCAACTCGAATCTCCTGATGTAGGTCGTGATATCCTCCCCTGGACCTTGGCGTAGCGCGGCTAGGGCTGTGAGGGCATTACTCTGACCTACCTCGGGTCTAAAATGTTCCAAGAAGGCCCTCATGAGACTATCCCAATCCTCAAAGGTTCCGGGGGGGTGATTCCTATACCACTCGTAGGCGGCGTCCTTCAAGATACACGAGAACCACACTAGGAAATAACCGGTGTTGGTGATGAGGCACGTCGTGAGGAGCTCCAGAAAACGTTCTACGTGTGCGGAGGGGTCTTCATCCTTGGTCCCCCTAAAGGTGGGCAAATTGGGTGGCATAGGCGCCGCTTGCAAGCCCTCGGGTACTAAGATGGGTAAACCTCTTGGCTGAACCAAGGGATTAATGGGAGGCCGCACCGGGGGTGGTCCCCCAGAGGCCATGGTAGGGGCTGAGGGGGTACCTTGTGGGCTAGTGGTGGTGGTGGTGTTCACCGGATTGAATGAAGTTGAAGGAAAAGATGGAGGGAAGGGGAGGAAGGGAGTTGGTAAGGCCTCTAGTTGTACCTCCAAGAACCCCTCTGCCGTGTCCTCCGTGAGTTCCCTAGACCTACTCCTCCTGTCACTCGCCGGTTCCCACTGTGGTGTGAGGGAAGGTCGTTGAGACCTTGTGGCTCGGGACATCTACTCTAGGATCCAAGAGTACGGTCTAATGGTTTGTTGATGGTATTCATGTCCTCCAAAAGGTTTCCCGTCCAAGTTCCGAGGTCGTGGGTGGGTCTACACGAAGCACGGCCTAATTCGATCGGTGAGTGGGTGTCTCCAACACTCCTACTCCCGATTCTATCACGAGGATGGACTGACTCAAGACCAAGACCCAAAAATTTCTTAGTGGTGGAGTTTTAGCTCGATGAGGCCGCCGAAGAATCCTATTAAGGACTACCCTTCAAGGGTAACGACAAAAAGCTAACCGAATTGAGGGATGTCTCCACGAGCATCACCCCGTTGGAAAGCTGTCCCTCAACTGGCGCCACACGGTACAAATCCTTACTGTGGGGCTGACCTAGGCCTCAATTTGATAAAAAGTGGGGTTCCCTGGTATCCTGGTATCCCTCTTCCACCTTTTACCTCCTTGAACTAGGCATTACCCACTAGGAGGAAAACGACACAATCACGGGACGGCATGCAGCAATGGGTGTATACAATGTTATCACTGTGAAGAAGACATACCTTGATGCATCTCCAGCCACCCTGTCACTGTTAGTTGAAGTCGACCGTGGACCTAATCGCACTCTATCGGTGCTAAGGCCAACCAATAAGTCACATACAATGTTATAGAGGGGGATAACTTACCTTGAAGCAACTCCAGCCAATCCACTTGTTAGCACAAGATTCGTTGCATGCAATTTCGTGGTTGGCCAACCTAGTGGTTCTAAGGCAAGTGTTCCACACGGCTCAAGTGGGAAATCAGGGTTTCCTAACCCAAGTGAGGTCACCACCTCCAAGTTGGTCCTATTTACTACTCGTGGTCCTAAAAAGAGGATGTAGTGCACATACCGTACGCAGCGCTCCTTCCAATCAGCACCCCTACGTCTTGGATGCGTCCACGACTCCAACTCCCCACCAAGTGGCTCATTCACATACACATACGTTAACTTGCAACAATTAACTCAACTATTCCAGTTACACCAAGTTGTTCTTACCTTGGTGGTTAGTCAAGCGCGGGGGGAAGGAAGGGGCGCCCTTGTCCCATACCCGGGCACTTGCACCCTTCCCCTTCGACCTAGAGGCTCACTGGAAATCCTTGTGGATTTCCGTGGGAGGGCCTCAACCTTTCACCCCTAGGCCCCTTGCTCGACTCAAGCCACAAGCCTAGAAGGGGATCCCCCCAACACAAGGTGTTTTGTGGTTGGAGAGTCGGGAAATCCACACTCCCTTCTAGACCCCCACCTCTAAACACAACTTGGCACGTTCCTTCATTCACAAGACTTCCAAACATACACACAATTGACACTCAATCAACCATCCACGAGCAAGGTTGGGCACTTACCTCTAAGCAACCTCATGCTGCTCCATATGCCATAAGGCTAATTGCGTTTGTAACCCTACATCCAACGATAGAACGATTAGCACAATCAAACCATGAACACGCCTCCTCCCGGCAGACGCACCAAAATGTGAGCCAAATAAACCGCCCCCTAATGGGATGGCTTATCTTGAACACAAGACCCTAAATGTGGGATACAACCCCTTGTGCAAACATCCTTTAACCATTCATACAAGCATGATGACCCAAAGTGTAGTCACTTAAGGAAGTTCGTTACTAATTAGTGCTGTGATGGCTGAGTTCAGCCTTAAATTGCACTCAACTTTTAAACAAGCATAAGTTTTGACCTAAGACTCCATTTTCAACATTTTAAAGCTTCAATGGGTTCTACTCAGCCTTACAACTTGATTAGACCTTCCATGACCCATTCCAGGCTTAGGTGTGAACCGGGCAGCTGCGACAGTAGACAAGCTTCTTGTTTTAACCCTGAACTTATATTCCTTTTATCTTCTTGACTATAACTCCGTTTTGTATGTTTGTTTTTTGTATTCTTATTAGTTTTTCTTGCTTAACACGATGGCAGCCTTCAATTGATCATTTGACTCGACCCTGGACCTCCCAGCCAGCGACCAGCAGTGCACCTTCAACATATGATTTTATTCAAGATCATGCACCACATTCCTACGCATGTATCACATTCATTCACACAAGAATCCACCCCAGCCTTACTAAGAGTGAGCCTCCAGCTGTGTTCACTTACTAATGGCGCTCTAATCGGTTATTTAGTTGAATATATAGCAAACCCTAATTCTACCGAAAAATTGGCAGCGCTTCCGCGTGGTTTTTGTATTTAGAAAATTAGGGTTCAAGTCATACACATGGAATTGAAGAGGTTCGAGGGAGAAAAGAAAAGGGGCTCCCTGAGTAAATTCGGTTCACCCTCCATCCTTAGCCTTCGACTTGCTTGGTCAGCTCGTGATCTTGCTCCTCTTGTTCAGCTCGTGATCTTGCTCCTCTTGTTCAGCTCGTGATCTTGCTCCTCTTATTCAGCTCGTGATCTTGCTCCTCTTGTTCAGCTCGTGATCTTGCTCCTCTTGTTCAGCTCGTGATCTTGCTCCTCTTGTTGGTGCTCTTCACTCCGCAGCCCGTATCTTCGTCGTCACAGCTCCGATCCGTGTGTTCTTGAGCTTGTTGGAAAGCCAACAATCTAATCTATCTACTCCTAAAATCTTAGCTTAATACAACTAGAACTCCGTGACTGACGAGGGAAAAACCGAGGCCGCGTGGGATCCGCCGCCGGTTGCTCCAGCTGGTCGTCCTTGCTCCGCGGCTCGTATCTTCGTCTTCGCAGTCCCAAATCGCACGTTCTTGATCTTGTTGGAAAGCCAACGCTCTAATCTATCTACACCTTAAAGCTCAACTCGATTGGAGCAAAACTCCGTGACTGACAAGGAAAAAACCGAGGCCGTTTGAGATCCGCTGGTTGTTCTTGCTCCGCGGCTTGTATCTTCGTCTTTGCAGCTCCAAACCGCACGCTCTTGGGCTTGTTGGAAAGCC
Organism: Bryoerythrophyllum caledonicum; assembly: GCA_963971425.1. NCBI lineage: Eukaryota > Viridiplantae > Streptophyta > Bryopsida > Pottiales > Pottiaceae > Bryoerythrophyllum > Bryoerythrophyllum caledonicum. The sequence goes on along the minus strand of OZ020519.1, from coordinate 30,449,370 downwards.
AACGCTTCGATCTATCTACACCTAAAAGACCAACTCGATTGGACCGGAACTCCGTGACTGACGAGGGAAAACCCGAGGCCGTGTGTGGTGCGCCGCTGATCCTCCAGCTGGTCGCCTTCACTCCGTAGCTCGTATCTTCGTCGTCACAGCTCCAAACCGCGTGCTCTTGAGCTTGTTGGAAAGCCAACGCGCTGATCTATCTACGCCTAAAATCTAAGCTTCATCGGACAAGAACTGTGCGACTGACAAGGGGAAATCTGAGGACAAGTGAGATCCGCCGCTGATCCTCCAGCTGGTCGTCCTCACTCCGCAGCTCGTATCTTCGTCGTCACAGCTCCAAACCGCGCGCTCTTGAGCTTGTTGGGAAGCCCACGCTCTGATCTATCTACTCGCTAATTTTCGTAACGATTGAGTTAAATTCCAGCCCACAAGAGGGGGAAATCTGGACCCTACCTCTCTCTCTCTCTCCACACACACGCCTCTCTAACTCCTATCTCACACACTTCGAATGAGCGCCTCCCAGGGGGGTAACCCCAAAGCCCTTGCTCCCTTCTTGTTCCCAAGGTCGTTCCCTTCGTCGTTCACAGCCGCCAATTTTGGGTGGGCACATTAATGGTCACACTAAACAACTAGTAACTAAAAAGCAATAATTCACTAGCCACCCTTGCATTTAACACAAGTGGGTGTCCCACTAACCAAGGAATATCTAAATCTAAACTTTGACTCCATGCCACATGTGTGTGCATGATCTCAATAAGTGAGCTATTAGCTAATTTTCAAAGGTGCAAAAATCTAATTTAACCTACCTAAATTGAATTCTCCTTGCTTGGGGTAATTCCTAATTTACTTAGTGATTGATGAGGATTCTTTTCCACTTCTTTTGGACCCTTTTGACTACTATTTTTTTAAGGGCTTCTAACGCCCCCTTCTTTTTCCTTTTCTCCTCACCATCCTCCTTCTTCTTCTCCCATTTTTTTGGTTTCGTGATTTCTTCATCGTGACCGAATACGGTCTACAACTCGATAGGAGGTAAATTCTTCTCCACCACTACTCATTTTAAATTTTTTTTCTAATTTTCTTTTGTCTTTTTTCCCTTCTCTCTTTGCTTTTCTTTTCTGGTTTATTCCTTTTTTTTTTTCTTCCTTTTTGGCTAACTACATAAATTCCGCGATTGCCCATAAATGGCTCCTCTTTTAGTGAGGGGAAAGGCCACTTGGCCATTTTAATCAAAAAACCACGAGCTAGTCCATGGGATAACCCATTTTCACCACTCATTAGCCTTAATGGACCCGACGTGAGGTCCATTCATCACCGTGAGCCGTTTTTGCGGCTCACACATGGCGGCCATCTGGGACAACTCGAAGAGGCAGAGAACCCACTCTTGTTCATGGGCACACGGTCAATATCTACCTTTTTTGTGTTCGAATGATCCAAGGCAGTACCAAAATGTGGAGGTCTACTTGTGAAGGTCGTGAACAAATCACACCTTGTACTCTTTGCATCGGTTGTCCGATGTTCGCGTGGGGAAATCCTCGCCGTTTAGGGTTTGAAGTTGAACGGAGTTGTTGGGGAAGACCTCCTTCACGAGATAGGGTCCCAACCACAAAGCATCGAACTTCCCTGGAAAATCCAATCTCCTCGCGTCTTGAAGGAGGACTAGCATTCCCGGTCTCAATGACCGGACCTTGTTCCGTTTGTCGAAGGCAATCTTCCTCCTTCGTTGGATGGCTTCCATGTTTTGGGCGCTCCACCGGCGCATCTCGTCGAGCTCCTCCAATCGTTCTAACCGATCGGCTAAGGACGTGGCCATGGACCATCGTTCGGTCACGGCCACTCACAGAGAGGGGATCTCGAACTCGATGGGTAAAATGGCTTCAATGCCATATACCAACGAGAAGGGAGTAGCATGGGTGGTTACTTTGAAGGTGGTTCGGTAGGCCCATAATGCGGCGGGGAGTTTCGTGTTCCAATCCCTCTTGGAATCGGTGACCGTCTTCCTCAAAATTTTCACGAGGGTTTGGTTGACCCGTTTGGTATGGCCATTGGTTTGGGGGTGGTAAGGGGTGGTCTTACGATGGTTGATCTTGAACCGGGTGGTTTGTCTAATGGGAGTAGTGCCCGGGAGAAGAGAATTGTGATGTTGTGTCACCGCCCGGGGAATGCCCTTGAGGTCTCTGTATGACCACGCAAAAATGTCCCGGAACTCGACAACTAGTGACTTGTAGTTCACCATCTCCACCTTGGTCAATCCAACATCTACCTTTATATTGCGGACTTCTTCGTCCTCATGAGAGACCACCAGCAACTTCCAATCATCATGATGCACGTGTGGTTGTTGAATAGGTCCCTTGTACCAATCATTCGGAACTTGGGGGTATGTTGCCCTCGAACCACTACCTAGAATACCGGTGGATGTCCTCCTAAAGTGGAGAGATGGGTTGAGAGGGCCCTCATCGATCAAAACCTCCAACTCCATCCTTTGTGTGCCATTGACATCCATACCGAATACTGCTGCGGGTTCTAAGTCATCTAGGAGGGGGACAAGGCTAGGTTCCAACCCGGTCTCTACCTCAATCAACTCACTCTCCATGAAATGCACGGACACAGCTTCGTCCGCGCTCGAGGTGGGGTGTTCTCTCAACCACTCTACAAATTCACCGCTAGGGACCCACTCATAAAGGCCCGGTCCCATACTTTTGAACGGCATTACTTTGGCTTTCGAGGGTTGGGCTCTATCCACCGCCTTGTGGGGCGCAAACCTCACTTTTTTGGGAGGCTCTTTTGTTAGAACCTCTTGTGATTCATCTTCGGAAGAGTCCATGCAACCGTGGCATAATCCTAGCCTACTTGGTTGGATATGGACCGTGGTAGGGTTCTCCGGTGGACCATAGGTGATGTTTGGTTTTGGGCCTCCCCATTCTACTGTGGCATTGGCAATTCGCAACCAAGGCCTACCTAGTAACAAAGGATATGCCTCCTTATTGGTGTGCATTCGAATGACTTGGAAGGTGAGGGAATACTCTACCCCCCCCGTGGTAACTTTACAACCACTAATTTGGCCTAACGGGGCCTCCGAGCTTTGATTAGCCATGTTGATGATGTACGGTGAAGGTTCCGTGATGTCAAGGCCTAGCTTCTCCATGGTTGAGAGGGGCATAATGTTCAAACCACTTCCACCGTCCACTAGTACATTGGGTACCACCTTGTCCACGATTGAGACTTCGATTTGAACCGCTTTAACCTCGATATTGGGGTGTGCGGATTTAACGCGGGCTGCCAATCTAACCCTTGCCTTAGGCCTCCGCTTCACTGGGGTGCCCGACCTAAGGACTTTCCTCATGGATGGTGACACCTCCAACAGTTGGGCTATGGTGATGTCCGCCTTGAGACGACTCAAGTCTGCCCATAAATTGTAAGGTCCTTCTCCCACATGTCCCTCGACACGTGGGAATGTATTCACTTCGGGCCTAGGAACCGGTGGACCTTCCCATGGCTCTTGGGAAGTGGACAATGGTGTTTGTGACCTAGGTGTCCCATGGGAGGACCTTAAGTTGGCCTGTTTAGTGCCTTCCACCGCCTCCTTGGTTGTATCGTTTAGGTCAGAAAAGTGAGGTGAATCTTCCTCCGAGGTCTCATCTTCTTCTGGTATGGGTGGAGGGGGGCTCGAGTACCTAGGCTCCCGTCGGTTAGACCGAGTTTGGACTGCCAAGGCGGGTAACTCACAAGTCTTTGCTTCCTTGGTTGTGCTAACCTCGTGAAACACTACATTGAGCTCTGTGAGGGAAGGACCTTGTGTGGATACGATGTCACTTGACATGGTGGCATAGCGCACATCCTGTGGACCTTGGTTTTGTTGGCCCCCGTGGTTTTGTTGGCCCCCGTGGTTTTGTTGGCCCCCGTGGTTTTGTTGGCCACCGTGGTTTTGTTGGCCACCATGGTTTTGCCCTTGGTTTATAGGGATGTAACCGTCCTTGGTATTAACCCCCATTGGGGAAGTTTGACTTTGGCGGTTATTGTTGTAGTCATAGTAGAGGCTAGGTGGCCTAAGGGTGTTATCGGTGGTGGGGTTACGTGCACCTCTAAAGTGGTCTTGGGCTTGTTGAGGATAGTTCCCCGGTGGGGAAGGCATGGGAATTACCTTGTCCGGCCTTCGACATACTTGGGTGGGGTGATTACCCCCACAGTTACCACATACTACTCCACTTTCAACCCAACACTGCCCAGGTGCGTGTCTCTTGCCACAAGTGTGGTGGATCTCATACCGTGGTCGTGGAGGTCCCCCATAACCTTGGTTTGGTGGCGTATAGCCTTGAGGGCCATAGTTAGTTGCCATTGGTGGTTGATTCCTATGGGGCGGCACATACGGGGTTTGAGTGGCCTGGTACTGCGGTGCCGCCGCAGGGGTGGTGCAGAAGGGGCTAGTGTGCCCTGGTTGGCCACATTGAGTGCACCATAGGCCCGAGGCATGTCTACCAGACTCTATGGGTGGAGGTGTGGGGTTAGGGACTTGATTTTTAATCAACAAGGCCATTTGGTCTTGCATGGCCTTGATTTGTTGAGCTAATTGGTCCTGAAAGCCTTGTTGGCCTTGGAGGATTTCGTTCTTCATCTCCTCCTTCCAGGTGCCTCGCTCTTCGTGATAGGTGAGCTCGGGGAGAGCTACGGGTGGTCTAACGTTCAAGGGTGGAGCATAGTAGTTCCAGATGGGAACTTGTGCACCCGGGTTTCCTGGGTTAGGTTCCAGGGCCGGCCCCTTGCCCTTGGCATGGATAGGTATAAAACTAGGGATGTGGTGCTCTTCCTTCCTCCACATACGCTCTTGGTCTCGATCGACTTGCTCTATTAGCCTAGCTTGTGCTTTGGCTGCGTCTAACGATGTGGGGCGGACCTTCAGAATCTCCCTAATGGTTCCCTCATTGTTGAACCCTTGGATAAAGAATTGGGTTAAGGTGTCATTGGTGAGGAGATTGCCCACGAATCTTGTAACCACCAACTCGAATCTCCTGATGTAGGTCGTGATATCCTCCCCTGGACCTTGGCGTAGCGCGGCTAGGGCTGTGAGGGCATTACTCTGACCTACCTCGGGTCTAAAATGTTCCAAGAAGGCCCTCATGAGACTATCCCAATCCTCAAAGGTTCCGGGGGGGTGATTCCTATACCACTCGTAGGCGGCGTCCTTCAAGATACACGAGAACCACACTAGGAAATAACCGGTGTTGGTGATGAGGCACGTCGTGAGGAGCTCCAGAAAACGTTCTACGTGTGCGGAGGGGTCTTCATCCTTGGTCCCCCTAAAGGTGGGCAAATTGGGTGGCATAGGCGCCGCTTGCAAGCCCTCGGGTACTAAGATGGGTAAACCTCTTGGCTGAACCAAGGGATTAATGGGAGGCCGCACCGGGGGTGGTCCCCCAGAGGCCATGGTAGGGGCTGAGGGGGTACCTTGTGGGCTAGTGGTGGTGGTGGTGTTCACCGGATTGAATGAAGTTGAAGGAAAAGATGGAGGGAAGGGGAGGAAGGGAGTTGGTAAGGCCTCTAGTTGTACCTCCAAGAACCCCTCTGCCGTGTCCTCCGTGAGTTCCCTAGACCTACTCCTCCTGTCACTCGCCGGTTCCCACTGTGGTGTGAGGGAAGGTCGTTGAGACCTTGTGGCTCGGGACATCTACTCTAGGATCCAAGAGTACGGTCTAATGGTTTGTTGATGGTATTCATGTCCTCCAAAAGGTTTCCCGTCCAAGTTCCGAGGTCGTGGGTGGGTCTACACGAAGCACGGCCTAATTCGATCGGTGAGTGGGTGTCTCCAACACTCCTACTCCCGATTCTATCACGAGGATGGACTGACTCAAGACCAAGACCCAAAAATTTCTTAGTGGTGGAGTTTTAGCTCGATGAGGCCGCCGAAGAATCCTATTAAGGACTACCCTTCAAGGGTAACGACAAAAAGCTAACCGAATTGAGGGATGTCTCCACGAGCATCACCCCGTTGGAAAGCTGTCCCTCAACTGGCGCCACACGGTACAAATCCTTACTGTGGGGCTGACCTAGGCCTCAATTTGATAAAAAGTGGGGTTCCCTGGTATCCTGGTATCCCTCTTCCACCTTTTACCTCCTTGAACTAGGCATTACCCACTAGGAGGAAAACGACACAATCACGGGACGGCATGCAGCAATGGGTGTATACAATGTTATCACTGTGAAGAAGACATACCTTGATGCATCTCCAGCCACCCTGTCACTGTTAGTTGAAGTCGACCGTGGACCTAATCGCACTCTATCGGTGCTAAGGCCAACCAATAAGTCACATACAATGTTATAGAGGGGGATAACTTACCTTGAAGCAACTCCAGCCAATCCACTTGTTAGCACAAGATTCGTTGCATGCAATTTCGTGGTTGGCCAACCTAGTGGTTCTAAGGCAAGTGTTCCACACGGCTCAAGTGGGAAATCAGGGTTTCCTAACCCAAGTGAGGTCACCACCTCCAAGTTGGTCCTATTTACTACTCGTGGTCCTAAAAAGAGGATGTAGTGCACATACCGTACGCAGCGCTCCTTCCAATCAGCACCCCTACGTCTTGGATGCGTCCACGACTCCAACTCCCCACCAAGTGGCTCATTCACATACACATACGTTAACTTGCAACAATTAACTCAACTATTCCAGTTACACCAAGTTGTTCTTACCTTGGTGGTTAGTCAAGCGCGGGGGGAAGGAAGGGGCGCCCTTGTCCCATACCCGGGCACTTGCACCCTTCCCCTTCGACCTAGAGGCTCACTGGAAATCCTTGTGGATTTCCGTGGGAGGGCCTCAACCTTTCACCCCTAGGCCCCTTGCTCGACTCAAGCCACAAGCCTAGAAGGGGATCCCCCCAACACAAGGTGTTTTGTGGTTGGAGAGTCGGGAAATCCACACTCCCTTCTAGACCCCCACCTCTAAACACAACTTGGCACGTTCCTTCATTCACAAGACTTCCAAACATACACACAATTGACACTCAATCAACCATCCACGAGCAAGGTTGGGCACTTACCTCTAAGCAACCTCATGCTGCTCCATATGCCATAAGGCTCATTGCGTTTGTAACCCTACATCCAACGATAGAACGATTAGCACAATCAAACCATGAACACGCCTCCTCCCGGCAGACGCACCAAAATGTGAGCCAAATAAACCGCCCCCTAATGGGATGGCTTATCTTGAACACAAGACCCTAAATGTGGGATACAACCCCTTGTGCAAACATCCTTTAACCATTCATACAAGCATGATGACCCAAAGTGTAGTCACTTAAGGAAGTTCGTTACTAATTAGTGCTGTGATGGCTGAGTTCAGCCTTAAATTGCACTCAACTTTTAAACAAGCATAAGTTTTGACCTAAGACTCCATTTTCAACATTTTAAAGCTTCAATGGGTTCTACTCAGCCTTACAACTTGATTAGACCTTCCATGACCCATTCCAGGCTTAGGTGTGAACCGGGCAGCTGCGACAGTAGACAAGCTTCTTGTTTTAACCCTGAACTTATATTCCTTTTATCTTCTTGACTATAACTCCGTTTTGTATGTTTGTTTTTTGTATTCTTATTAGTTTTTCTTGCTTAACACGATGGCAGCCTTCAATTGATCATTTGACTCGACCCTGGACCTCCCAGCCAGCGACCAGCAGTGCACCTTCAACATATGATTTTATTCAAGATCATGCACCACATTCCTACGCATGTATCACATTCATTCACACAAGAATCCACCCCAGCCTTACTAAGAGTGAGCCTCCAGCTGTGTTCACTTACTAATGGCGCTCTAATCGGTTATTTAGTTGAATATATAGCAAACCCTAATTCTACCGAAAAATTGGCAGCGCTTCCGCGTGGTTTTTGTATTTAGAAAATTAGGGTTCAAGTCATACACATGGAATTGAAGAGGTTCGAGGGAGAAAAGAAAAGGGGCTCCCTGAGTAAATTCGGTTCACCCTCCATCCTTAGCCTTCGACTTGCTTGGTCAGCTCGTGATCTTGCTCCTCTTGTTCAGCTCGTGATCTTGCTCCTCTTGTTCAGCTCGTGATCTTGCTCCTCTTGTTCAGCTCGTGATCTTGCTCCTCTTGTTCAGCTCGTGATCTTGCTCCTCTTGTTCAGCTCGTGATCTTGCTCCTCTTGTTCAGCTCGTGATCTTGCTCCTCTTGTTGGTGCTCTTCACTCCGCAGCCCGTATCTTCGTCGTCATAGCTCCGATCCGTGTGTTCTTGAGCTTGTTGGAAAGCCAACGTTCTAATCTATCTACTCCTAAAATCTTAGCTTAATACAACTAGAACTCCGTGACTGACGAGGGAAAAACCGAGGCCGCGTGGGATCCGCCGCCGGTTGCTCCAGCTGGTCGTCCTTGCTCCGCGGCTCGTATCTTCGTCTTCGCAGTCCCAAATCGCACGTTCTTGATCTTGTTGGAAAGCCAACGCTCTAATCTATCTACACCTTAAAGCTCAACTCGATTGGAGCAAAACTCCGTGACTGACAAGGAAAAAACCGAGGCCGTTTGAGATCCGCTGGTTGTTCTTGCTCCGCGGCTTGTATCTTCGTCTTTGCAGCTCCAAACCGCACGCTCTTGGGCTTGTTGGAAAGCCAACGCTTCGATCTATCTACACCTAAAAGACCAACTCGATTGGACCGGAACTCCGTGACTGACGAGGGAAAACCCGAGGCCGTGTGTGGTGCGCCGCTGATCCTCCAGCTGGTCGCCTTCACTCCGTAGCTCGTATCTTCGTCGTCACAGCTCCAAACCGCGTGCTCTTGAGCTTGTTGGAAAGCCAACGCGCTGATCTATCTACGCCTAAAATCTAAGCTTCATCGGACAAGAACTGTGCGACTGACAAGGGGAAATCTGAGGACAAGTGAGATCCGCCGCTGATCCTCCAGCTGGTCGTCCTCACTCCGCAGCTCGTATCTTCGTCGTCACAGCTCCAAACCGCGCGCTCTTGAGCTTGTTGGGAAGCCCACGCTCTGATCTATCTACTCGCTAATTTTCGTAACGATTGAGTTAAATTCCAGCCCACAAGAGGGGGAAATCTGGACCCTACCTCTCTCTCTCTCTCCACACACACGCCTCTCTAACTCCTATCTCACACACTTCGAATGAGCGCCTCCCAGGGGGGTAACCCCAAAGCCCTTGCTCCCTTCTTGTTCCCAAGGTCGTTCCCTTCGTCGTTCACAGCCGCCAATTTTGGGTGGGCACATTAATGGTCACACTAAACAACTAGTAACTAAAAAGCAATAATTCACTAGCCACCCTTGCATTTAACACAAGTGGGTGTCCCACTAACCAAGGAATATCTAAATCTAAACTTTGACTCCATGCCACATGTGTGTGCATGATCTCAATAAGTGAGCTATTAGCTAATTTTCAAAGGTGCAAAAATCTAATTTAACCTACCTAAATTGAATTCCCCTTGCTTGGGGTAATTCCTAATTTACTTAGTGATTGATGAGGATTCTTTTCCACTTCTTTTGGACCCTTTTGACTACTATTTTTTTAAGGGCTTCTAACGCCCCCTTCTTTTTCCTTTTCTCCTCACCATCCTCCTTCTTCTTCTCCCATTTTTTTGGTTTCGTGATTTCTTCATCGTGACCGAATACGGTCTACAACTCGATAGGAGGTAAATTCTTCTCCACCACTACTCATTTTAAATTTTTTTTCTAATTTTCTTTTGTCTTTTTTCCCTTCTCTCTTTGCTTTTCTTTTCTGGTTTATTCCTTTTTTTTTTTCTTCCTTTTTGGCTAACTACATAAATTCCGCGATTGCCCATAAATGGCTCCTCTTTTAGTGAGGGGAAAGGCCACTTGGCCATTTTAATCAAAAAACCACGAGCTAGTCCATGGGATAACCCATTTTCACCACTCATTAGCCTTAATGGACCCGACGTGAGGTCCATTCATCACCGTGAGCCGTTTTTGCGGCTCACAGGGTGTCCCACTAACCAAGGAATATCTAAATCTAAACTTTGACTCCATGCCACATGGGTGTGCATGATCTCTAATAAGTGAGCTTTTAATCTAATTTCAAAGATGCAAAACTACTTAATTGGCCTAGATTGAATTCCCCTTGTCTTGGGTTATGGCTAATTTGCCAAGTGATGGTGAGGGTTTTTTTTCTTCCCCACTCCTTGGGGATTTTTGGTTATTTTTTTTTATGGCTTTTAAGGCCTCCTTCTTCTTTTTTCTCTTTTCTCACCATCCTTCTTCTTCTTCTCCTAATTTTTCCCCGTGATTTCCTCACCGAGGCCAATGGCGGTCCCCGATTCGGTAGGAGGTAAATTCTTCTCCACCACTACTAATTTTAATTCTTTTCTATTGTTTTTGCCTTTTCTGCCTTTTCATCATTTTTTTTCCTTTCTATTTTTTTTTTTGGCTAACTACATAAACTCTGCGATTGCCAATAAGTGGTTCCTAGTTAAGGAATTAGCGCATGGAAGGCTATTTAGCTATTTTGATCAAAAACCACAAGCTAACCCATGGGATAACCTATCTCCACTACTAGTTAACCTTTATGGACGCGATGCGTGGCCCATTCAACATCGTGGGCCGTTTTAGCGGCTCACAAGCGCATGCATGAACCATCGGTACGCCTTCTTCCCGTCCCAGTCCAAATATTTTGTCCCCATTGTCACGGTCTTCTCCTTCGCCTCTTTGCACTATAAGAAAACCCCGTTTTTGGTGATGTCTTCTGTAGACGCAGAATCACTTCGGTGATGTCTTCAAGACAGAGCAGGATGTCTAGCAAGACATGACAATGTCTTCTACGTCTTTTGGGTACTGTAGCAACTTGGGTAGCATGAAGACAGTCGTGTCTTCTAGAAGACACGAAGATGTGTGCGAAGACGTGGATGTCTTTGCGGATGTCTTTGCAGACATTCCCGGAGACATCAAAGTGCCACGTTGGCAAGGGAATCCGGTTTGACCAAGGGTAAATGTCTGAAAGTCACTGGTATGCGGGGTAAAATGCAGCCCAAATGTAGAAAATTAGCATAATGGGCAGCGGTTTGCATGAGCAAACGAAAAGTCTTCATCCAATAAAATATTGTTTCCTTTTTTGTTCATTAAAAAAGTATTTTGAATTCCTTATAAATTCGAAATATTAATTTTTTGATATGAATATTCTATTTTCAGTAGTTGTCATTGGTCCATTTTTAAAAGTAATATTAAAAATTAAAATTTTGAATTTAAAATTACTGAATATATATATTTCTGAAAAAATTAATAATATGTAATAAAAAATTATTATATTTAAATTAATAAATTGTTTTATATTCAATTAAAATTATTAAAATATTAAAATATATGTATTTAAATATTATTAAATTATTAAAATAGAAATGATGTAGAAAATAGCATTTTTTAATAAAAGTCAATTTTCCGATATTGATAATTGAATAAACACGTGGACATATTGTTCACTTAATAATTTATAGCTCCTTATCTACATGGCAAGGAAAACTCCACGTCGGATGAGATGACACGTCATAAAATGTCTAGGCGGATGTCTGTAGAGACATCCGACTGACTTTGACTATAATAATGATATAATGTCTCTGTAGACGTCCTAGAAGATGTGCGTAAGGACGTCTACCGAGACATCCCTCTAGACGTCCTCACAGACATTGCATGTCTAGAACGGTAGTCGGCGTACCAATAAGTGACTCTGTCACTACTCCTCTTGGATTTCAACATTGTTGACTGTATTTGTTGCGGCTGTAACATAGCACCCTCCCAAGGGCGGTGGTCTTCGAATTGCCTCTGTCTCCTGAATCTCTGGTTGTAAGCCTCAAAAGTCCGCGTCATCATCGATTGCGATTTCACTTGCCAATGGCTGCCGATGTTGTATTGCTGTACGCCGACCTTGGACCTCTATTCGGCACACGATCTTCCATCCGCATCTGCTAGGGTCATCTAAGAAGAAAACCTGTTGACAATGCAAGGGAAATGCAAATGAATCCGGATGCACTCTGCCGTCCATGTGGTTGAAGTTCGCTACGTTGAATCCGTACTTGTCGCGCTCAATGTTGGGCACTCGCACATCCTTCGAGGGTCTTACCATTCGCAGAGCAACACCATGGTGCAGTGATTCAGTAATTACAACTCCAGTATTTCCTCAACATACTCCACATGCTCCGCAGTATGGTCAATGAGCCTCCCATTCTGAATCCCCCAACGCAGTTGTTGTGTATAGGTTGCCACTATACAAGAATCTTCAGTAACAAGACCCCCCTCGGAAGTCCAAACTCGCATATGCATCTCGAATGCACTCATTTGATGATGTGAGGTTGCAAATCGCTCCGGGGGACATGAATATCGTACCACGTCCTCATCCAAACGTTCACCAGCCCCTTTTGCTTGCAGCGCCCGTGCTCTAAGCCAATTTGCAAAACTTGGCCAACATTGGAACATTTGAAAAGACATCAATCACGACATCGAACTGTCAATGAAGATGTCTAAGATGACATCCATGAAGATGTCTAAGATGATGTCCATGAAGATGTCTAAGATGACGTCCATGAAGATGTCTATAATGACATTCATAACCATCAACTAGGATGAATTTCATCGAGTTCACTGAATGAACAGAGGCGGCTAGGGTTAGCAGCTGCAGCCATAGTTAGGTCATGAGACCTTTAAGTAGAATTTGAGGCTGTACAAAGCTCACTTTGGCCTTCATTTCTCTAAGTAGTTAGAGTTTAGAATGTAGAGGTTAGAGTTTTAGAGTGTAGACTGAGTTTACAAGTTAGGATGTTAGAATTTAGAGTGTAGAGGTTAGAGTTTTAGAGTTTTAGAGTGTGTGGTTTAGATGTTAAAGTTTTAGAGTTTGAGAGTGTTAGAGTTTAGAGTGTAGAGGCAGCAAAGCAGAAATAAAGAAAGAGGCGTGCAAGTAGGTGAGTGATTGCACAATATAATGCTGGCCCGAATGAGACTCAAGTGAGCCACTGCACGACATATGAACAACACGGGAAATCTTGAAGACATTTTCAAAGACGTCTTTGAAGACGTCTTCGAAGACGTCCGGTCAAACGCGTCAACATTTCCATGAGCGTCTGAGATGTCTGCTAGAACATCCCAGAAGACATCTTGTCACATATAGCAACTTGTATTCTACTTTGAGGGACATGTGGAACGTTCACATAGTGGTGAGATTAAGACTAACAATTTTTTGGCGTTAAGAAGTTAACCATGCACATATAGGTCGTCCTGCTAACGGGATTTATAGCAATTTTCTTCTTATGTTAAACCCTTGTTTAATTGCATGCGTTGTTGGCTTGTTGAACATGTGCAGTGTTGGACATGCGCACGACCATGTGGGAGTAGCGACAACCACTGATGACAGAGGAACAATTTGAAGTTGTGGGTACGTAGTACATCGCTGATGTAGATAGAAGTATTTTTTTGATGTAATTTTTTTATTAGGTTACAAACAATATTGTTATAACAACTAATTTGTGATGTCACCTCGTGTTTTGAGTATGCAATGAAAATACTTACTTTTGACAAGTAGCCATCAGTATTGTAAACATTTTGAACATTGGGTACTGCGATGTCTATATATGTCTCTGAATGTTATGTGAGATGTATTGGAAGATGTCTAGAACAGGAAGGGAAGACATTCCGATGTCACAGTGGATGTTTGAATGGTGAGTGGAGCATGCTTCAAAAGACGTCTACATATAGCTGTGGATGTCTTGTAAAACATCCTATACAAGTCGTCACAGATGTTTTCTAGGACGTTTGTGCAATCACGTCCTCTCAAACATCTTCTCAAACGTCATATCAAACATCATCTGTAGCATCTTCTTGAACATCTTTTGAAACGTCATAGCAAACATCATCTCCAGCATCTTCGCAAACATCTTCTCAAACAACATAGCAAACATCCTCACGAACATCCTTCCAAACATCCCCTAAGACATCCTCTACAACATCCTCCACTACATCACTGGAGCACTACCATGTCTCAAGCGATGTCTCGGCAGATGCTACTTTAGTTCAGAAGACATCACTTGAGACATCCTTGAAGACATTGTGGATGTTGGCCCAAACATCTAGGATGTCTATCAGGAACATATTTTGAGTATAAAAACCCCCAAAACGATGCTGACGTGGCATGCCACGTCATTTCTCCGCGTCCACGTTGGATTTCCGGCCTGCCACGTCATGCCACGTCAGATTTTCCCATGTGCCATGTCAAATTTTGGCGCCGCCACGTCATTGTATGTGGGACCACGGAAAAGTCCACATAAGGATGAAATTCATTGCCATGTGGCACTGCCCGTTCACTTGGCGCTGATGTGTCTCTGACGTGGCTCCCACGTGGCACAGACTTTACCCTCCCAAAATTACCTCTAGACGTCTTAGATACAAGGATGTCTTCCGTGTCTTCCCGGATGTCTTCTTAGACATCTTCCTTGTCTAAGATGTCTTCGCGCTTGCAAGACATGACCGTAGATGTCTTTGCGTTTTTTGAGACATCACTGAAGACATGAAAAAAACACGGTTTTCTTATAGTGTTGCGCCCACCACGTGCGATAAGGTACTGCCAGAAGGCCAAGCCTGCCATGAAACCACACTCCCAGCTATCTTTTTGATTAGGTAGAGGCAACCTTATCGGCGATCGACTTTGCCATTCAGTCCAACTTCGAGATCCGATCCTCACGCCCTTCGCGTTTGCCCATCCCATGTGTACAAGGAAGATGAAGTTGTCCACTTCCCAACCTTTGTGCATGCCTTTTGTTGGGTCCAGGTGATACGTTCCCCTTTGCTCCACGACCTATACGCTCCAGTGACCCTTATCGTGGTAAGGGACGATAAGGGTATTTGGCATCTTGGTGGTGGTACGAAACGAGTGGCTGAGAAAGCTCACGATGTCTTCCCAGTCCTTCCCTTCATCCGCCAGATAGCACTGCAAGGTCGCCGATAACCAGTTGTGCGTGTGATGATGTTGGATTCGAACTTGCTCCTTCGCACGGTAGACGACAAGCCTAAGGAGGAAATCCAGAAATGTGCCTTCCATTTCCCGCTTGTCCTTTAGCACGCAATGCCAGTCCTGTAGTGCAAGCGAGACATCCACGGCTTGCCGAAGGTCTGGACCGAAAAACCTCATACCTCCAGTCAGGTCCTTCGGATGAATAAAACGAGGCCTGCAATTTAGAAGAAAGCGGACGTTAGACAATAGGTGCCGATAAACAGCAGGTGTCGGAGAACACGATAACATAGACGACGACACTCACCTGAGTTTTAGGACCTCCACAATAATACCGAGGTTCTTCTCTATCGTGGATGCGTCATGCTCCTCGGCTTCGTAGCAGAGTGAGGGCTCTTTCTCCTAGGACGCACAGTCTGGCGTACATACTCCGCTATTCTCCTCCAACATGCACGTATACGCCGCATTCTGTCCTTCCCTTCCATTCTGAACACGCTCTTCGAGTCCAGGATAAACCCAAATACTGGTCATCCCAGATTCCTGTGCTTCCTTGATAAAGCGCAATGCTAGTCTGATCTCCTCGAGGTCCATCTCCTTTGGAGCAGGGCTATTGGACTTTGGCGGAGGAGCAGGCTTAACGGAATCTGGTGGAGGAGCAGGGTTATCGGGCTCTGGCGGATGAGCAGGGTTGTCGGGCTTCGGCGGAGGAGCAAGGTTATCGGGATCAGAAATCAGAGCAAGGCTATCAAGAGGAGGAGCAGGCTTAACGGGTTCTGGCAGACTCGCATGGTTATAGGGCTCTGGCGGGCTAGCAAAGTTATTAGGCACTAACTGGCTAGCAGAGTAATCGGGCACATGCTGGCTAGTAGAGTTATCGGGCACTGGCGGGCTAGGAGGGTTATCGGGCCGTGGCGGAGAAGTGTAATCGGACTTTGAAGAGGGAGGATTCTCGGGGATTCCCTGAGTTTCCAAGGGTGCCACGCAAGGCTTCGCGAGAACAATCGGAGGACTATCAGTAGAGTCATGGTTCTCAATACCTTGACTCGACAGACGGAACGATAGACAGTGGGGTTTAATGCCGAGTTCCGTCTCCCCCGTACCCCCAAACACAACATGATGACTAGGGGTCTCGAATTGAGATAGTCCCACCGGAGACTGTGAAGACTCCGCAATGCTGAGGGTAGGGTCATTCATTACTTGTGTCCACGAAAACTCCATGTGAGATGGGTTATCGGCGGGACGGCCCGGTGACTTCACCAATGTAGTAGCGGGCTCTTCTTGGAGGCTATCGGGAACACCTCCCTGACGTATTTCATCGCTAGGCCCCTCTTGTGCATCCTCCGTAACTTCGTCCAGACCTTTATCGGAGAATCTTTCGTCGTCGTTACTCCTCGGGTACCGATTCTGGACGTGGAATTCATTTGAGGTTCCTTCGTTCATGTGAAGAAGGGTGGCTGCACTCTCGAGATCCCTTGTTCGGGTAGATGTCTCCCGCCGAATTTTGTCATGTGAAGTCACTGGATGCCCTTCTCGCCAATCCCACTCACTTTTCACCAGACGTGACACAGCGTTCTTGCAATCTGCCTCTGTAAGTTCCCTTTCGCGTGCCCTGGTAGGATCAACAGTGCCTGCAAAAGGCTTATTGTTTAGTCACAGGGAAATAACGGAGATACCAAGAATGAGGAATAAAACAGTTAGATGAATGACGGGGTTATCGGATAAATCTTACGTGGAACGAAGCCGGCATACATGAAGTCCAGATCCTCCCTTGCCAAGCAGTTCTCGTCTAGGGTATCCTAGTGTTCGTAGGTACCATTATCGGCAGCACACCACTGTCAAACGAAATCCTCTGGATGACTCCTTGCCGTGTCTACGACAGTGCGAGCATGGACCATTGCGATGAAGCGTAACACAGAATCTCGCCCGCCGTCCTTATTGTCGCGGAGCCGTGAGAACGCCTGCGATATTGGGAGGTGCAGTTTGGATGCGTTCCTTCCAAAGAGGAAGGGACTCAGGACTTCGTACATTTGAGACGGCCCATCCCAATTTGTCTCTGGAGCGTCCATGTACATTGCAATGCTGGCAAGCCCGCGGATTACGCTAGGGTTGCACATTTTCCGGCCCCTGAAAAACAACGGAGTCAAATCAGCCGATAAGGGACTTTAAGAGACGATAAGAGACGATAAGGGACGATAATGGACGACAAGAGACAATAAGGGACGAGAAGACACGATAAGGGACAAGTCTGTGGCGAAAAGGAAAAACTTACCCCCGAGAGAGCCCGTTGCAAACGAAGTAACACTTCAACAGGATAGCTGGAGCCGGGGACGAGACACTCTCGATTCTGATCCGCACTAGACGGTGCACGACCTCTTGAGCCTCTTCAATGTTGTGCGTCCATGGCAGTGGGTGCAACAATGGTCGAAGAAATTCGTTTGTCGCGCAATACCCGAAGATGTTATTGAAGTCCCATCGAATAGCCTCTCTCTCCACCGCCCTTTCGGCATCAAATTTCTTAATCTCGACCTCGACTAGCTTGTCCCTCAACCGCTTTGTGCTCTCCACATTGGCTGTCGCCCTAGCTACAAACTCGACGCACTCTTTCTCGTGCGTCATGAATGCCCACGTTCCCATCACTGCCTCTTTCCAAAGCTCTTGCGACGTACCGCCATCGTGATTCTTTGCCAGATTGCAAAGGGTTGTCAGCTATGAAAGCATAACCTCGTTATCGGCGAAGCCGACCCCTTCGGAAATGCAGGCACCGAGAGCCTGGTAGAACCTGCCCTGGTGGCCTCCAGACTCCACCATACCCAAGACGTATTTCAACAACTTATCTTCGTTCGATAAACTGTCCATCGTGATACTGTCAAGCAGACCATGCTTGAGGAGTAGGTACAGCGGCATTATCGGTACCTTCCTTTCGGGGGAGAGCACCATCCGAAGCGGGAAAATGCGCTCAGCGTCCTCCTACACCTGCCGTATCATTTCGGCCCTCTCCAACTCTAAATCTTGCTCCCTGCTACCTTCGACCGGTAGAATGAGGTGCTTATCGGGATTCGCACCTTCCTTTTCGCGTGCCTGAAGTAGCGTGGCCATTGTCAGTGGCTATCAAAATTCCATCTGGGCCGAGGTTATCGGCGGGCCAATGTCAGAGTCGGAGGGTCTCTCGGCAATACTGGTCTCTCTCAACCGCTGTAAAGCCTCCGGGGCTCGAGGCCTTCTCGCCGCAACGGTCTCTTCCACAGACATTCCCGTAAGCCTTTTCACCACTGCTGGGGGATTGAAAGCTTTTGTCTTCTTTGAGGACCCTTCAAATCTTTCCTTCTTCGTGGCTTTTCAAATTTTGCCACCTTCTTCTTCGGTACAGCCTGCTTCGCAGGCTCAGACTTCCGGTACACGATGGAGGAATCGCTCTCTCTCTTCGGTGCAAGTCCGGGTTCAGAACCCTAGATACCAGGTTCTCGGCACCGGAATTTTTGGAGGCATCATCTCCGGACCGAAGACCGTCCTTATTGCCGAAAACAGCTAGAGTGCCTACGTTATCGGCCTCATGATCTGTGTTGTGATCTCCTCTCGACTCTGCCGACGAAGAAGTATCGTCACTGGACTCCGCTTTCGGGGGCGGAGGTCTTTTCCGTGAAGGCTGTGCAGTATGCTTCTGTAGACGGCTCTCCTCTGCCGCCTGTGCCACCTTCTTGCCGCGCTTATTTGGGACTCGACTCTTCTCCTCCTCCTCATTATTGGCAGCCTTCCGAGGCCTCTTCTTTGTGGCTATCGGCTCTATGGTGCCGAAAACCTCAATGGCTTCTGCCTCCGACCCGCAATCCCGAAGTCGTGCCACAAAGTTTGCCACATCCCTGACTCTCAAATTGGGATACGACGGCATCTTCTTGCCCACCTTCCCCTTCCCTTCGCACAATGCATACTTGCGGTGGAAGTTGAACTTGTTCTTCTGGTGGGTCGTGTTGCAATGTATGCACAGTATCTGCTTGGGGCCGGTTTGTCCAGCCGGTACGATGGGCGAGTCCGAAAGATGTAGCTCCAGGATAAGGGCCCTCGCCTCCATCACCTCCCAGCTATCGCGCCAAATGTGGTCCTTCTCAATGACAAATAGCTGCTTGATCCTCCCCGTTTCCTCGTTGTAGGTGGGCGGAATTCCTTTCCTGTTCTCCAGCGGGATCCATCAAATAATGGCTTGTAGAAAGACCCGGGCCGCTTCGGCATTTTTACGGTCCTGCGAGGGAGGACATTACGGAACATGAAACCTTATCGCTCGAAACGATTATCGGGAACCCTAAAACCCTGAAACCCTAAAACCTAGACGGCTTGCAAAATATCCTATATCTTCACACAGCTTACTTTCCAACGCCCCACATTTGAAATGGAATGGAAGAAGGACCATATGCATCACCAAAAATAAATGGAAAGAAAGAATGACAGAGAACTTACCGAAATGGAATGACATGAAAAGCATGAAAGGCAGGGAACTTACCGAAAAGTTCAGTCGGCGATTTCAAGGTTTTGAAGCAGCGATCGCTGACGCAGAGCTTGGACTTCTTGGATATGTCGCTAGATGGCAAAAAACACAGTTCAAAAGTGTTGGAAATGGTGCCGCCACACAAAACTTTGCCATGCCTGGTTTAGGGTTTCACGTTGATGGTGATGGTGATGGTGATGATGATTATTGCCTACGCTGCCTAATCCGAGTAGCCTGGACCTACAATCTGAGGGAATGTAGGCGATAAGCTTGGATTGCTTCTTCTTCGAATCGCGCATCCGAAGAACCTTCAGACCGTGTTTCTTCAGGTAGTCTACATGCGGGCCAAATCTAAACACGGCATCAAGGTCTTCTCATGCATGCCAGGAGGTTTCTTTCTCCCTTGACACCCCCATTTCCTCCCTGCTCCTCTGTTATCGGCAACGGTTGGTGGCGTCGTCTCGCTAGATTTTCCATTAGACCTGACCTATATGGAGAGATTGAGATCAAGAAACTCCATTCACGCACAGACAAGCACTCCCCTTCTTGTACAATGATGGTGCGAAAGACGGCGCCGAACGAAAATGATGTGGATGACATTTCGTGCCGGCAGCCGCCGAGAAGGACGGGTCATTCTGGAGTACACGTGGCGGGGCGAGAAGGGTATTTTGGTGATGCGAAGAAGGTGGGGGAGAAGGGGCTATCGGCGAGAATGCCGACAAGGGATACGGGCAGCGCGAAAAAAATGTGGGCAAGAGTGGACGTTATCGTGGGAAGAAATGCGAAAAGGCGCTTGGGGAGAAGGCCCCCCTCTTCGCTGTGTCAGAGCACCTCCTCCGCAGGCTCCCATCCTGGCAGACCTGTCAGGTTTGGTGGGTCTGGAAGAAGGTGCTCCCCCACCGCGCTGGTCGGGGCCGCCAAACCGGTCAGGCAGGATGGAGGGAGTTGGGAGCAAGCCTGGAAAAGGAGAGAATATGGCAGGGGACTGAAAATTTCACCGGGGCTAGGCCACCAATTTGGTTCTAGCACGTGGTGGAGCAACAATGGCTGTGGGAGTGGCTGCCACTGACAGTCCATTCACTGACGCATTTTTGCATGGACCCACAGTAGGGCTTTTATTATGAGAGCCAGGTTTCCAGGCCGGATAACCTTGCTCCCGGCTGGCGCTGCGCTAGGCGCCCTGCAGCCCAACGATGGGGCAGGGTTCAGGGCCAAAACCCAGGGTAGTCTCCACAGGGCTGGCGCATCCCTGGTGGAGGTGCTCTCAGGCCTAAAATTAGGCCCTGACACCACAAACCCGGATTGACTGTAGTGACTGGGCTCCTTGCATCTACAGTTTGTACCATATTTAGGCAGCGCCGGATATTCGTTCAATCAACTTCGTCGTACGAGTTGTCTGCACCATTATGATTGAAGGGACCATCATAATAACAGATTCGTTGCCCTTCACGGAAGCATACCGCACAGTTGACGGCAAGTGGAGGTAAACAAGAAAAGCACTCGTCAAGTGACATAAGTGAAAGTCTGTCCAGACCGGAACAATAACTCACTCTGATGAACTTTCTCGGTAGACACTACGGTTTTTGGCGGCTTGTGCCGACAACGAGGGTCGAGGAAGGAAACTAACCTCGCCCACAAGTACATCCAGTTACCAGTATACATCCAGCTTCCTCTCACGAGCACTGACCACCTGAGTCTTGAGGACAGATTATGCCTGAGACGAATCGGACGCTTAGAAATTCAGTGTCCAGTGTACGCTCATTCTCATTGTCGAATTAGTTGCATTCCATTAGAGATAGTTTCTGATTGCATTACATGCCACCTTTCAAGTTTCTAGAGTGCTGAGAGAGTTGTGAAGTCAATATTCGTGTTGTGAGGCTACGTCAGTAAACCAGCGAGCAACATGAGTTATCCGACGCGTCTTGATGCGCGATTAGTAGTGGGGCTTGACTTCGGAACAACGTTCTCGGGGTTTGCATACGCACACAAATCCGACGCCGAGGATGTGCTCGTGCACCACGAGTGGCCTGGGTTCACGGAGGCGAGCGGGAAGCCCTATTGTAAGACGAAGACGGCGCTGTACTACAAACCTGCAGGGCGTGGGCAGTGGAAGTCCGATTCGTGGGGATGGCAGGCTCAACTGCACTTCACGCGAGATTCGGACCACGCGCAACGAAACAAGACCGGAAATCACACGGTGGGAGTGCTCGTCACCAGGTTCAAGCTCCACCTGGCTGACAAAGACGCGGGGCCCTTGTCGGTTGCGCCCCTACCGCGAGGCCTGACCGTCAAGCAGGTCATCACGGACTATCTCCGGGAGATCGGGACGTTCATCATCGATCATCTGCAGCTGAAGTACGGAACCCATCTCAGCATGGCGGAAATTCAGTGGTGCGTGACGGTGCCGTCTATCTGGGGCGACAAAGCAAAGCAGCAAATGAAGAGCTTCATGGAGGGTGCGGGGCTGGTGAATGGCGCGCGGGGCAGCCCGCACCCCGTGGTCATCGTCCTGGAGCCGGAAGCCGTCGCAATCTACTGTCTGAAGAAGTTCAAGAGCGACGCTTTCAGGCTCAACCAGGAGAGCGTCGACTTCACGCTCAACCAGGGGGACAGGTTCTTGGTGGTCGACATCGGCGGGGGCACCTCTGACATTGTGGTGCATAAGAAGACGAACTCGTCAGGCAACCTGAAAGTGGAGGAAGTGACTGCAAGCACTGGCGGCCTCTGCGGCGGCTCCTATGTCGACCAGGCGTTCCTGAAGTTCCTGGCCTCGAAAATTGGCTGCCTAGAGAGGTTCCTCGAGGAATACCCCAAGGTGAAAATCCAGCTCCAGACGTGGTGGGAAAACGCCAAGAGCACGTTCGAAGGCCGCGACCCGGACCAAGTCTTCAACCTCGAGCTGTCCTCTAAGCTCTCCATCGCGTGGGAAAAGCACGACACCGAGGGGTTCCACGACAGCGACTACGGTGAAGTGGAGGTCACCCACGACGATATGGTGCGCATCTTCTCCGGCGTCGTGGACGACAACATCGCCCTCATCAACGCCCAGCTCGAGCAGGCCCCGGACATCAAGTATATCATGGTTGTCGGTGGGTTCGCCGCGTCCAAGTACCTGATGGCCATGATCAAGGCCGCGTTTGAACCTCGCATCACGGTGCTGAGCCCCAACGACCCCGGCCGCGCCATCTGCGACGGCGCCGTTACTGCCGGCTTCTTCCTTGACAACCTGCTGGCGCGCGTCTCCCGGAAGACGTACGGCATCCAGGTCTGCTCCGACTTCCGGAGTGGTGTCGACGCCGAAAGCTCCGCGGAGTATCTAGACGGCGTCAAGAAATGTGTGACCAAGTTCTCGGTGTTCGTTAAGGTCGGGACAAAGGTCGAGATGGACCACTCCGTCGAGGAGTACTTCTGGCCTGCCACGAAGAACGCCATGGTGCTCAGTATCAAAGTTCACAGCTCCCTGTTGCCCACTCCCGTCTACACCACCGATAGTGGTGTCACTATGGAAGGGAAGTTTGACGTCGACATCTCGTCCAGTTTGAACATGGCCAAAGACGATCGCAAGATCAGGGTGTCCATGTACTTTGGCCACACCAGTATCGAAGTCAAGGCCCAGCCTTCTCATTTGATTGGCAGCGGGACCGGCACCAGCATCTTGCCTGTCAAGTTCAACTGGGCGTGACCAGTACTGATTTTGGTAGTTAGTGTTAAAATTTCTCCACCACACAACTCTAATTATGTTTCAATAGAAGAATAGTGTTACACTTTAATCAGAAGATTGCTTCAATCACTTTTTGTACACTAACTTTGTTATTTCTCAATTATCTTTAATGATAACAGTAAATGTAAACGTAGTAAAACTCCAAAATTCTCGGTCTTCAAGGTCGGGACCAAGGTCAAGATGGACTACGTCCCCGTGGAGGAGTACTTCTGGCCTGCCACTAAGAATGCCATGGTGCTCGGTATCGAAGTTCACAACTCCCTGTTGCGCACTCCTACCTACACCACCGACAGTGGTGTCACTTAGAAAGGGAAGTTCGACGTCGAAATCTCGTCCAGTTTGAAGATGGCCAAAGGCGATCGCGAGATCAGGGTGTCCATGTTCTTTGTTGACTCCAGTATCGAAGTCAAGGCCTTCTCATTTGATCGGCAGCGGGACCGGCACCAGCATGTTGTCTATTTACTTCGACTGGGCCTGAGTTCACTGATTTTGGTAGTTAGTATTCACCACACAACTCAAATTATGTTTCTCTAGGGATTTAGTATTACACTTCAATCACAAGATCTCTTCAATCATTTTTGTACACTTTGTAGTAATTTGTTCTTTCTCAATTTTCTACAAATTATTTCCTCATTGATAACATTGAATGTAAAACTCCAAAGTTACCATTCTTTGCATTTAGTGTTCATGTTGACATCTACACTAAAGATCAAAAGAAGAAGAATGCCAGTCTCGGAGGGAGCCGGCGTGAATAAAGTGTCTATTCGTTCCACTACTAAGACCGTGCCCACCTGGACAAGGAATTAGCAAGCTGGGACTACTTCCCCCTCTCGAGGGTAGACACTATGCAACAAGTAACCACAAACCGAAAACCATAGAAATTAAGAAAAGGTAATTTCATGGGGTGTCTTGAATATCAGGGAGGGCTTGGTTGTTTTCAATTTTGCATTTATGTAGAAGGATGGACATAGCGTGTTGTATGGCGATGATGTTAATATTCTTGAAAGTGTTTGTAATTGTATTGATGGGAATTTTAAAGATATCCGCTAGGACTTTTATAGATGGGATAAGGTGGTGGCGCGAGCGCCGGCTGTGATTACCATAAGGGGGTCTACTTTCCAGCCAAGGGCAGTGATGTCATCTATGACGGGTTGGTATTTATTGATTTTGTTTTCGATTGTTACAGGGGAAAATCTATCATTACAATATGTAAATTCGATGAATTGAATGGTATAGTTTTGGTTTATGTGGTCGGGTGGGGGTCATTGTATGGGAGGCCTCTAATACAGAGTATGTCTGGTTTGAGTCGGGCATTGCAATGGCATCGTTGGGTTTCACATGTACATGGGAGTAGCCATGGTGGGACCGTGTTTTCTTGTGGATTGTTGTTAAAGGTGCCGGCATTCATGAGGATAAAACATCTAGATTTGCTATGGGAGGTGATTAATTTGCGGATTTCCCATACGGCTTTGTTATGTCTTTTGACAATTAGGGAGTGTATGTGGTGGTTTTGACATTTAAGTAGAACATGTAGCCATGTGTTGGGGTCCGTGGATGTGCATATTGGGCATGTTATGGATGGGAATCTTTCTATTCCAAAGAAGAGTTGTTTTCGGGCGTTTCCCATGTATTGTCTGGTACGGAATTTAATAAGGCATGTTATTTGTGGGTCGGTGATGATTGGATTTTTTCAAAAATTTGTAGAGAGTTCATTGTCGATATTGTTGTTGTTAGTCCACTTTTCTATGTTAGGGAAGTTATCTGAGATTGTGTCAAGGTTATTATATAGATCTTGTTTTTGTAGGTATTTGTTCAAAAATCTAATCAGGCCTCTATTGGGGGTGTCTTCTTTGGAGGGCCAATCTTCTTTTTGGAAGTAGTATGGGGTGGCGTGGGCATGTTTGTGTGGGTCTTTGGCATTTTTGTATGATTTTTCCCGACCCTCTTTTGCAAGTTTATCCGCTTGTTCGTTACCATCAATATTGGCGTGGGCTCGAACTTTGTGGATGGTTGTGATTTGTCTTCGTTTTAGTATCATTTGTACCATATATTTTAGTATGATTTGGTCGGGGTGGCTATTGTGGAGGGTAGGATGTGTAATTTGGGAGTTTAATAAGTAAAGTGCGTTAATGCAGTCTGTAAAAATGTGTATTGGTTCATTGTTGTATTTTGTTGTAACAATCTCTAGTGTTTTGTGGATGGCCATGAGTTCTGCTCTGAGGATGTTTTGTAGTCCATGGAGTCTTTTGGGTAGTTTGATTTCTTTCGTAGGATTATATATTCCATAACCGGCTTTTTCTCTGCGCCGATTATCTGGACTGATCTGTTCTGGTGGTTTGAAGGAACCATCTGTTTAGTAGCTATATGGGGGGTCAAATTTTGGTGCGGTGTTAGTTTGGTAGTCCGGGAGGGGTGGAAGTGGGAAAATGTGATCTAATGTGTTGTTATTGTAGTTTAGTTTTGACCATTTTTTGTTTTTATTGACTAATGTTTGTATAGGTGTTGGTGGGACTGTCTTTGTATGTATCCGGTTTATGTTAAGAATTCTTGCTATGGAGGTGAGTTCGGCAGGTTGATCTATGGTGCCAAGGATTTGGTTTTGGTGGTGGACACATATTATTTGTAATGTAGATGGTTCAATTCTGGGCTTTTTTAGCTCGGGTGGTATAGTAGGTTCTTCGTAATAAATTGAGTCTGCTTCAAATATTGCAAGGATGTGGGAGTCTGCAAATGGGCTTGACTGGGGATTAAAGTTTTGGTACCAATTTTTGTCTGGGGTGATAATGAGTGTAGATGTGTGTTGTGGGTCGTTTTCCGCAGCGAGGCGGGCCCAATGTAGTGTTTGTTGAGTTTCTTCTTCATTGTGGGGGTGAGCTATACCATTTCCGACCCATTTATAGTCAAATATTTTTCCCAGGGAGCCAAATATTTTATCTCTTTCAAAGGGTGAGTAGAAATTTTTTAATTTGGTGGAACATGTGACGGGGGAAGAGAAGTATGATTGTTCGATGTTAAAGGATGAAATTAACGAGTCTAGAATAGATGTGGGTATTGTGTATTGTGCATTTTTTAGGGGGTTATTTTTTGGAATGCGGTATTTATATCTTTGGTATAGCCAAATTAATTCGGTTTCAAATGGTTGGGTAGTTGGTTCAATGTTTGTAGGGGTTTTTAGTTTCATATTGTATTGATTCCATAGCCATCGAAGTCTAGTATTGGGGATAGTGTGTAAATGTCGGCCATTTGCTTCATATAGATGGGCTTGATTGTTCTCTATTTTTATTGTGTTCGAGGTTGTGGTAATATCTTTTTTGGTTTACATTCTGTTGTATAGATGTTAAGGAGTGGGGTGATTATAGGTGGGGTTACAGATCTTGAGTCTTGTAGTTGTTCTTGGGGGTGGTGTGCTTGAATGATTTCTGAGTAGAAATTATCTTTGATTTTTTGATAGTATTGTTTTAGCTTTTCGGTGTTGAATGTGGAGGTATTACAGTCGTGTCTTGGAAAAAAGTGTCTTTGAAGGAGCCATTTGTTGAATGTATTGTTGTTGTGTTGCCATTGGCAAAGGTATTTTGTATAGGTATTTTGTATTCTATTGGCATCTTTTTGTTGTATGTATTTGTGGCGTATGATGTTATGAACAGGGTATGTGGTGGGATTTTTGGTGGTGTATGTTGGGGGGGAGGGTGGTATGGGTATGAGGGGTTGGGAGGATGGATTGGTGGTAGGGTGGTTCTTGGGAGGATGTTGTTGTTGATGGTGATGAATGGGTCTTGGAGTATGTAGGAGTGTGGGTGTATGTTACAAGGGATATCGCATGTAGTTGGGCATGTTGGATGGCAAAAAAGTTGTTTGGCAACATCTAGGGCACTCTTGATTAGTTTGGATGGGGTGAAGTGGAAGGTTTTGAAGTCCTCGTTATTCATGATGTGTGTGCCGTTTGGTAGAGTGATTTGTTTTAGTTCAAAAATGTTTTTTGAGAGGAGTTTTTGTAAAAGTTTTTGGAAGAGTTGGGCGTTGAGTGTATTATGGTTGCGTGTTTCTTGTCGCCATACTATTTCTAATGATGTTTGATCTAATAGGAAATTTGGAAGAGTACTTTTAAGGTGAACTTTAGCTTCGTGTTTTAATAAGAAAAATGTACGGGTTATAGGTGATCTTATACAATCCATTTTTTAAATTCTGGGTATATTTTTGGCACCACCATATTGAGCAAGAACGTATTGTGTTAGTCCATTATATATTTTCCCGAGCCTACCTTTGTCATTTAGAGCATTTTGTAGTTGTTCCCCGATACATCTTAGATAGGCATTTTTTAGGGAGAAAGCTTCAAGTCCAAATAGGTTATGTGGGAGTTGGGTTATTGCATTTGATATGCATTTTGGCATACCACAAATGGTTTTTTATATGGCTATAATTTTTTGGTCAAGTTTTTTAATGGCTGGCATAGAGTATGGTACAACGTAGAAGCTATATGCTACCCCTGGGCATAGTACGGTGTCAACCATTTTAATTTTTTGTTTCATAGTGGCCGGACATGTTGTAAGTTCTTTGCATTGTTTAGTGAGTTTTGTGGTTGTAGTGTGAATTTGGATTTTCCATTTTAGAGAGGGAACAAGATTTGTGCCTAGATAAACATATGGTTCGTTTTGGTGTCGTATGGGGATTGGTTGACCGCGGTAGTTGATGTTGGAAGCTTGCATTAGGGCTTTAAATGTGGTTGGATTCAATTTTGATTTGTTTGGACATCCTGTAGCCGCACATTTTGGGACGCCTACGTCCATACCAGTCCATTTACAGTATCTGTCGATTTTATCAATCTGCGTTTGTAATGATTTTATTTTGTTAGTTATTGTAGCAAGATCATCGGCGTAGGCGGCAGAGTTTATAATGATTTGTGATGTACCAAAGGTGTATCCGTTATTGCCTCGCTCTAGCCATCTAAGTAGTGGTTCTAAAAATATGATGAATAAGTATGGACTCAGGGTGTCTCCTTGTATAGTGCTTCTATGAATGGGGATGGGTTTAGTTTGACCAAAGTGCTCACCGATGTAGTCAGTAGATGATTGAGAATAGATATTTCCAATTAGTGCAATTACATCTTTTGGGTATCCAATATCAGTCATTATTGCTAATAATCAGGCGTGGTCTATAGAGCCAAAAGCGTTTTTGAAGTCAACATATAGAATGTATATGTCTTGATTTGTGAATCGTGCGTCTTCTAGTGCCGCTATTATAGTTTGTATTTGTCTAAAGGTACTTCTCTCTGCTCTAAATCCTTCTTGACTATCGTGCAGGATTTTAAACTTTTCACCATATGAGGATAATATTGAGATAAGTGTACTGGTGTAGAGTTTATATATTGTATTGGCTAATGCTATTGGTCTATGATTTGGTAGTATTGAGGGATCTCCTTTTTTGTATAGTAAAATTGTTGCACTTGATTTTCATGAGGTTGGTATTTATTTTTGTTTATAGCAATGAGAGAAAAATAGAAATATTAATCTGTGAAATCTTGGGGGCATGTTCTTGAGTATTGAGTTTGGTATGCGGTCTGGTCCTAGGGCTTTGTTATTTCCAAGATTGCGTAGGCATGTATCGTATATGGCTCTGTTGAAGTATGTGTGTAGCGGAGTTTCCGGGTCGCCTCGTTTGTCTAAGGTAGAACCATCTAGATCATGCCATGGGTATTGGCGTACTGCACATGTGCATTCAATTGGGTGTTGTGGTTGGTAGTTACATGTTGGTAATGTGGGTCTATTGTTTTTTGTCTGTTGTTTGAATATTTCGTTTGCGATGTCTTCTGGACTAGTTAGGATGTTATTATATTGGTCAATGATACAATCTAGTGGTGGGGATTCAGAGTTTTTAAAAACTTTTTTATTTATTTTCTTAGGGCTAGTTT
This sequence comes from Bryoerythrophyllum caledonicum, assembly GCA_963971425.1. NCBI lineage: Eukaryota > Viridiplantae > Streptophyta > Bryopsida > Pottiales > Pottiaceae > Bryoerythrophyllum > Bryoerythrophyllum caledonicum. Next base: position 30,420,324 of record OZ020519.1, on the reverse strand, counting down.
CATATAGTTGTCTATATTTTGAGATGGCTTTTTTAATATTGTCTTTTGAGTATTTTGTAGTTACTTTTTGTGCTTGTATATTGGCATTTTTTGCGATTAGTGCAATGTCTGTTATCCATGTGTCATGGGGTAGGTTTGGGGGAGGTGGGGCGGAAATTTGGGTATGTTGTAAAGTTAGTAATTCATTACATATGGGATGATTACGCCATTGTAGGTTATTTTTTACGATTCTAATTGTTTTACGTATTGTATAGTATGTGGTTAAGTGTTGTTTCCATATTTTTGAGAGCTTTCAGGATAAATGGCCACCTTGTTGTGCTGTACGGTTTGTCATTTTTGTATTGGTTGGGCTTTGCAAGTCTGTTCCAATGTATTAGAGATATTGTTTATAATTGTATCTAGAGTGTGACATGTTTCGTGCCATTGTGTTTGAGAGAGTTGATTATTATTGTCAAGGATGTTTATGAGAGAGTCAATTGATATAGAATTTTCTTCGAAGAACTTTGTGTTGAATTTTTCTAATTTATCTTTTGGGATGGGGTTAAGTATGCATTGAGTAGTATTGTTTGCGGTTATGGGTGTACAACTTATTAGTATGTTATTTGGGATGTTGAGCTGTATTGGCGAGTGGTCTGAGTTGAGAATAATGTCTTTGTTTGTTGTGGAAGTGTATTGTATACTGTTATTTGTATTTATATAAAAGCCATCTATTAGGCTCCAATCATTATAGTTGTAGCTGCCTTGTCTGGAGTATTGTGTATCAGTGTTTATATAGGTGAAGTTTAGGTTTTCTGTGAAGTGGCGCCATTGATAGTCTATGGTTTGAGGTGGTGTGCTATGATTTCCGTTTTGTCTACCAATTAGTGCTATGTCTCTGTTGAAATCTCCACATAACAGGTAAGTATGATTAGGGTTTTGATTTAGTTGGGATGTGATAGTGTTTTGTATATCTATAATAAATCTAGTGTCTTCGGGGTGAGATGGCATATACATGTGAAAAATTATCCATGGTTGTAATTGTTGGTTAGTAATTCTAATTATTTGAAGATAGGGGGATATGTTCATTGGAGTACGAATTTTTTTGATGTTGCCCGGGAAGGCATATTTTTTGTGTACTAGTGTAAGTAGGCCTCCTCGTCCTGGTGTATATGGTCGTTGTTGTTTAATACATCTGGTTAGTGTATGCGTGTTATTAAGAATTAGTTTATAGTCTTGGAATATGTTTTGTATGTATTTGGTAGATTTTGTGGCGGATATTTTTGTTTCTTGAATGACTATAAGGGCCGGTGGTGTTTCTGCATATGTGGCCAAAGTTTGTAAGTTGGGGAGAGCGGTGTTTAGAGATGATGCATTCCATGTGATGATGTTTGTATGTTCGTTGTTTGTGTTAGTGTTTTGGTTCGGTGGGGGGGGAAAGAAGGGGGAGGGGGTGGGTGTGTGTATTCTACTATGGGGTCAAAACATTTTAGTGTTTCATTAATTAAATTATTAGGGAGGTAGGGGAATTTTTGTTTTATTGTGTTGTTTGGGGCGGGTGCGGTTTGACTAAATATAAAGTCGTATAATTCTTTATGTATTGAGTTTTGTGAGCCCCCAAAACGGCTCCCGAGGATGAATGGACCGCACATCAATTGTGTTAGGTTCAACTAGTAGTTGAAGTGGGAAATCCAATAGGATTAACCCATGATTTTTTATCAACATGGCTAAATGGCCTTTCCGTTCACTAATTCCTTGAATAGGAGCCACTTCATGGCGACCAGGAATTTTATTAAGTTAAACAAAAAAAATAAATAGGGAAGGAAAAAATGAAGAGAAGACTAGAGAGGGAAAAAAGAAAACAAAAGCAAAATCAATAGGAAAGGAAGAAAGTAAAGTGGTGGGGAAAACCACGGGGGAAAATTAGGTGAAGTAGAAAAAAAGAAGAAAGGGGTCCAAAAGAAGTGGGAACCGCCCTCACAATCACTTGGTAACTTAATCCTAACCCCAAGCAAGGGGAATTCAATTTAGGTAGATTAAATTAGATCTAGCACCTTTGGACATTAGCTAATAGCTCACTTATTGAGATCATGCACACCCATGTGGCATAGAGTCACTGTTTAGATTTAGATATTCCTTGGTTAGTGGGACACCCACTCTTGTTAAATGCAACGGTGGCACGGAATTAGTAGATATAGGTTTAATAGGCTTTGTAAGAATGAAGCCATTAATGGAAGAAGGCCAAAGGCGGCGGGGAACTTCTTTGGGAAATCAAGGAGAACAATTGGCTGGGGGGTTACCCCTGGAGAGGTCGCATTCGGTTGTGTGTGTGAATAGGAAAAGAGAGAAACAGGGAGTGTAGAGAGGGGTGCGAGGAGAGAAACAGAGGACAGAGAGCCGGAAGCCCCGGCCACAGGAAGTGCGAATTAGACAAAGAAGAGGATCACGAAGAAGAGGACCAGCACCCGAAGAAGAGGACCAGCACACGAAGAAGAGGATCACAAAGAAAGGGACCAGCACACGAAGAAGATGACCAGTACACAAAGAAGAGGATCACGAAGAACAGGACCAGTACACGAAGAAGAGGATCACGAAGAAGAGGACCAGCACACGAAGAAGAGGATCACGAAGAAGAGGACCAGCACACGAAAAAGAGGACCAACACACGAAAAAGAGGATCACGAAGAAGAGGACCAGCACACGAAGAAGAGTATCACGAAGAAGAGGACCAACACACGAAGAAGAGGACCAGCACACAAAAAAGAGGATCACGAAGAAGAGGACGAGCACACGAAGAGGAGGACCAGCACCTAAAGAAGAGGATCACGAAGAAGGGGACCACCATACGAAGAAGAGGACCAGCGTACGAAGAAGAGCACCAGCACAAGAAGAAGAGGATCACGAAGAAGAGGACCAGCACACGAAGAAGAGGATCACGAAGAAGGGGACCAACACACGAAGAAGAGGATCACGATGAAGAGGACCAGCACACGAAGAAGAGAATCACGAAGAAGAGGACCAGCACAGGAAGAAGAGGATCACGAAGAAGAGGACCAACACACGAAGAAGAGGACCAGCACACAAAAAAGAGGATCACGAAGAAGAGGACGAGCACACGAAGAGGAGGACCAGCACCTAAAGAAGAGGATCACGAAGAAGGGGACCACCATACGAAGAAGAGGACCAGCGTACGAAGAAGAGCACCAGCACAAGAAGAAGAGGATCACGAAGAAGAGGACCAGCACACGAAGAAGAGGATCACGAAGAAGGGGACCAACACACGAAGAAGAGGATCACGATGAAGAGGACCAGCACACGAAGAAGAGAATCACGAAGAAGAGGACCAGCACAGGAAGAAGAGGATCACGAAGAAGAGGACCAACACACGAAGAAGAGGCCCAGCACACAAAGAAGAGGATCACGAAGAAGAGGACGAGCACACGAAGAGGAGGACCAGCACACGAAGAAGAGGATCACGAAGAAGAGGACCAGCACACGAAGAAGAGGACCAGCACACGAAGAAAAGGATCACGAAGAAGGAGACCAGCACACGAAGAAGAGGACCAGCACACGAAGAAGAGGATCACGAAGAAGAGGACCAGCACACAAAGAAGAGGACCAGCACACGAAGAAGAGGACCAACACACGCAGAAGAGGACCAGCACACAAAGAAGAGGATCACGAAGAAGGGGACCAGCACACGAAGAAGAGAATCACGAAGAAGAGGACCACCACACGAAGAACAGGACCAACACACGAAGAAGAGGATCACGAAGAAGGGGACCAGCACACGAAGAAGAGGATCACGAAGAAGGGGACGAGCACACGAAGAAGAGGACCAGCACCCAAAGAAGAGGATCACAAAGAAGAGGACTAGCACACGAAGAAGAGGATCACGAAGAAGGGGACCAGCACACGAAGAAGAGGATCACGAAGAAGGGGACCAGCACACGAAGAAGAGGATCACGAAGAAGAGGACCAGCACACGAAGAAGAGTATCACGAAGAAGAGGACCAACACACGAAGAAGAGGACCAGCACACAAAAAAGAGGATCACGAAGAAGAGGACGAGTACACGAAGAGGAGGACCAGCACCTAAAGAAGAGGATCACGAAGAAGGGGACGAGCATACGAAGAAGAGGACCAGCGTACGAAGAAGAGCACCAGCACAAGAAGAAGAGGATCACGAAGAAGAGGACCAGCACACGAAGAAGAGGATCACGAAGAAGGGGACCAACACACGAAGAAGAGGATCACGATGAAGAGGACCAGCACACGAAGAAGAGAATCACGAAGAAGAGGACCAGCACAGGAAGAAGAGGATCACGAAGAAGAGGACCAACACACGAAGAAGAGGCCCAGCACACAAAGAAGAGGATCACGAAGAAGAGGACGAGCACACGAAGAGGAGGACCAGCACACGAAGAAGAGGACCAGCACACGAAGAAGAGGATCACGAAGAAGAAGACCATCACACGAAGAAGAGGACCAGCACACGAAAAAGAGGATCACGAAGAAGAGGACGAGCACACGAAGAAGAGGACCAGCACCCAAAGAAGAGGATCACAAAGAAGAGGACCAGCACACGAAGAAGAGGATCACAAAGAAGGGGACCAACACAGGAAGAAGAGGATCACAAAGAAGAGGACCAGCACACGAAGAAGAGGATCTCGAGGAAGAGGACCATCACACAAAGAAGAGGACCACCGAAGAAGAGGATGAGATCCTGAAGAAGAGGATTTGCACACGAAGAAGAGGACGAGATCACGATGAAGAGGACCAGCACAAGAAAAAAAGGATCACGAAGAAGGGGACGAGCACACGATGAAGAGGACCAGCACCCAAAGAAGTAAATCACGAAAAAGACGACCAGCACACGAAGAAGAGGACCAGCACACGAAGATTTGGACCAGCACACGAAGAAGAGGACCAGCACACGAAGAAGAGGACCAACACACGAAGAAGACGATCACGAAGAAGAGGACCAACACACGAAGAAGAGGATCACGAAAAAGAGGACCAGCACACGAAGAAGAGGACGGGCACACGAAGAAGAGGATCACTAAAAAGAGGACCAGCACACGAAGAAGAGGACGAGCACACGAAGAAGAGGATCACTAAAAAGAGGACCAGCACACGAAGAAGACGATCACGAAAAAGAGGACCAGCACACGAAGAAGAGAACCAGCACACAAAGAAGAGGATCACGAAGAAGGGGCCAGCACACGAAGAAGAGAATTACGAAGAAGAGGACCAGCACACGATGAAGAGGATCACAAAGAAGAGGACCAGCACACGAAGAAGAGGATCACGAAGAAGAGGACGAGCACACGAAGAAGAGGACCAACACACGAAAAAGAAGATCACCAAGAAGAGGACCAACACACGAAGAAGAGGACCAACACACAAAGAAGAGGATCACGAAGAAGAGGACGAGCACACGAAGAGGAGGACCAGCACACGAAGAAGAGGATCACGAAGAAGAGGACCAGCACACAAAGAAGAGGACCAGCACACGAAGAAAAAGATCACGAAGAAGGGGACCAGCACACGAAGAAGAGGACCAGCACACGAAGAAGAGGACCAACACACGAAGAAGAGGACCAGCACACAAAGAAGAGGATCAGGAAGAAGAGGACGAGCACACGAAAAGGAGGACCAGCACACGAAGATGAAGATCACGAAGAAGAGGACCAGCACACGAAGAAGAGGACCAGCAGACGAAGAAGAGGATCACGAAGAAGGGGACCAGCACACGAAGAAGATGATCACGAAGAAGAGGACCAACACACGAAGAAGAGGCCCAGCACACCAAGAAGAGGACCAACACACGAAGAACAGGACCAACACATGAAGAAGAGGACCAGCACATGAAGAAGAGGATCACGAAGAAGAGGACCGGCACACGAAGAAGAGGATCATGAAAAAGAGCACGAGCACACAAAGAAGAGGTCCAGCACACTAAGAAGAGGACTAGCACACGAAGAAGAGGATCACAAAGAAGAGGACCAGCACACGAAGAAGAGGACCAGCAGATGAAGAAGACGATCACGAGGATGGGGACCAGCACACGAAGAAGAGAATCACGAAGAAGAGGACCAGCACACGAAGAAGAGGATCTCGATGAAGACTACCTGCACACGAAGAAGAGGACCAACACACGAAAAAGAGGATCACGAAGAAGAGCACCAACACACAAAGAAGAGGACCAGCACACAAAGAAGAGGATCACAAAGAAGAGGACGAGCACACGAAGAGGAGGACCAGCACACGAAGAAGAGGATCACAAAGAAGAGGACCAGCAGACGAAGAAGAGGACCAGCACACGAAGAAGAGGATCACGATCAAGAGGACCAGTACACGAAGAAGAGGATCACGAAGAAGAGGTCCAGCTCACTAAGAAGAGGATCACGAAGAAGAGGTCCAGCTCACTAAGAAGAGGATCACGAAGAAGAGGACCATCACACGAAGAAGAGAATCACGATGAAGAGGACCAGTACCCGAAAAAGAGGACCAACACACGAAGAAGAGGATCACGAAGAAGGGGACCAGCACACGAAGAAGAGGACCAGCACACGAAGAAGAGGATCACGATGAAGAGGACTAGTACCCGAAGAAGAGGACCAACACACGAAGAAGAGGATCACGAAGAAGGGGACCAGCACACGAAGAAGAGAATCACGATGAAGAGGACCAGCACACGAAGAGGATCACGAAGAAGAGGACCAGCACACGGAGAAGAGGATCACGAAGAAGAAGACCATGACAAGAAGAAGAGGACCAGCACACGAAAAAGAGGATCACGAAGAAGGGGACCAGCACACGAAGAAAAGGACCAGCACCCAAAGAAGCGGATCACGAAGAAGAGGACTTGCACACGAAGAAGAGGACCAGCACACGAAGAAGACGATCACGAAAAAGAGGACCAGCACACGAAGAAGAGGACCAGCACACGAAAAAGAGGACCAGCACACGAAGAAGAGAATCACGAAGAAGGGGACCAGCACACGAAGAAGAGAATCACGAAGAAAGGGACCAGCACACGAAGAAGAGAATCACGAAGAAGAGGACCAGCACACGAAGAAGAGGATCACGAAGAAGAGGACCAGCACACGAAGATGAGGACCAACACACGAAAAAGAGGATCACGAAGAAAAGGACCAACACACGAAGAAGAGGACCAGCACACAAGGAAGAGGATCACGAAGAAGACGACGAGCAGACGAAGAGGAGGACCAGCACACGAAGAAGAGGATCATGAAGAAGAGGATCAGCACACGGAGAAGAGGATCACGAAGAAGGGGACCAGCACACGATGAAGAGGACCAGCACACGTAGAAGAGGATTACGAAGAGGAGGACCAGCACACGAAGAAGAGGATCACGAAGAAGAGGACCAGCACACGAAGAAGAGGACCAGCACACAAAGAAGAGAATCAGGAAGAAGAAGAGGAGCACACGAAGAGGAGGACCAGCACACGAAGAAGAGGATCTCCAAGAAGAGGACCAGCACACGAAGAAGAGGACCAGCAGACGAAGAAGAGGATCACGAAGAAGGGGACGAGCCCACGAAGAAGAGGACCAGCTGACGAAGAAGAGGATCACGAAGAAGAGGAGCGGCACACTAAGAAGAGGATCACGAAGAAGAGGACTAGCACACGAAGAAGAGAATCGCGAAGAAGATGACCAGCACACGAAGAACAGGACCAGCACACGAAGAAGAGAACCAGCACACGAAGAACAGGACCAGCACACGAAGAAGAGAACCAGCACACGAAGAAGTGGACCAGCACACGAAGAAGAGGATCACGATGAAGAGGACCAGTACCCGAAGAAGAGGACCAGCATACGAAGAAGAGGATCACGAAGAAGGGGACCAGCACACGTAGAAGAGAATCACGAAGAAGAGGACCAGCACACGAAGAGGATCACGAAGAAGAGGACCAGCACACGGAGAAGAGGATCACGAAGAAGAAGACCATGACACGAAGATGAGGAACAGCACACGAAAAAGAGGATCACGAAGAAGGGGACCAGCACACGAAGAAGAGGACCAGCACCCAAAGAAGAGGATCACGAAGAAGAGGACCAGCACACGAAGAAGAGGACCAGCACACGAAGAAGAGGATCACGAAAAAGAGGACCAGCACACGAAGAAGAGGATCACGAAAAAGAGGACCAGCACACGAAGAAGAGGACCAGCACACGAAGAAGAGAATCACAAAGAAGGGGACCAGCACACGAAGAAGAGAATCACGAAGAAAGGGACCAACACACGAAGAAGAGAATCACGAAGAAGAGGACCAGCACACGAAGAAGAGGATCACGAAGAAGAGGACCAGCACACGAAGATGAGAACCAACACACGAAATAGAGGATCACGTAGAAGAGGACCAACACACGAAGAAGAGGACCAGCAGACAAGGAAGAGGATCACGAAGAAGAGGACGAGCACACGAAGAGGAGGACCAGCATACGAAGAAGTGGATCACGAAAAAGAGGACCAACACACGAAGAAGAGGACCAGCACACGAAGAAGAGGACCAGCACACGAAGAAGAGGATCACGAAGAAGGGGCCAGCACACGAAGAAGAGAATCACGAAGAAGAGTACCAGCACATGAAGAAGAGGACCAGCACACGAAGAAGAGGACCAGCACACGAAGAAGAGGACCAGCACACGAAGAAGAGGATCACGAAGAAGAGGACCAACAAACGAAGAAGAGGATCACGAAAATGAGGATCAGCACACGAAGAAGAGGACCAGCACTCGAAGAAGAGGATCACTAAAAAGAGGACCAGCGCACGAAGAAGAGGATCACAAAAAAGAGGACCAGCACACGAAGAAGAGGACCAGCACACAAAGAAGAGGACCAGCACACGAAGAGGATCACGAAGAACGGGCCAGCACACGAAGAAGAGAATCACGAAGAAGAGGACCAGCACACGAAGAAGAGGATCACGAAGAAGAGGACCAGCACACGAAGAAGAGGACCAACACACGAAAAATTGGATCACGAAGAAGAGGACCAACACACGAAGAAGAGGACCAGCACACAAAGAAGAGGATCACGAAGAAGAGGACGAGCACACGAAGAGGAGGACCAGCACACGAAGCAGAGGATCACGAAGAAGAGGACCAGCACTCGAGGAAGAGAATCAGCACAGGAAGAAAAGGATCACAAAGAAGGGGAACAACGCACGAAGAAGAGGATCACGAAGAAGAAGACCAGCACACGAAGAGGATCACGAAGAAGAGGACCAGCACACGAAGAAGAGGATCACGAAGAAGAAGACCATCACACGAAGAAGAGGACCTGCACACGAAGAAGAGGACTAGCACACGAAGAAGAGGATCACGAAGAAGAGGACCAGCAGCCGAAGACGAGGATCACGAAGAAGGGGACCAACACAGGAAGAAGAGGATCACGGAGAAGAGGCCCACCACATGAAGAAGAGGTCCATCAAACGAAGAATAGGATCACGAAGAAGGTGACCAGCACACGAAGAAGTGGACCAGCACACGAAGAAGCGGATCACGATGAAGAGAACCAGCACACAAAGAAGAGGACCAGCACACGAAGAAGAAAATCACGAAGAAGAGGACCAGCACACGAAGAAGAGGATCACGAAGAACGGGACCAACACACGAAGAAGAGGATCACGAAGAAGAAGACCATCACACGAAGAAGAGGACCAGCACACGAAGAAGAGGATCACGAAGAAGAGGACCAGCAGACGAAGAAGAGGATCACAAAGAAGGGGACCAGCACACGAAGAAGAGGACCAGCACACAAAGAAGAGGATGACGAAGAAGAGGACGAGCACACGAAGAGGAGGACGAGCACACGATGAAGAGGATCACGAAAAAGAGGACCAGCACACGATGAAGAGGATCACGATGAAGAGGACCAGCACACATAGAAGAGAACCAGCACACGAAGAAGAGGACCAGCACACGAAGAAGACGATCACGAAGTAGAGGATCAGCACACGAAAAAGAGGACCAGCACACGAAGAAGAGGACCAGCACACGAAGAAGAGGTTCACGAAGAAGAGGACGAGCAGACGAAGAAGGGGACCAGCACACGATGAAAAGGATCACCAAGAAGAGGACCAGCACACGAAGAAGATGACCAGCGGACGATGAAGAGGATCACAAAAAAGGGGACCAGCACACGAAGAAGAGGACCAGCAGACGAAGAAGAGGATCACGAAGAAGGGGACCAGCACACGAAGAAGAGGACCAGCACACGAAGAAGAGGATCACGAAGAAGAGGACCAGCACACGAAGAAGAGGATCACAAAGAAGGGGACCAACACACGAAGAAGAGGACCAGCACACAAAGAGGATCACGATGAAGAGGACCAGCACACGAAGAAGAGGATCACGAAGAAGAAGATTATCTCACGAAGAAGAGGACCAGCACACGATGAAGAGGACCAGCACACAAAGAAGAGGATCACGAAGAAGAGGACGAGCACACGAAGAGGAGGACAAGCACACAAAGAAGAGGATCACGAAGAAGAGGACCAGCACACGAGGAAGAGGACCAGCACAGGAAGAACAGGATCACGAAGAAAGGGACCAACACACGAAGAAGAGGATCACGAAGAAAGAGACCAGCACACGAAGAGGATCACGAAGAAGAGGACCAGCACACGAGGAAGAGGACTTGCACAGGAAGAAAAGGATCACCAAGAAGGGGACCAACACACGAAGAAGAGGATCACGAAGAAGAGGACCAGCACATGAAGAGGATCACGAAGAAGAGGACCAGCACACGAAGAAGAGGATTACGAAGAAGAAGACCATCACACGAAGAAGAGGACCTGCACACGAAGAAGAGGACTAGCACACGAAGAAGAGGATCACGAAGAAGAGAGCAGCAGACGAAGACGAGGATCACGAAGTAGGGGACCAACACACGAAGAAGAGGATCACGAAGAAGAGGCCCACCACATGAAGAAGAGGACCAGCAAACGAAGAATAGGATCACGAAGAAGGGGACCAGCACACGAAGAAGTGGACCAGCACACGAAGAAGAGGATCACGATGAAGAGGACCACTACACAAAGAAGAGGACCACTACACAAAGAAGAGGACCAACACACGAAGAAGAAAATCATGAAGAAGATGACCAGCACACGAAGAAGAGGATCACTAAAAAGGGGACCAACACACGAAGAAGAGGATCACGAAGAAGAAGACCATCACACGAAGAAGAGGACCAGCACACGAAGAAGAGGATCACGAAGAAGAGGACCAGCACATGAAGAAGAGGACCAGCACACGAAGAAGAGGATCACTAAGAAGGGAACGAGCACAGGAAGAAAAGGACCAGCACACAAAGAAGAGGATGACGAAGAAGAGGACGAGCAGACGAAGAGGAGGACGAGCACACGATGAAGAGGACCGGCACACGAAGAAGAGGATCACGAAGAAGAGGACGAGCACACGATGAAGAGGACCAGCACACGAAGAAGAGGACTAGCACACGAAGAAGAGGACTTGCGAAGAAGAGGACGAGATCCTGAAGAAGAGGATCTGCACACGATGAAGAGGACGAGATCACGAAGAAGAGGATCACGAAGAAGAGGACCGGCACACGAAGAAGAGGACCGGCACATGAAGAAGAGGATCACGAAGAAGAGGACCGGCACACGATGAAGAGGACCAGCACACGATGAAGAGGACCAACACATGAAGAAGAGTATCACGAAGAAGAGGACCAGCACACGAAGAAGAGGACTAGCGAAGAAGAGGACGAGATTCTGAAGAAGAGGATCTGGACACGAAGAAGAGGACGAGATTACGAAGAAGAGGACCGGCGAAGCTAAAGGAAGGAGGGTGAATTGAATCGGATCAGGGAGCCCCTCCCTTCCCCCGGCTTATAGTCAATTCCTTGTGCTTAAAGAAACCCTAATTTTTCTATTCACACACGTCACGCGGAAGCGCTGTCAAAATTTCACTAGAATTAGGGTTACAGTCAACTCCACCTAACTAGGTGATTGCTCTATAAGGATAAGGGAACGCGTCTGGATGCTCATGAGTAGCTTAGTGTTAAGGTGAGCTTAATCATGTGAAGTATATGGGCGTGCTTGTGAATGTTTGGCTACAATTTTTGAGTAAACATATATGTTGAAGGTGCACTGCTGGTCGCTGGCTGCGAGATCGAGGGTCAAGTCAAATGAGTAATTGAAGGCTGCCATCATGTTAAGCATAAAAAACTAATAAGAATACAAAAAACAAACGTAAAAAACGGAGTCATAATCACGAAGATAATGAAGAATTAAACTTTTAACATAAGAAGAGGAGCCTGTCTGCTGGTTGCTGCTGTCAGGGTCGCACTTGGGCCTGGAACTGGTGGTTTAGGTGCTAATCAAGTTCACAAGGCGAAATTGAACCTAATGGAGCTTTAAAAGTTTGGAAACGGAGCTTTGAGGCGGAATTTACGCTTGTCTAAAGGTTGGATTCAACCTAAGGTTGGATTCAACCTAAGGTTGGATTCAACCTAAGGTTGGATTCAACCTAAGGCTGAATTCAGCCACCACATCACCAATTATTAACGAACCCTCTTAAGTGGCCACGCCTTGGGGCACCATGCTCGTTTGAATGGTTAGAGTATGTTTGCACTAGGGGCTGCATCCCATATGTAGGGTCTTGTGTTCAAGGTAAGCCACCCATTAGGGGGCGGTTTATTTGGCTCACATTTTGGTGCGTCTGCCGGGAGGAGGCGTGTTCATTGTTGATTGTGCTAATTGTTCTATCGTTGGATGTAAGGTACAAACGCAATTAGCCTTATGGTGTATGGAGGAGCATGGGGCAACTTGAGGTAAGTGCCCTACTTGCTCGTGTGTGGTGAGTGATAATTTGAATGGTGAATGTGTTTGGAATGGTTGGAGGTATTGTATATGAATGAATGCCAAGTTGTGTTTTAAGGTGGGGGTCTAGAAGGGAGTGAGGTTTTCCCGACCTTCCAACCACAAAACACTTTGTATTGGAAGGATCTCCTTCTAGGCTTGTGGCTTGAGTTGAGCAAGGGGCCTAGGGGTGAAAGGTTGAGGCCCTCCCACGGAAATCCACGAGGATTTCCAGTGAGCCCCTAGGTCAAAGGGGAAGGGTGCAAGTGCCCGGGTATGGGACAAGGGCGCCCCTTCCTTCCCCCCACGCTTGACTAACCACCAAGGTAAGAACAACTTGGTGTGACTTGAACGGTTGACTCCGATGTTGCAAGTTAACGCTATGTATGTGTGAATGAGCCACTTGGAGGGGAGTTGGAGTTGTGGACGCATCCAAGACGTAGGGGTGCTGATGGAAGGAGCGCTGCGTACGGTATGTGCACTACACCCTCTTTTTAGGACCACGAGTAGTAAATAGGACCAACTTGGATGTGGTGACCACACTAGGGTTAGAAAACCCTGATTTCCCACTTGAGCCGTGTGGAACACTTGCCTTAGAACTGCTAGGTTTGGCCAACCACGAAATTGCATGCAACGAACCTTGTGCTAACTAGTGGAGTGGCTGGAGTTGCTCTAAGGTAAGTTATCCCCCTCTAAAATATTGTATGCGACTCATGGGTTGGCCTTAGAATCGTTAGAGAGCGATTAGGTCCACGGTCGACTTCAACTAATGGTGACAGGGTGGCTGGAGATGCATCAAGGTATGTCTTCTTCACGGTGATAACATTGTATTCACACCTTGTTGCATGCCGTCCCGTAATTGTGTCGTTTTCCTCCTAGTGGGTAATGCCTAGTTCAAGGTGGTAAAAGGTGGAAGGGGGGATACCAAAGATACCGAGGAACCCCACCTTTTATCAAATTGAGATCTAGGTCAGCCCCGTAGTAAGGATCTGTACCGTGTGGTGCCAATTGGGGAACAACTTTCCAACAGGGTGATACTCGTGGAGACATTCCTCAATTTGGTTAATCTTTTGTCGTTGCCCTTGAAGGGTAGTCCTTACTGGATTCTTCTGCGGCCTCATCGAGCTAAAACTCCACCACTAAAATTGGGTCTTGGTCTTCAGTCAGTCCATCCTTGTGATAGAATTGGGAGTAGGAGTGTTGGAAACACCCACTCACTGATCGAACTAGGCCGTGCTTCGTGTAGATCCACCCACGACCTCGACAACTTCGACGGGAAGCCTTTTGGAGAACATGACTACCATCCACTACCCACTGGACCCTTTTTTTTGGACCCTAGAGTAGATGTCCCGTGCCACAAGGTCCCAAAGACCTTCCCTCACACCTCCGTGAGAACCGGCGAGTGAAAGAAGGAGTAGGTCTAGGGAACTCACCGAGGACACAGCAGAGGGATTCTTGGAGGTACAACTAGAGGCTCTACCAGCCCCCTTCCTTCCCTTTCCTCCATCTCTCCCTTCCACTTCATTCAATCCGATGAATACCACCAATACTACTAGCCCACGAAACACCCCCTCAGCCCCTACCATGGCCTCTGGAGGACCACCCCCGGTACGGCCTCCCATTAATCCCTTGGTTCAGCCAAGGGGTTTACCCATCTTAGTGCCCGAGGGTTTGCAAGCGGCGCCTATGCCACCCAATTTGCCCACTTTTAGAGGAACCAAAGATGAAGACCCCTCCGCACACGTGGAACGTTTTCTAGAGCTCCTCACGACGTGCCTCATCACCAACACTGGTTATTTCCTAGTGTGGTTCTTGTGTACTCTGAAGGACGCGCTTACGAGTGGTATAGGAATCACCCCCCTGGTACCTTTGAGGATTGGGATAGCCTCATGAGGGCCTTTTTGGAGCACTTTAGACCCGAGGTAGGTCAAAGTAATGCCCTCACAGCCCTAGCCGCGCTACGCCAAGGCCCAGGGGAGGAGATCACGACCTACATTAGGAGGTTCGAGCTGGTGGTTACAAGGTTCGTGGGGAACCTCCTCACCAATGACACCCTAACCCAATTCTTCATTCAAGGGTTCAACAATGAGGGAACCATTAGGGAGATTTTGAAGGTCCGCCCCACATCGTTAGACGCTGCCAAGGCGCAAGCAAGGCTAATAGAGCAAGTCGATCGAGACCAAGAGCGTATGTGGAGGAAGGAAGAGCACCACATCCCTAGTTTTATACCTATCCACGCCAAGGGCAAGGTACCAACCCCAGAACCTAACTCAGGAGGTCTGGCTGCCCAAGTCCCCATGTGGAACTACTATGCTCCACCCTTGAACGTTAGGCCACCAGTAGCTCTCCCCGAACTCACCTATCACGAAGAGCGGGGCACATGGAAGGAGGAAATGAAGAACGAAATCCTCCAAGGCCAACAAGGTTTTCAGGACCAATTAGCCCAACAAATCAAGGCCATGCAAGACCAAATGGCCTTGTTAATTAAAAACCAAGTCCCTAACCCCACACCCCCACCCATAGAGTCCGGTAGGCATGCTCGGGCCTATGGTGCACTCAATGTGGCCAACCGGGGCACACTAGTCCCTTCTGAACCACCCGAGCGGCGGCACCGCAGTACCGGGTCGCTCAACCCCCGTATGTACCTCCCCATAGGAATCAACCACCGGTGGCAACCAACTATGGCCCGCAAGGCTATACGCCACCAAACCAAGGTTATGAGGGGCCTTTGCGACCACGGTACGAAATCCATCACGCTTGTGGCAAGAGACACGCACCTGGGCAGTGTTGGGTCGAAAGTGGAGTAGTATGTGGTAACTGTGGGGGTAATCACCCTACCCAAGTGTGTCGACGGCCGGATAAGGTGATCCCCATGCCTTCCCCACCGGGAAACTACCCTCAGCAGGCTCAAGACCATTTGAGAGGTGCACGTAACTCCACCACCGATAATACTCTTAGGCCACCTAGCCTCTACTATGACTACAACAATAACCGCCAAAGTCAAACCTCCCCAATGGGGGTTAGTACCAAGGACGGTTACATCCCTTTGAACCAAGGGCAAAACCAAGGTGGCCAACAAGGCCAAGGTGGCCAACAAAACCATGGAGGACAACAGAACCATGGAGGCCAACAAAACCTGGGTCCACAGGATGTGCGATATGCCACGATGTCACGTGACATTGTGTCAACACACGGCCCTTCCCTCACAGAGCTCAACGTCGTTTTTCACAAAGTTAGTACAACCAAGGAAGCGAAGACTTGTGAATTGCCCGCATTGGCAGTCCAGACTCGGTCTAACCGACGGGAGTCTAAGTACTCTAGCTCCCCTCCACCCATACCAGAAGAGGGTGAGACTTCAGAGGAAGACTCACCTCACCTCTCTGACCTAAACGACACCACCAAAGAGGCGGTGGAAGGCACTAAACGGGCCAACTTGAGGTCTTCCCATGGGACACCTAGGCCACGAGCACCATTGTCCACTTTCCCAGAACCATGAGAAGGTCCACCGGTCCTTAGCCCTGAAATGAACACATTCCCACACATCGAGCAACACGTGGGAGAAGGGTCTTACGATTTATGGGCGGATTTGAGTCGTCTTAAGGCGGACATCACCATAGCCCAACTATTGGAGGTATCCCCACCCATGAGGATAGTCCTTAGGTCGGGCACCCCAGTGAAGCGGAGGCCTAAGGCAAAGGTTAGGTTGGCGGCTCGTGTAAAATCCGCACACCCCAATATCGAAGTCAAGGCAGTTCAAATTGAGGTCTCAATAGTAGATAAGGTGGTACCCAACGTACTAGTCGACGGTGGTAGTGGTTTGAACATCATGCCCCTCTCAACCATGGAGAAATTGGGTCTAGACATCACTGAACCGTCACCATACATCATCAACATGGCTAATCAAAGCTCGGAGGCACCGTTAGGCCAAATTAGTGGTTGTAAAATCACCACGGGGGGTGTAGAGTATTCCCTCACCTTCCAAGTCATTCGAATGCACTCCAACAAGGAGGCATACCCCTTGCTACTAGGTAGACCTTGGTTGCAAATTGCCAATGCCACGGTAGAATGGGGAGGGCCGAAACCCAACATCACCTACGGGCCCCCTGAGAACCCCACTACGGTCCACATCCAACCGAGTAGGCTAGGGCTATGCCATGGTTGTATGGGCTCTTCGGACGATGAGTCACAAGAGGTGTTGACAAAAGAACCCCCCAAGAGAGTGAGGTTCGCACCACACAAGGCGGTGGATAGAGTCCAACCCTTGAGGGCCAATGGGATGCCATGTAAAAGCATGGGACCGGGCCTTTATGAGTGGGTTCCCACCGGGGAATTTGTAGATTGGTTGAGGGAGCACCCCACCTCGTGCACAGATGAAGCCATATCTATGCATTTCATGCATAGTGAGCTCATTGGAAGGGAAACCGGGTTGGAGCTTAGCCTAGTTCCTCTCCTAGATGACCTAGAACCCGTAGCAGCGTTCGGACTGGATATCGATGGCACCCAAGGGACGGAGTTGGAGGTGTTAATCGATGAGGGCCCTCTCAACCCGTCTCTCCACTTTAGGAGGACATCCACCGGTATTCTAGCAAGTGGTTCAGGAGCAACGTACCCCCAAGTTCCAAATGATTGGTATAAGGGCCCTACTCAACAACCACACGTACATCACGATGATTGGAAGTTGATGGTCGTCTCTCAGGAGGGGGAAGAAGAGCGTAGGATAAAAGTGGGAGTTGGGTTAACCGAGGAGGAGATGGTCAACTGCAGGTCATTGGTGGTCGAGTTTCGGGACATCTTTGCATGGTCGTACAAGGACCTCAAGGGCATTTTCCCGGCGGTGACACAACATCACAATCCTCTTCTCCCTGGCACTACTCCCATTAGACAAAAGGAGCGGCGTATGAATCCTAACCTACAGCTCATTGTCAAAACCGAATTGGAGAAGCTACTCCAGGCGGGGTTCATTAAACCCGTGGAGATATCCGATTGGGTCTCCCCCATGGTATTGGTTAAAAAGAAAAATGGGAAGCTACGGGTGTGCATTGACTATAGGAAACTCAACCACCACACCCAAAAGGATCACTTTCCCTTGCCATTTATCAACACCATCTTGGAGGAGGTAGGTGGTCATGAGCTTTACACGTTTATGGATGGCTACTCGGGTTACAACCAAATCTCCATTGCCCCCGAGGACTACCATAAGACCGCCTTCACTACCCCGTGGGGCACATTCATCTATTTGGTCATGCCTTTTGGGCTTTGCAATGCCCCCTCCGCATTCCAGAGGGCTATGACCTATGCCTTCTCAGACCTCTTGCACAAGTCAATGACGGTGTTCATTGATGATTTTAGCACCCAGTCCACGAAGGACAAGCACCTAGCATGTGTGAGGCAAAGCTTTGAACGTTGCAGGCGCACCGGCATCGCTCTCAACCCCGAGAAGATCTTCCTCGCCGTAGAAAAGGGGGTCTTACTAGGATTCGTGGTCTCTAAGGAGGGTAGAGAGCCGGACCCCGACAAGGTGAAGGTTATAGTGGAGTTACAACCTCCCACCAATGTCAAGGAGATACTGAAAACCCTAGGGCACATAGGGTGGTATCAGGAGGTTATCCATGACTATGCCACGAAGTCCATGCCCATTACTCGACTTATCCAAAAGAATGTAAAATTCGAGTGGACCCCCAATTGCCAAGAGGCCTTCGATGTCTTGAAGGAGGAATTAACCACCTACCCGGTTTTGAGACCCCCAAATTGGGAATTACCCTTCCACATCTTTTGTGATGCCTCGGCGGTGGCTGTGGGGAGCACATTGTACCAACCGGTGGGCCTCAATGGCAAAGATCACCCCATTGCTTTCGCAAGTAGGCAATTAAACCCCGCCAAAAAGAACTATACCACCACCGAACGTGAGTGCTTGGCAATGGTCTTTTTAGTCAAAAAATTTCGCCACTACTTGTTACTCAACCCTGTAGTGTTCTACGTGGATCACATGGCCATCAAGTACCTTGTCAACAAGGCGGACTTGAGTGGTCGTTTAGCAAGGTGGGTCTTACTTTTAGAGGAGTTTGACTACACGGTGGAATACCGCCCGGGGCGGATGCACCTTCAAGCGGATCATCTCTCGCGCCTCTCCGAGGAACCTGGTGTAATCCCCATTGATGAGGCCTTGATAGACGAGGACTTGTTCAAAGTATCCTCCATTCCTTCATGGTACAACTTGGTGGCCGAATTTCTAACCACCCACCTTCTACCGGATTCATTGTCCAAAAACGAGCGTCGAAAGGTTCGCCTCCACAGCCGCCACTTTACTATCGTAGGGGGCAAATTGTACCGTCGGGGGGTTGACGGCTTGCTACGTCGATGTGTGACGTCCGTGGAAATCCCCACGATCCTCTCAGCCTGCCATGACAGTGCGTGTGGCGGACACTTCTCCGGGACCTTGACGGCCCAGAAAATCCTTCGCGCGGGTTACTATTGGCCCACATTATTCCAAGACGCCCATGAGTACACCAAGCGATGCGACGCTTGTCAACGGTATGCCCAAAATGACCTTCGAATGAGCATGCCGCTACGCGTATCCTTACCCTTGGTCCCATTTGAGAAGTGGGGCATTGACTACGTGGGGGAGGTGCATCCAAGCTCTTCTAGTGGGATGAGGCACATTGTGGTGGCAACCGAATATCTCACCAAGTGGGCCGAGGCTCAAGCCGTGAAAACCAATGATGTGAATCATGCGGCGAAGTTCTTGTTCGAGCAAATCATTACTCGGTTTGGTTGTCCCAAAATCCTCATTAGTGATAGGGGGAAACATTTTTCTGAACGAGATGATCGAAGCCATGACCACCCGGTTCAAGATCAATCATCGTAAGACCACCCCTTATCATCCTCAAACCAATGGTCACACCGAGCGGGTCAACCAAACCCTCGTGAATATTTTGAGGAAGACAGTCACCGATTCCAAGAGGGATTGGGACGTGAAGCTCCCCGCCGCATTGTGGGCTTACCGAACTACCTTCAAGGTGACCATCCATGCTACGCCCTTCTCGTTGGTATATGGCATTGAAGCCATTTTGCCAATAGAGTTCGAGATCCCTTCCCTGCGAGTGGCCGTGACCGAACGATGGTCCATGGCCACGTCCTTAGCAAACCGGTTAGAACGATTGGAGGAGCTCGATGAGAAGCCCCGATGGAGCGCCCAGAACATGGAAGCCATCCAGCATCGAAGGAAGATCGCCTTCGACAAGTGAAACAAGGCCCGGTCGTTACAGCCAGGCATGCTAGTACTCCTCCAAGATGCGAGGAGACTAGATTTCCCTGGCAAGTTCGATGCCCTGTGGTTGGGCCCATATCTTGTGAAGGAGGTTTTCCCCAACAACTCTGTTCAACTCCAAACCCTTAACGGCGAGGATTTCCCCACACGAACATCGGGCAACCGATGCAAAGAGTACAAGGTGTGAATTGCTCACAACCTTCACGATTGAACCTCCAAATTAGGGTTACAACCACCGCCATTCGGACACGAAAAGATGGAACTTGACCGTGTGCCCAGGCGCAAGAATTGGGTTCTCTGCCTCTTTGAGTTGTCCCAGATGGCCGCCATGTGTGAGCCGCCAAAACGGCTCCCGAGGATGAATGGACCGCACATCAATTGTGTTAGGTTCAACTAGTAGTTGGAGTGAGAAATCCAATAGGATTAACCCATGATTTTTGATCAACATGGCTAAATGGCCTTTCCGTTCACTAATTTCTTGAATAGGAGCCACTTCATGGCGACCACGGATTTTATTAACTTAACCAAAAAAAAAAAATAAGGAAGGAAAAAATGAAGAGAAGACTAAGGAGGGAAAAAAGAAAACAAAAGTAAAAACAATAGGAAAGGAAGAAAGTAAAGTGGTGGGGAAAACCACGGGGGAAAATTAGGTGAAGTAGAAAAGAAGAAGAAAGGGGTCCAAAAGAAGTGGGAACCGCCCTCACAATCACTTGGTAACTTAGTCCTAACCCCAAGCAAGGGGAATTCAATTTAGGTAGATTAAATTAGATCTAGCACCTTTGGACATTAGCTAATAGCTCACTTATTGAGATCATGCACACCCATGTGGCATAGAGTCACTGTTTAGATTTAGATATTCCTTGGTTAGTGGGACACCCACTCTTGTTAAATGCAAGGGTGGCACGGAATTAGTAGATATAGGTTTAATAGGCTTTGTAAGAATGAAGCCATTAATGGAAGAAGGCCAAAGGCAGCGGGGAACTTCTTTGGGAACTCAAGGAGTACAATTGGCAGGGGGGGTACCCCAGGAGAGGTCGCATTCGGTTGTGTGTGTAGGTAGGAAAAGAGAGAAACAAGGAGTGTAGAGAGGGGTGCGAGGAGAGAAATTGAGGACTGAGAGCCGGAAGCCCCGACCACTGGAAGTGCGAATTAGACGAAGAAGAGGACCAGCACACGATGAAGAGGATCACGAAGAAGAGGACCAGCACACGATGAAGAGGATCACGAAGAAGAGGACCAGCACCCGAAGAAGAGGACCAGCACATGAAGAAGAGGATCACGAAGAAGAGGACCAGCACACAAAGAAGAGGACCAGCACACAAAGAAGAGGATCACGAAGTAGAGGACCAGCACACGAAGAAGAGGATCACAAAGAAGAGGACCAGCACACAAAGAAGAGGACCACCACACGAAGAAGAGGATCACGAAGAAGAGGACCAGCACACAAAGAAGAGGACCAGCACACGAAGAAGAGGATCACGAAGAAGAGGACCAGCACCCGAAGAAGGGGACCAGCACACGAAGAAGAGGACCACAAAGAAAAGGACCGGCACACGAAGAAGAAGATCACAAAGAAGAGGACCACCACACGAAGAAGAGGATCACGAAGAAGAGGACCAGCACACGAAGAAGAGGATCACGAAGAAGAGGACCAGCACCCGAAGAAAAGGACCAGCACACGAAGAAGAGGACCACAAAGAAGAGGACCGGCACACGAAGAAGAGGATCACGAAGAAGAGGACCAGCACACGAAGAAGAGGATCACGAATAAGTGGACCAGCACACGAAGAAGAAGACCAGCACACGAAGAAGAGGATCACGAAGAAGAAGACCAGCACACGAAGAAGAGGATCACGAAGAAGCGGACCAGCACCCGAAGAAGAGGACCAGCACACGAAGAAGAGGACCAGCACACGAAGAAGAGGACCAGCACACGAAGAAGAGGATCACAAAGAAGGGGACCAACACACGAAGAAGAGGATCACGAAGAAGAGGACCAGCACCCGAAGAAGACAACCAGTACACGAAGAAGAGGATCACGAAGAAGGGGACCAGCACACGAAGAAGAGGATCACGAAGAAGAGGACCAGCACCCGAAGAAGAGGACCAACACACGAAGAAGAGGACCAGCACACGAAGAAGAGGATCACGAAGAAGAGGACCAGCACCCGAAGAAGAGGACCAGCACACAAAGAAGAGGATCACGAAGAAGAAGACTAGCACACGAAGAGGAGGACGAGCACACAAAGAAGAGGATCACGAAGAAGAGGACTAGCACACGAAGAAGAGGATGACGAAGAAGAGGACGAGCACACGAAGAAGAGGACCAGGACACGAAGAAGAGGACCAGCACACGAAGAAGAGGATCACGAAGAAGAGGACCAGCACACAAAGAAGAGGATCACGAAGAAGAAGACCAGCACACAAAGAAGAGGACCAACACACGAAGAAGAGGACCAGCACACGAAGAAGAGGACCAGCACACGAAGAAGAGGATCACAAAGAAGAGGACCAGCACACGAAGAAGAGGAACAGCCCACGAAGAAGAGGATCACAAACAAGAGGACCAGCAGACGAAGAGGAGGACCACCAGACGAAGAGGAGGTCCAGCACACGAAGAAGAAGATCACGAAGAAGAGGACGAGCACACAAAGAAGAGGACGAGCACACGAAGAAGAGGACCAGCACACGAAGAAGAGGATCACGAAGAAGAGGACCAGCACACGAAGAAAAGAACCAGCAGACGAAGAAGAGGATCACGAAGAAGAGGACCAGCATACGAAGAAGAGGACCAACACACGAAGAAGAGGACCAGCACACGAAGAAGAGGATCACGAAGAAGAGGACCAGCACACGACGAACAGGACCAGCACACAAAGAAGAGGATCACGAAGAAGAGGACCAGCACACGAAGAAGAGGATCACGAAGAAGAGGACCAACACCCGAAGAAGAGGACCAGCACACGAAGAAAAGGATCACGAAGAAGAGGACCAGCACACGAAGAAGAGGATCACGAATAAGAGGACCTGCACCCGAAGAAGAGGACCAGCACACGAAGAAGAGGATCACGAAGAAGAGGACCAGCACACAAAGAAGAGGACCAGCACACGAAGAAGAGGACCAGCACACGAAGAAGAGGACCAGGACACGAAGAAGATGATCACGAAGAAGAGGACGAGCACACGAAGAGGAGGACGAGCACACGAAGAAGAGGATCACGAAGAAGGGGACCAGCTCACGAAGAAGAGGACCAATACACGAAGAAGAGGATCACGAAGAAGAGGATCACGAAGAAGAGGACCAGCACACAAAGAAGAGGACCAGCACACGAAGAAGAGGACCAGCACACGAAGAAGAGGACCAACACACGAAGAAGAGGACGAGCACACGAAGAAGAGGATCACGAAGAAGAGGACCGGCACACGAAGAAGAGGATCACGAAGAAGAGGACCGGCACACGAAGAAGAGGACCAGCACACGATGAAGAGGACCAACACATGAAGAAGAGGATCACGAAGAAGAGGACCAGCACACGAAGAAGAGGACCAGCGAAGAAGAGGACGAGATCCCGAAGAAGAGGATCTGGACACGAAGAAGAGGACGAGATCACAAAGAAGAGGACCGGCGAAGCTGAAGGAAAGAGGGTGAATTGAATCGGATCAGGGAGCCCCTCCCTTCCCCCGGCTAATAGTCAATTCCTTGTGCTTAAAGAAACCCTAATTTTTCTATTTACACACGTCACGCGGAAGCGCTGTCAAAATTTCACTAGAATTAGGGTTACAGTCAACTCCACCTAACTAGGTGATTGCTCTATAAGGATAAGGGAACGCGTCTGGATGCTCATGAGTAGCTTAGTGTTAAGGTGAGCTTAATCATGTGAAGTATATGGGCGTGCCTGTGAATGTTTGGCTACAATTTTTGAGTAAACATATATGTTGAAGGTGCACTGCTGGTCGCTGGCTGCGAGATCGAGGGTCGAGTCAAATGAGTAATTGAAGGCTGCCATCATGTTAAGCATAAAAAACTAATAAGAATACAAAAAACAAACGTAAAAAACGGAGTCATAATCACGAAGATAATGAAGAATTAAACTTTTAACATAAGAAGAGGAGCCTGTCTGTTGGTTGCTGCTGTCAGGGTCGCACTTGGGCCTGGAACTGGTGGTTAAGGTGCTAATCAAGTTCACAAGGCGAAATTGAACCTAATGGAGCTTTAAAAGTTTGGAAACGGAGCTTTGAGGCGGAATTTACGCTTGTCTAAAGGTTGGATTCAACCTAAGGTTGGATTCAACCTAAGGTTGGATTCAACCTAAGGTTGGATTCAACCTAAGGTTGGATTCAACCTAAGGCTGAATTCAGCCACCACATCACCAATTATTAACGAACCCTCTTAAGTGACCACGCCTTGGGGCACCATGCTCGTTTGAATGGTTAGAGTATGTTTGCACTAGGGGTTGCATCCCATATGTAGGGTCTTGTGTTCAAGGTAAGCCACCCATTAGGGGGCGGTTTATTTGGCTCACAAGTTTCCGTGGTTTATGATGCTTAGGTTATCTTCGAGAAATTTTGTATAGGGGTGTGTGGTGCAAATATGTCTTTCGGGTGGATTTTATAGGTTTGATAAAGTTTGTAATAATGTGTTAGTCCATGTAGTTATATTCCGGTTTTGTAAGTTTAGGAGACGGTTACATTCGTCTATGTTTGGGTGGGTGTTAATGGATGTGTATTTTTTTGTTGTATATATTGGGCAATATTTGGGTGCGTTATGTTGTGTAGTTGATGTAATATGTGTGTGGTTTTGAGAAGGGGTGAAAATGTGTGAGCAATGTGTTTGTATTCCGGTTGTAGTTTTATGGTATTTGGTATGAAGTATATTTTGGCGTTTTTCTTATGTGTTGTGGGATGTCTTTTTAGTACATTAGGAATGGGTCCCGGGCACAGGGAGTTCACTCTTTGTAATATAAGGTATACACCTGAGTTAAGAGGGTATTTATTATGGGGCCATTTACCTCAATTAAGGTATTTAAATGCACCATATTTTTACATAAAAAGCTACTAAGGGCATATTTGCAGTACCCTATGTTTTTTTATAAATTTCCTCTTTATAAATTTTAGTGGGGCTATCTTATGTATAAAATTTAGTTGTCTAATTTTTTGCCATTCTTGCCATTCTACACAAATTTTAAAAACAGCTTAGTCTAAACACTATATATATACACATTTGCAATGGTTTTGGATTTAATTCAAATATAAGCAACATATATCTTGAGCCCTAAACCTTGAATCCCCTATCGTATATGTGTTTATATTATGGAATTGTCATGCATATATTTCAATCAAAGGTGGCCCTCAAGGTGCCTTGAAGGAGCCAGGGAAAGTTTTGGATGTTTTCACCTTCTTCACTGTATTATGAGAAATTTTCTTGGCCCTTTTTTATCAAGGCTAATTTATTATTAAAAAAATCCTGTTGTATGATTTTTTGCATAGCATAATTTATATATAATAGAAAATGTAGCATTTTATGGACCCAATAGTATCTTTACATTTAATAAAAAAATTGTGCCTTTTTAATTAAATAGACCCTATCTTTTAACTCACATAGTTCTCTAAAAAATTGCCAGTGACCTCCCCGGGGTCCCGGGTTCGTTTCTATATCTCCACTTAGCAATAGTAGGATTTTATAGTGTAGAGGTTTAGGGTGTTGTTTTTGGTTTTTTGGTTTGTGTATAAATTTTTGATATATTTCTGTTTTTATGTTCTTGGTTTTAGAACTTCTATGTATGTTTTTGTTTCTCGGATTTGTTGCGATTCTGATGTTTTATGTGGTTTTGAGTGTTCTCTTTGTATATATATTTTTTATAGTGTGTGTGTGTGCTTGATTATAGTTTTTTAGGTGTGTTTTTGAGTGTGTCTTTGTGGTTTTATGTAAGTGGGGTTGTGCTTGCGATTGTGGATGTGTGAGTGTGTGTGTATGTATGTGTGTGTATGTACTATGTGTATTTTTGGTCTTATCTGTGTATATTTGGTTGTATGGATGCATTTTTGTTTTTGTGTATATGCCCGGTCACTACAGTCAATCCGGGTTCGCGGTGTCAGGGCCCGATTTTAGGTCTGACACCGCGAAAAGCGGCCCTTCTCCCCGAGCGCCTTTTTGCCTTTCTTCCCACGATAACGTCCACTCTCGCCTACATTTTTTTCGCATTGCCCGTATCCCTTGTCGGCATTCTCGCCGATAGCCCCTTCTCCCTCCGCCTTCTTCGGATCACCGAAAGCCCCTTCTCGCCCCGCCACGTGTACTCGAGAATGACCCGTCCTTCTCGGCGGTTGCCGGCGCGAAGTGTCATCCACATCGTTTCGTACGGCGCCGTCTTTCGCACGATCTATTGTGCCGTGTAGTACCCTGCCGGAAGGGGAGTGCTTGTCTCCGCGTAAATGGATTTCCTCGATCTCAATCTCCCCATCCAGGACAGGCCGAATGGGAATTCTGGCGAGACGGCGCCACCAACCGTTGCCGATAACGGGGCAGCAGGGAGGAAGTGGAGGCGTCAAGGGAGAAAGAAACCGGCTGGCGTGCGTGAGAAGGGGGTGGAGGACCTTGATGCCGCATTCCGGGAAGGCCCGCATGCAAACTACCTGAAGAAACACGGTCACAAGGTTCTTCGGATGCGCGATTCATTACAGAACCCTCCTCCAGGAATTTTGACATGGAAATGTCTTAGGTGGAACATGGAGGCTGAGAATGATACGAGGTTTGTAGAGGATCCGCAATCATCTAAGAGGAAGCAATCCAAGCTTATCGCCTACATTCCCTGGGATAGGGTCTTGGATTTCATAGGGGGTGAGCAGTCTGGCCGAAAGGACGTCGAGACTACCTTCGTCCGCAACAAGAACGACCCCACAAACGTCGGCGAGAAGACGCACTATCAGTGGAACTGCCACATCGAGTACCAGCGGTAAGTGAATCTCGACCTCTGATATCACGATATGCATGGTAGATCTGCTTATCGGCTGTGCCGTAATATCTCTTCAGTACTGCACGTATCTCTAATGGTCATTCCCGATAAGCAGATGGCGTTGTCAATACGGTCCCGAAGACAACAGGGACAAGATCCAAGCTATCACGCCCAAAATGACACCAACGCCATCAAAATACAATCAAAAAGGGAAACAACTTACTTCCGGCGCTGGCCAGAAAGGCCCTCGTGCCACGGATGCAAAGGAAGGGGGTCTATGAAAGTGGGTTGCCAATGTCGATTCTACGTAAAGAGGTACTATTTCCTCCCATATATCGCCGAGATAGGGTACTTTTGCTCGGAACATGTCAACACACAGGGCCTTATCGTCCACGATAAGGACAATGTGCAGAGGGGAAAGCTCCGCTTTCATAAGTACATATCGGAGGAAGTAAGGCTTTGGGTTCTGAGGCAATTTGAGGAGCAAGTTCTGATGGCAGCTATAATACAGAAGCACCAGAAGCTGGTACTGAAGGGACGCGATGAGGGCACTCCTACGCCTTCTCGGGATTGTTTCCTTAGCATGGAGGACATCCGCAACATATGCGGAGTCCGTGCGCAGGAACTATACAAGAAACACGACAACGACGCTGAGAGTGTGAGAATGTGGGTAAGAGAAAACCGAGGTACGGTTTTTTACTACCAAGACCCGGATAGCAAGGTTGACGGAGTACTGAATGCCGATATCGTGCCCTTCGTCATTGGGATTCAAACCCCATTTCAGACGCACATGATGCTGAAATACAGTCACGAAAACATTATTGCTATAGACGGGACATTCGCAACGAACAACAAAAAGGTACACATAACTATACCGTGGTTTGCGTAAGGTCCTTCTAGAAATTAGGAGCA
The DNA here is from genome assembly GCA_963971425.1 of Bryoerythrophyllum caledonicum. Classification (NCBI taxonomy): domain Eukaryota; kingdom Viridiplantae; phylum Streptophyta; class Bryopsida; order Pottiales; family Pottiaceae; genus Bryoerythrophyllum; species Bryoerythrophyllum caledonicum. The sequence continues at coordinate 30,392,354 of OZ020519.1, read as the reverse complement.
CTCACTCCCATACCGCATAATTTCTTGTTTGCGTGTCCAGTATCCGCTCTTCACGATGATGGTATTTGACGAGTGGAGAAACGGGGTTCCAGTGGCTTTCGTGATCACTGCGAAATCCAAACAAACAGATCTTGTGCCTTGGATGCGCGCTCTGAAGCAGAAGTTGGTGGAGATAAGGCCGGACTGGAGACCCACTGCCTTGGTACTTGACGACGCCGATAATGAAATCAACTCTCTTCGGTAAGAGATTTAGCATTCTTACGTTATCGGGTGACGGGCTTCAGCGAGTTGTACTTATCGGCTTGTCGGGTTATCGCAGGGAGGTTTGGCCGCACTCGCATCTATTTCTATGTCTCTGGCATGTTCGCCGAGCGTGACAGAAGAATGCATGTGCTAAGTTGAAAGTCATGGAGACGAGGGCCGAAGCCTTGCGAATTGTGGGCTCACTTATGTACGTATCGGAGACACCAAGTGACTTCCAAGACCCTTCGACGAGAGCTCCCGGCGATAAGGTGTGGAATTTGGTAGAGTGGGTGTAGCACGTCTACGGCAAAGCTAAGGCTCTCTTGCCAGACGCTGATGCATACTGGAAGTACTTCGACAAGGAATGGCTCCCGAAAATCAAAATGTGGGTTGTGGGAGACCGGAAAATCCCCCATGCTGGCCAGGACACCGCTGCAGCAATCGAACCATACCATTCTAACATGAAAGCAGTGCTCCAGCAATCCAAAAGAAAGCTTATCGGCCGAAGGATGGATTGGCTTATTTATGAGCTCACTGGAAATGTCATCGAGAAGTATGATTACAGTCACTGGTGTAAGCTGAACGATTTTATAAAGAACAAGAGGCAGCGGCAGATCATGGTCAATGCAATCAACCAAGCAAATACAATTCCCGATAATGTGGTCACCTTGCCCGAGTGGTCGGGAGGTCCTGCCTACATTAAATCCTCGAATAGGAGACACCTTACGTATGCGGTATACAATCCGTGCACCAAATGGGCCGTCTGCCAACGTGTTCATTCCCAGAAAGGTAACATCTGTAAGCACTAGATTAAGGTCCGGAAAATGACAAGACCGGACCTGGCGGAGGGAAAATTGCTAGATATCTGGGCTCCCTTCGTGGCACAATCCAAGGTGGAATGACGAATCTCCTCTGCCAAGACAATGGTCGATAGCCAAATACCGAGGGCTTCCCCGATAATGGTTTCCCCTCCGATACCGAAACCGGAGATGTAATCCCAGTGGCTTCCAACCTTCGAGAATTAGGGGAGACATGGGTATGCGACTTTGATCGTATGCATCAGCTTGTCCTGAAGCTACTCGACAAGGCTTATCGGCAACCGTTGCTGGCAAGGCACTTGGATGCAGCTTTGCGCAACACCGACGCCACCCTCTCAAGGTTGGAGGCTGAAATCGAAGCCGGAATGCTTCATCCACTCCATGAGATAGTTGCACCGCTCCCCACAAATGAAGACGGTCTTGGAATGAGCCTCCGAAGGTTGCATGACTTCCCAGTGGATTCCAGAGGTTTTTGGGTGAGGTCCGTTCCAGCTAGCGACAGACTAACTCAAGAAACGACTTAGGTTATCGGCTCCGATGTGGTTGAGTATAAAGGGCAGAGGAATTTAGCTGCAAACTTGCGCCGATAACCATTAGTAATCTTATCGTTGGAATACTGCCGATAAGATGCTCTTAGATTAAGTTCCATGCATCTCCTGAAATTTCCAGTGAAGTGATATTTCTTTAGTTATGAAGTTAAGACTCAACATTCAATATATGCCGAGGCAAAGACTGGATCTTAAGTTCCGCTTACACGCCTCAAGTGGGTCTCAAATTCCGTTTTTGTACGCTATCGAAAAATTTGTCATTTACAATGAATGAAATGTACAACATCGGCATCCTATTAATCTGTATAAATTTCTGGAATCTATCGGCTCTGTACAGCACCCCCCCCTTATCGCCTACTTCTTCGTCTTCGTGGTGCCCTTCGATTTTGCCTTCTTCTTCGCCCCATCTCGCGAAGTTGCCTTCCTCCGCCTTCCTTGAGTCACAGGTGGGTTTGTGAGCACGTTGAAGCCCTTAAGATCACGATCCCCCACTGTCTCCGAAATATCCAGAACTGGGACTTCTTTCTTCTTTGCCGTCTCTATACCGGCTTCCACGAAAAATACGTCCGGACTTCTGCTTCCGAACTCCACCGTATCCTAACCACATAGATTAAGGGCATCGTGGAACGGAAGCGGTGCGACAATCTTCGTGTAGAGCGCTTGCATGAACCATCGGTACGCCTTCTTCCTGTCCGAGTCCAAATATTTTGTCCCCATTGTCACGGTCTTCTCTTCCACCTTTTTGCGCCCACCATGTGCGATAAGGTACTGCCAGAAGGCCAAGCCTGCCATGAAACCACACTCCCAGCTATCTTTTTGATTTGGCAGAGGCAACCTTATCGGCGATCGACTTTGCCATTCAGTCCAACTTCGAGATCCGATCCTCACGCCCTTCGCGTTTGCCCATCCGATGTGTACAAGGAAGATGAAGTTGTCCACTTCCCATCCCTTGTGCATGCCTTTTGCTGGGTCCAGGTGATACGTTCCCCTTTGCTCCACGACCAATACGCTCCAGTGACCCTTATCGTGGTAAGGGACGATAAGGGTATTCGGCATCTTGGTGGTGGTACGAAACGAGCGGCTGAGAAAGCTCACGATGTCATCCCAGTCCTTCCCTTCATCCGCCAGATAGCACTGCAAGGTCGCCGATAACCAGTTGTGCGTGTGATGATGTTGGATTCGAACATGCTCCTTCGCACGGTAGATGACAAGCCTAAGGAGGAAATCCAGAAATGTGCCTTCCATTTCCCGCTTGTCCTTTAGCACGCAATGCCAGTCCTGTAGTGCAAGCGAGACATCCACGGCTTGCCGAAGGTCTGGACCGAAAAACCTCATACCTCCAGTCAGGTCCTTCGGATGAATAAAACGAGGCCTGCAATTTAGAAGAAAGCGGACGTTAGACAATAGGTGCCGATAAACAGCAGGTGTCGGAGAACACGATAACATAGACAACGACACTCACTTGAGTTTTAGGACCTCCACAATAATTCCGAGGTTCTTCTCTATCGTGGATGCGTCATGCTCCTCGGCTTCGTAGCAGAGTGAGGGCTCTTTCTCCTAGGACGCACAGTCTGACGTACATACTCCGCGATTCTCCTCCAACATGCACGTATACGCCGCCTTCTGTCCTTCCCTTCCATTCTGAACACGCTCTTCAAGTCCAGGATAAACCCAAATACTGGTCATCCCAGATTCATGTGCTTCCTTGATAAAGCGCAATGCTAGTCTGATCTCCTCGAGGTCCATCTCCTTTGGAGCATGGCTATTGGACTTTGGCGGAGGAGCAGGCTTAACGGAATCTGGTGGAGGAGCAGGGTTATCGGGCTCTGGCGGATGAGTAGGGTTATCGGGCTCTGGCGGATGAGCAGGGTTGTCGGGCTTCAGCGGAGGAGCAAGGTTATCGGGATCAGAAATCAGAGCAAGGCTATCAAGAGGAGGAGCTGGCTTAACAGGTTCTGGCAGACTCGCATGGTTATGGGGCTCTGGCGGGCTAGCAGAGTTATTAGGCACTGACTGGCTAGTAGAGTTATCGGGCACAGGCTGGTTAGTAGAGTTATCGAGCAACGGCTAGCTAGTAGAGTTATCGGGCACTCGCGGGCTAGGAGGGTTATCGGGCCGTGGCGGAGAAGCATAATCGAACTCTGAAGAGGGAGGATTCTCGGGGATTTCCTGAGTTTCCAAGGGTGCCACGCAAGGCTTCGCGAGAACAATCGGAGGACTGTCAGTAGAGTCATGGTTCTCAATACCTTGACTCGACAGATGGAACGATAGACAGTGGGGTTTAATGCCGGGTTCCGTCTCCCCCGTACCCCCAAACACAACATGATGACTAGGGGTCTCGAATTGAGATAGTCCCACCGGAGACTATGAAGACTCCGCAATGCCGAGGGTAGGGTCATTCATTACTTGTGTCCACGAAAACTCCATGTGAGATGGGTTATCGGCGGGACGGCCCGGTGATTTCACCAATGTAGTAGCGGGCTCTTCTTGGAGGCTATCGGGAACACCTCCCTGACGTATTTCATCGCTAGGCCCCTCTTGTGCTTCCTCCGTAACTTCGTCCAGACCCTTACCGGAGAATCTTTCGTCGTCGTTACTCCTCGGGTACCGATTCTGGACGTGGAATTCATTTGAGGTTCCTTCGTCCATGTGAAGAAAGGTGGCTGCACCCTCGAGGTCCCTTGTTCGGGTAGATGTCTCCCGCCGAATTTTGTCATGTGAAGTCACTGGATGCCCTTCTCGCCAATCCCACTCACTTTTCACCAGACGTGACACAACGTTCTTGCAATCTGCCTCTGTAAGTTTTCTTTCGCGTGCCCCGGTAGGATCAACAGTGCCTGCAAAAGGCTTATCGTTTAGTCACAGGGAAATAACGGAGATACCAAGAATGAGGAATAAAACAGTTAGATGAATGACGGGGTTATCGGATAAATCTTACGTGGAACGAAGCCGGCATACATGAAGTCCAGATCCTCCCTTGCCAAGCAGTTCTCGTCTAGGGTATCCTAGTGTTCGTAGGTACCATTATCGGCAGCACACCACTGTCGAACGAAATCCTCTGGATGACTCCTTGCCGTGTCTACGACAGTGCGAGCATGGACCATTGCGATGAAGCGTAACAAAGAATCTCGCCCGCCGTCCTTATTGTCGCGGAGCCGCGAGAACGCCTGCGATATTGGGAGGTGCAGTTCGGATGCGTCCCTTCCAAAGAGGAAGGGACTCAAGATTTCGTACATTTGAGACGGCCCATCCCAATTTGTCTCTGGAGCGTCCACGTACATTGCAATGCTGGCAGCAGGGTTGTTCGGCCGTCCATCCGTCCAGATGTCCATCCGGTAGAGGCTGTTGTCCGTCCGATAAGGGTCAACTCTAGTTTGACCATGACTCGAGGTAAATCAATTTTCCCACTGCCAGGAAGGCAACTACGTGGCTGACACGTCGTCAACAGGGTCGCGCGCGTGCAGACTGGGGGGCGGGCGCGTGAAGGGGTCGGGCGCGTAC
>OZ020519.1:30358044-30387044 GCA_963971425.1 Bryoerythrophyllum caledonicum | reverse complement strand
CCGGAGAATGCGCCTGGGGATGCCTATGCTCAAAAATGGGGAGAAGATTTGGTGTGGAATTGGCGTGCGTAGTGCCACTAACTACATAGGTCCAGTGTAAGGACGCAATTTGGTTGGGAAAATGACCACCAAGAAATTGTACGAGTGGCCAACAAGCTCATATCGAGAACCACCGCAGACCATGTTGGTAAACGGAACTTCTTCTACCAAGTCATGGGCGGATATTGGGATGTTAGGCGGAAGGTATTTCAATTCGGGCGACGTCCAAATGAGAAACTGTGGAATCACCAGGGACGTGTGGTGTCAGAATTGGGAGAGGCCACTGATCTTGACCTTCGCAATGCATTGCAATGGGAAGAATCGCAATGGAAGGAAACTTGGAAGGAGGAAGCTATTGATTTCTTTCTTGAAGAACACAGTCCGGCGACTATGAAGACTCTCAAAGCACTTCAGAACTCCGAAATGTTACGTGCTCTGGTGAACGCGGATGGGCCGCACCGGAGGACGCGAGCGGCTCGTAAATTGCTGGATGATGGGGCCTCAGGAAGTGGTGAACCAAGTAGAGCCGATGCGTGATGAAGTAGAGTACATGCAAATAGAATGCAAGATGAAAGCGTAGCATTTGTAACCATTTTGTATGTTGCGAAATTTCCATGTGCAATATAAATATAAGGACATCTTTAAAGCATTGACCGAATTCTTGCATCTCCTTTGAAACATTGAAATTAGTTTGAAACATTTAAGATAATTCAATTTGCAAGATAGAAACTTTCCATGGTCCCTGTTCGCGCGCGCCCGGCCCCACAGCGCACGCGCCCGGCCACTGTTTGCGCACGCCCAGCCTCAGAGCGCACGCGCTCGGTCCCCATTCGCGCGCGCACTGTCACTATTTGTGCTCGCCAGGCCCCCATTCGCGCGCAGGGTTGTTCCGACGTCCGTCCGTTCAGTAGTGTCCGTCCGTCCGGCTGTCTGTCCGATAGAGGTTGTTGTCCGTCCGGTAGAGGATATTCTAGAATATTTGAGTATATTCGGGAATATTCCTATATATTTGGGGCATATTCTATGGAATATTCTAGGCATCTGTCCGGTAAGGGTGCTGTCCGTCCTGTCCGATTGTCCGACTGTCCGTCCGTCCGCTGTCTTTGGGCCCCTGTCCGTCTATGTAGACAACCCTGTTCGCGCGCGCCCGGCCCCAAAGCGTGCGCGCCCGGCCTCAAAAGGCACGCGCCCGGCTCTTATTCGCGCGTCCGGCCTCACATAGCACGCGCCCGACCCTAGAGCGCACGCGCCTCGCCCCACGCACGCGCCCCGCCATTTTGTTCCTCCTACCGAGACCATGATTGGTACGCACGAGACCGTCCCATCTCGTACGCGCGCGGCCTATGGGGGGCATGTGCGCCTTGCTATAAGTCTAGGAATCGTGGCACGATGGGCCCACTTCCCAGGCGCTTTGGCCTGCAACTGCCACGTGGCGGCTGCTTGCTAAGCACTATTGGGAAGTGGGTCCCGGTATCTATTGACATCCCATTTCATCCCGGTGTCTATTGACACCCTTTTACTCCCAGTGCCCCTTCACGCTAGTTTCAAGCATGGACTCAAGTGGGCCTTCTGAGATTCGGGCTTCCGAGAAGAAAATGAAGAAACGACAGCGTGATGCGGGACGAGTACGCAACCACAAGCAGAAGAAACGCATTCACATATTCATCGATGGTGAGCTGAAGGCATTTCGAGGCTGGGGAGATGTACCAAACCCGTGGACATTTACGCAGTGTGCAAAGTACATTGTCTGGTGTCATTTGAGACGAATGTGGCCGCATTTGCGGTATTCGCAACTTCGGAAATACGACAAGGGTAATTTAAATTACTGCACCAATGAAGTATTCAAAGAACGGTGCATCCAAGCGTACCAGCACGTCTACAACACGGCAAAGGTTCACCGGAACGAGGTGAATCTATCCATTTTACGTATAGTGTATGCTGAAATTATACTCGGAGTAGTAGTCGATTGGAGGACGATGGAAATACAACCAAACTCCAAGATGACACCAATATCCACGGCGTCACTATCAATAGAGCGCAAGTTTCCGGGCGAAGCTCTAGAAAAAAAGGCGAAGGAAGTTGAAGTTCCAAACGAGGAAGTCGTGTGATCAGACACTTCTAGTGACGACTCAGACACTGGATGCGACCCATCTATTCGCAAGGAGATTGAGGGCTTTATTAAATGCCATTGGCTAGATTCTGCCCTCTAAGAAACACCGACAATTGGAGAAGATTCCGGCAAGGAAGAAGATCAAACTGAGATGGACGCGGTTGCATATGAGAACATCAATGAAAACCTAGAGTCTTCTGATGATGTTCCAATTGGACGAGAAGCTCATCTTCAACTTCTTGCTAAATATCAGCAGAGTTTACAGGAAAACAAGAATCTGGTAGAAGAAGCCAACCGCAACAAAGAAGAACTTCAAAAATTACGCGCTATACTCCAAGAAAAGGACATTCAAATCCAGGAATACGCGAAGTTGGTGTTTACTTTAAAGTCGTAGAATTTGATAGTAATGGAAGTAGTGCCATGAATGATAAACGGGCAATTTTGTAACATTTTGAAATCATAGACCTTGTGAATTTTGTAAATTGCACTTCATTTGTAAATGGATTTAGTTCAAAACAATATTGTTTATCTCTGACGTTAATCAAGTTTGTATGGTTCAACATGTTTTATAATTTGGCTAGATGTAATAAAGTGAATGTTCTATACAGTCTTGTATACGTTTAAATTATATATTTGATGAATGTGTTATGATCTTCCATGATTGTACAACTTCATGCACCCTAGTCAATAAATTCAATTCACTTTTGTCTAATATTTGATAACCGACTACAATAGTCTATAGTATCATCGAGAATTTTTTTGTAGTGGAATTTATATCATGTGTTGAAGAATAAAACTTAAATTTTTGTCTCAAACATGTCAATCATAAGACTAAACAATAAAAATCATGTTACTTTCTTGCATAATAAACGATTTGGGATGTAACAAAATCCCCAATATTAATGCAACATTATTATTCTTGGTTGAATTATATGTAACTAATTGCAACGGCCTTCCAAATGATAAGAGATGGCATTCTACCATACAAATTATCCATATTATATCTTAATATGAGTATAAGTTTGCGGAACAAATCATTGAGCATGCTAATTGAAGGTACTAACTCTCCCCAAATAATCATTAAGTAAGCATAAGTATTGTGTGCCTAAGTAAGTATCAGTATTGTATAAGTAAGTATAAGTATTAAGTATTGTATGTAAAAGTATAAGTATTGTATAAGTAAGTATAAATTCAAGGCACTAGGTTATAAGTAAGTAGAAGTATTGTATGTCAAGTTCAAGGCACAAGTTCAAGGCACACCCCTCTCGCGCATAGCCCTCCAGCGTTCGTGCGCAGCCCTCCAGCGTACGCGCCCGGCCCTCCAGCGTACGTGCGCAGCCCTCGCGCGTACGCGCGCCTCTTGGTCGTATGCGCCCGCCATAGGTCAGTAATTTACTATAAATATGAGATTTCAAAGTTACAGACCCCACTTCCTAGGCGCTTTGGCCTGCAACTGCCACGTGGCGGTTGCTTGCTTGGCACTTTTGGGAAGTTTTTTGCGGTGTCTATTGACACCTTTGTATTTTTCCACCTTCGTATTCCTCCACCTTGTCTCCATGGATTCTGGACAACCATCTACCACTAGCAGTCCCCACAGAAAGGGACAGCGTGATTTTCGTCACGCACGCTCAAAGCAGAAGAAGCGCCTTCACATGTTGATGGATGAGAAGATGAAGGCATTTTTTGGTTGGGAGTCAGTTCCAACCCCATGGACATTTGCACAATTTGCAAAATACATTGGATGGTGTCATTTGGGGCACCTCTGGCCATACTCTCGATATTCTCTAATGCGACGTACAAACAGGGCCAACTTGGGGTACTGCACCAATGAGTTCTTCAAGGAGCGTTGTATCCAAGCGTACCAGCACATTTACGACGAGGCGAAATTGAGCCGCAGCTCGGTAAACATTTCAATTTTACGAATGGTTTACGCGGAGGTGGTATTTGGCGTATCGCTTGATTGGAGGACAATGGAAATCCAAACACACTCCAAGATGGCGCCAGTCATTGGATTAACAATACCGTTTGTGCGGAAGTTTCCAGGAGAAGGTCTCGGGAAAACCATGGAAGTTGAACCTTTGAATCAAACAATCGAGTGGTCCGCGTCTTCATCATCCGACTCGGATATTGGATGTCATCAATCTGTGCGCACGCTTCAAGAATTGTCCATCATATCAGCGTCGAACCCTAAACCGTCGGTTTCACAACAAGACGGAGATGCCACAAGGACGGATGCGATACCTGAGGAGGGCGTGGATAATAAAAAAAAGTCTACGGAGGGTGATTGGGTGAGTCGTGACGATTATCTTCGAGTTGTGAAGCGACTAAAAGAAAGCTTGGACGTAATTGAGGATCTAGGAGAAGAGCTCGATGAGAAGGATAATGAAGTTGCAAAATGTCTTGAAGAAATTCAAGACTTGAAGGTACGAGTTCAGGAGAAAGACAATCATCTTTCATTTTTTACTGGCTTTAAGGGATTCTAGAACTACAACAGTGCGAGAGATGTACATAGAGCAATGTTGAATTGTTTTGGAACAAGAGCTTTCTACAATTTTATAACTGCCATTTAATATTGAGCGATATTTTGTATATTTAATAAAACCTTGTAAATTGAGTGGCATCATGTATATTTAGTGGTTTTTTATGAGATGTTTTACATATCAAAATGTTAAGTATTGCAATGTTTCAATATATAGTAGGAATTAGTGCGCACGCCCCAACATTGTGCGCGCCCGGCCCCACAGCGTGCGCGCTCGGCTGGAAGCGTGTGCGCCCGGCCACATAGAGAATGCGCCCGGCCACCCTTGTGCGCGCCCGGCCCCAGATGCTCCTGCTCCAGCACTATATGCGATGTGCTTGACTCACCTCACATCCTTGGCTTCGTGTCCTGGAACTCCTTATTGGGCTCCTTGCATGAATCTACAAGTTTGTGAGTGACCTTTGGGTCATTATTTTCTATGCACACACAATTTCCTATTACTTTTGGTTGATTCTCTTTGGCACAACATTGCGCGCCAATTTTATTGTGATGTCGTCTCAACAAAGGGCTCAAACAAAGGAGTAGGCCCCATGGTACACATTTAACAAGAAGGATCAAGTAACATGTGTTTGGTGCAATTACACGTTCGCGTACAAACGTGGGAGGTGCATGTCACACTATGGGTATCCACAATGGACGAAGACTTTGTGCACTAAAGCCCCAGCAGCTGTTAAGGCCCGTTTTAAAAGATGCGGGAATATTATTCCTACTAGGATGACCGACGCGGAGATCGTTGGCCTTCCTAGCGCACCAGCAACATGTTCCACTGAACCTTGTTCTAGCCAATCCATCCAACAAGGTAGTTTCTTGGAAACTCGAAATGAGGAGAACGCGCAGTCCACAAATCCTCTAAGCCAAGCAGCATCATCAACACCAAGATCTGTACGACAATGGAGCTTTCCTGAGGCTTACCAAATAGAAAAACGAAAAGAATTGGACGAATTATGGGCACAATTTTTTTATGAAGCCAACGTTGCATTCAACGTGGTTAGACATCCGGCCTTCATCAAGGCCACTCTCGCAACGTCAAAGGCGGGTTTCGATTATACACCGCCATCGTACAATGCCATGAGGACGACATACATTGAGCCTCTAAAAGAAAAAGTGAAAGACCTTGTGGACAAGAAGACCGGCGTAGATATTGCCAAGTATGGCGCAACAATATGCTCGGACGGGTGGGACAATGTTATACGTCGCCCTCTCATGAATATCATGCTTGTATGTCCAATGGATGATATCTTCTTGGAGTCTATAGACACCACGAGTATGAAGAAATCTACGGCATATATAGGGGACCAATTGAAAAGTTTTATCCGTAAGGTTGGACCATTGAATGTGGTCCAAGTGTGCACCGATAATGCTTCAAACATGTTGGGGGCAATGAAGAAGGTCAACGATGAGTACCCGCATATATATACTCAAGGGTGTTGTGCACATATTTTGGACCTCCTCCTCGAGGACTAGGGGAAGGAAGGCATGTTTGCAGACCTCGTCCAGAAGGCGAAACAGATTGCATTGTATATCCGGAACCACCATGTGCCCATGGCCCTTTTTCGTCGATTTTCGCCAAAATTGTCTCTGTTGTGGCCAGCAGCAACAAGGTTTGCATGCAATTACATAATGATCCATCGTCTGTTGGAAGTGAAGAATGCCCTGGAGATGGTTGTGATAGACCCAGCATGGATATCCTACGTATCCTTTCTTTTCGATAGGCAAAACGGGCACCGTGCCCATGCGAAGGCATCGTAGGTGCGAGCCACCATTCTAGACGAGACTTTCTGGCATCGGTGCAGTAACTTTGAATTTGTAGTGGCACCAGTACTAAAGGCATTGCGGACTTTTGATGGTGACACTCCGGTAATGGGAATTGCTTGGGTGACCATGAACAAGCTAAAGGAGCACGTGTTCAAGCTGCGCAATGCGCCATTCAACATGCTTGATGGAATTGCAACTCGCCTTGAAGGATCATTCCTACGGCGTTGGGAGATGATGACAACAGATCTCCATTATGCAGGGGCTTTATTGAATCCTTATTTAGCCAAAAACTTACAAATTCAAAACAATGGTGAACCCAAAAGGGCCCTAAACAAGGTTGTTATGACGCTCTGTGGTCCACTCGGAGTGTCTTTTTCGGCAGTAATACTCAAAATCACGGAGTATGAAGAATTGCGAGGCCCATATTCACTGGAGGAAGCTGGGGAAATTGAAAACAACAACCTCTTGCCTCACTAATGGTGGAATCGCGTGGGCGGGCAATCATTGCCTATCATTGCGAAGCGTATACTAGCACAAACCTGCTCGGCCTCGTCATGTGAGCGTAATTGGAGCATGTATTCGTTCGTGCATAGTAAGAGCCGAAATCGCTTGAGAGTGCAGAAAGCAGAAGATTTGGTTTACATCTATACGAATAGTCGATTGCTCCGAGAACGTGCTCGTCCAGACCCGATTCGATGGTATGAGGAGAATGTGCATTCGGAGGAGTCTGATCCAGATGGGGGACTTCCTTCAAACACAGAGGACGAGGGTTTGGAGTCGGATGATGAGGGTTATAACTGGATGGGCGGCGATTGGGAAGACCTTGCCGGTGACAACAACCCCGTGTCTGATCATAGCCCACCTAGGGACAACTCTGCAAACAACGAGCACGGTGGAGATGCACTACATGACCATTATCACAACGTCCAAGGTGACCCAGTGGATCCTTTTGTGTTTGATGATGTCGACGCAGCGGCAGTCCATACTATAGTAGAATTATCGGGTGAAGACCGTGCCCGAGAAGCTAGGGCAGACGAAGATGGGTCGGCATTGGGGGGCAATCTTGATGGAGATGACAACATCTCGGAGAATCAATCTATAAACTCCAACGGCTCTAGCGCCTCGGGCCCTTCTAGTGGCGATGGCCCTAAACTCGACGGTCATGGCATTGGCATTGCAGCAAACGATACATTTCTTCACGATGGAAACGAAGTGAGCAGTGGTGGAAACGATAATGAATCCCATGAGCCAATGGCCACCACGGGGTCCATTGAAGTTGTGAGAAGCTCTCCGGTTTTGCCTCAAGCAATAGAACCGGACTCAGAGGAAGACATGCCACTACAAGATTTGTTTCGGCGGCCACGTGATCAAAGTACCGCATCAATCGGAAGAACTCTTTTACGTGTGAAGAAAAAGACCTCTTCAACAATAGTTTGGCCACCCGTCCACCGTAGTACACTCGGCCCAAATGGTGGTGTGGAACGTGCGATACTAACCCCACAACTTCCCTCCGCGAAGGTTGGGTCCTCTACTATGAGCAGCCATTTAGGGACACGGAGGGGGGAGAACAATGGTACTCTCCCTTTCTTCACGGGACCTTGGCGAGATGGAACCTCGGAGAGAGTCATTGAGGCCAAAGGCAACCCCTCCAAAAACATGGATGGAGTAACAGACAAAAGGAAGAATATTCGAGTAAAACGACCTGTGAATGCCGCATCAATTATTGGAGCCGAGCTACAACTACGAAACTTGGCCTCGGAGATTGAGGAGTACGTGGCACCAGTCTTGGAAAATGTAGCCGAGAACTTCTCATCATCGGGCGATGATGCAGACGATGAGGATTGCGATGAGGTACCTGGCGACAATACGGTGGTGCTTCGCGGGCTTTCTCTTCCCCAAAATGTTTGCCGATCAAAACGGAAGCGAAAACACAATGAAAAATCCTCAAGCTCAGATGATTAAAAGATGACAGACATGAGGGTACCTCAAGTTAAAAGTGACTTTAGTGGTGTGGTGATAGCATGGTACAATAGCACCGCGGTTTTAAAATATGTACTTGGTGTTGAGAGTGTCCATTCATGAAAGCACCACATTGAAATAAATAATTTTAATGTTAGAGCACCTTGGTACAATTGAATTATTTCAAATTCTCTAAACCTCAACCCTTTTGAGGGGCAGACGCAGTGTTCGATTGCGTGCGCCCGGCCCCTAACCGCGTGCGCCCGATAGGCAGGTGCGCGCGCGACCCACAATGGAACGCGCCAGGCCCGTGACGCTACGCGCCCGGCCCCTAACGGTATGCGCCCGACCTTGACGGTACGCGCCCGGCCCTAAGTGCAACGCGCCCGGCCCTCAAATGTACGCGCGAGGTCCTTAGGGGTACACGCCCGGCCCTGTATGCACGCGCCCGGCCCTAAATCGTACGCGCCCGGCCCTAATTGGAACGCTCCCGGCCTTACATGAACGCGCCCAGTCCAGATTGGTATGCGCCCGGCCCCAAATGTTGCGCGCGCGGTCCGAAGGCACGCGTCCACCCCTTGATGTGATGTGGAATGCCGTCTGACGTGTCGTGCACACGTGTTTTACTAGGGAGTAAGTTGAAAATTTGATTTAGGGTTTGTAATTTTTTTTTACACGCAACTGTCCACCAAAAAGTAGGGTTGTCTACATTGACGGACAGGGGCCCAAAGACAGCGGACGGATGGCCAGTTGGACGGACGGTCAGGACGGACAACACGTTTTGGCGGACAGTTGCGTGTAAAAAAAATTACAAACCCTAAATCAAAATTACAACTTACCTCCTAGTAAAACACGTGTGCCGACACGTCATACCGCTTTCCACGTCACATCATAGGGCCGGGCGCGCACCTTTGGGCCGCGCGCGTACCTAGAAGGGCCGCGCGCGTACCTAGAAGGGCCGCGCGCGTACCTAGAAGGGCCGCGCGCGTACCTAGAAGGGCCGCGCGCGTACCTAGAAGGGCCGCGCGCGTACCTAGAAGGGCCGCGCGCGTACCTAGATGGGCCGCGCGCGTACCTTGCAGGGCCGCGCGCGTACGCAGAAAAAAAATTGTTTTTTTTTTTTTTTTGCACGCGTCCGACCCTTGTAAGCATGCGCCCGACCTTTTGGATGGGGCGCGTACGTACAAGGGTTGGGCGCCTACAAACAAGGGCTGGGCGCGTACCATCAAGGGCTGGGCGCGTTCCATCAAGGGTTGGGCGCGTACCATCAAGGGCTGGGCGCGTACCATCAAGGGCTGGGCGCGTACCATCAAGGGCCGCGCGCGTACGCGAAAAACAAAAAAAAAAAAAAAAAATTTGAATGCATCAACTTCTTCTTAGTATCATTCCAATTAATTTTGTGTCAATTGCTTAAATAAAAAAGAAATAACACAAGACACATTCTATGGTTAAAAAAAAATTAAAGTCTATAATGACATTTACAATATTTGATTCAATTATTACATGAACAATTGTTGCAATCCTTGTTAATTAAAAAGGCCATAGCCCATGGCCAAATATAAATGATTTTGTGTACATGATTGCCAAAAGTAAATAAAAAAATACACACACTTTGACAATCTTTGAAATCAATAATAGTTAATGACGACACTTTTAATCAAAGAAAGACAATAGATGATATTGGTGAAAAGGAATCAACATTATATATATAAGGGGGGAACAAAAGCTTAGAAAAGGTGGGCACAAGGAGGAATGAGGCTTATACATGGTCCACATCTTCATTATGCCACTAGCGATAATTCAACGAGATAAAGGAATTTTAAAAACACAAAATAATAGAGGACAAGTTCTATTTGTGTTGAGCATAGATGTGTATGCAAAGGAGATTGATAAGTGTGAAAGGAGGCATGTGACTATATAAGAGGGGCGGGTCACTAGTACAAAAGAACAGCGCGCGGGTAGACAAGGAGGTAGGGCGCATACTCCAAAAGGTTGGATGCAAACTTAAAAGGGTTGGGCGCGTGCCTAAAAGGGCCGCGCGCGTACCTAGCAAGGCCGCGCGCGCACGTTAAAAAAAATTTAAAAATCATTTTTTTAATTTTTTTTGCGTACGCGCCCAGCCCCGGTAGGTACGCGCGCGTACCTATTGGGGCGGCGCGCGTACCTACCAGGGCCGCACGCGTACGCCAAAAAAATTTTTTTTTTTTTTTTTTTTGGCGTATGCGCCCAGCCCTTGTACATACGCGCCCGATCTAGAAGGTCAAGCGCATGTTTATAAGGGCTGAGCTCGTCCTTAGAACAAAGAAAATCGCACACGCCCATTCCTTGAACGTACGCGCCCGATTTAAAAGGTTAGGTGCATGCTTACAAGGGTTCGGCCCATACTTCAAGGGGTTGGGCGCGTATCTAAAGAGGTTCCGCGGGTAGCTAAGGAGGTAGGGCGCATACTTCAAAAGGTTGGATGCGAACTTAAAAGGGTTGGGCGCGTGCCTAAAAGGGCCGCGCGCGTACCTCTTGGGGCCGCGCGCGTACCTACCAAGGCCGCGCGCGCACGCCACCAAAAAAATTTATTTATTTTTATTTATTTATTTTTTTTCGTGTACGCGCCCAGCCTTGGTACGTACGCGCGCATACCTATTGGGGCCGCGTGCGTACCTAGCCCTTGTACGTACGCGCTCGATCTAGAAGGTCAAGCGCATGTTTACAAGGGTTGAGCTCGTCCCTAGAACAAAGAAAATTGCACGCGCCTATTCTTTGAACGTACGCGCCCGATTTAAAAGGTTAGGCGCATGCTTACAAGGGTTCGGCCCATACTTCAAGGGGTTGGGCGCGTATCTAAAGAGGTTCCGCGAGTACCTAAGGAGGTAGGGCGCATACTCCAAAAGGTTGAGTGCAAACTTGAAAGGGTTATGCGCGTGCCTAAAAGGGTCGGGCGCGTAAATAAAGGGGTCGGGCGCGTCCCTAAAGAGGCCGCGCGCGTACATAAAGGGGTTGGGCGCATACTTAAAGGGATCGGGCGCGTTCCTAAAGGGATCGAGCGCGTAGCTAAAGAGGTCGAATGCGTTCCTAAAAGGGTCGAGCGTGCATCTCAAGGGGTCAGGCGCGTACGTACAAGGGCTGGGTGCATACGCGTGAAAAAATTAAAAAAAATTAAAAAAATTGTAGGCGTAACGCGCCCAGGCTCCAGCTCTTATTTGTGCGTGCCTAGCCATTGTTCATATGCACCAGCCCTTGGCTGTACGCGCCCGATCCCAAAGGTTGGCGCATGCTAACAAGGGCCGGGCGCATCCGAAAAGAAATTTTTTTATTTTTTATTTTTTTTTTGGCGTACACACGCGGCCCTGTTTGGTACGCGCGCAGCCCTCGTTCATACGCGCCCAGCCCTTGATGGTACACGCCCAGTCCTTGATGGTACACGCCCAGCCCTTGATGGTACACGCCCAGCCCTTGTTTGTATGCACCCAGCCCTTGTACGTACGCGCTCGATCCAAAAGGTCGGGCGCATGCTTACAAGGGCCGGACGCGTATCAAAAAAAAAAAAATTTTTTTTTTTTTTTTTGGGCGTATGCGCGTGGCCCTGTTTGGTAAGCGCACAGCCCTTGTTCGTACGCGCCCAGCCCTTGATGGTACGCGCCCAGCCCTTGTACGTACGCGCCCGATCCAAAAGGTCGGGCGCATGCTTACAAGGGCCAGGCGCGTATAAGTTTATTTATTTATATATTTATATATTTTTATTTTTTTTTGCGTACGCGCGCGGTCCTGCTAGGTACGCGTGCGGCCCTCTAAGGTACGCGCCCAGCCCTTGTTCGTACGCGCTCGACCTTCTTGTTGACGTGTCAGCCACGTATTTGCCTTTGTGGCAGTGGATAAATTGATTTACCCCTAGTCATGGTCAAACCAGGGTTGACCTCTATCGACCGAACAGCAGGACGGACGGACACTATCGGACGGACGGATTGCTGAACAACCCTGCCAAAAAGTGTTGTCCGTCGTGTCCGTCCGTCCGTTGTCTTTGGGCCCCTGTCCGTCTATGTAGACAACCCTGGCAAGCAGGCCCGGGGATTACGCTAGGGTTGCATATATTCCGGCCCCTGAAAAACAACGGAGTCAAATCAGCCGATAAGGGACTATAAAAGACGATAAGAGACGATAAGGGACGATGAGGGACGACAAGAGACGATAAGGGACGAGAAGACACGATAAGGGACAAGTCTGTGGCGAAAAGGAAAAACTTACACCCGAGAAAGCCCGTTGCAAACGAAGTAACACTTCAACAGGATAGCTGGAGCCGGGGACGAGACACTCTCGATTCTGATCCGTGCTAGACGGTGCACGACCTCTCGAGCCTCGTCAATGTTGTGCGTCCATGGCAGTGGGTGCAACAATGGTCAAAGAAATTCGTTTGTCGCGCAATACCCGAAGATGTTGTTGAAGTCCCATCGAATAGCCTCTCTCTCCACCGTCCTTTCGGCATCAAATTTCTTAATCTCGACCTCGACTAGCTTGTCCCTCAACCGCTTTGTGCTCTCCACATCGGCTGTCGCCCTAGCTACAAACTCGACGCACTCCTTCTCGTGCGTCATGAATGCCCACGTTCCCATCACTGCCTCTTTCCAAAGCTCTTGCGACGTACCGCCATCGTGATTCTTTGCCAGATTGCAAAGGGTTGTCAGCTATGAAAGCATAACCTCGTTATCGGCGAAGCCGACCCCTTCGGAAATGCAGGCACCGAGAGCCTGGTAGAACCTGCCCTGGTGGCCTCCAGACTCCACCATACCCAAGACGTATTTCAACAACTTATCTTCGTTCGATAAACTGTCCATCGTGATACTGTCAAGCAGACCATGCTTGAGGAGTAGGTACAGCGGCATTATCGGTACCTTCCTTTCGGGGGAGAGCACCATCCGAAGCGGGAAAATGCGCTCAGCGTCCTCCTACACCTGCCGTATCATTTCGGCCCTCTCCAACTCTAAATCTTGCTCCCTGCTACCTTCGACCGGCAGAATGATGTGCTTATCGGGATTCGCACCTTCCTTTTCGCGTGCCTGAAGTAGCGTGGCCATTGTCAGTGGCTATCAAAATTCCATCTGGGCCGAGGTTATCGGCGGGCCAATGTCAGAGTCGGAGGGTCTCTCGGCAATACTGGTCTCTCTCAACCGCTGTAAAGCCTCCGGGGCTCGAGGCCTTCTCGCCGCAACGGTCTCTTCCACAGACATTCCCGTAAGCCTTTTCACCACTGCTGGGGGATTGAAAGCTTTTGTCTTCTTTGAGGACCCTTCAAATCTTTCCTTCTTCGTGGCTTTTCAAATTTTGCCACCTTCTTCTTCGGTACAGCCTGCTTCGCAGGCTCAGACTTCCGGTACACGATGGAGGAATCGCTCTCTCTCTTCGGTGCAAGTCCGGGTTCAGAACCCTAGATACCAGGTTCTCGGCACCGGAATTTTTGGAGGCATCATCTCCGGACCGAAGACCGTCCTTATTGCCGAAAACAGCTAGAGTGCCTACGTTATCGGCCTCATGATCTGTGTTGTGATCTCCTCTCGACTCTGCCGACGAAGAAGTATCGTCACTGGACTCCGCTTTCGGGGGCGGAGGTCTTTTCCGTGAAGGCTGTGCAGTATGCTTCTGTAGACGGCTCTCCTCTGCCGCCTGTGCCACCCTCTTGCCGCGCTTATTTGGGACTCGACTCTTCTCCTCCTCCTCATTATCGGCAGCCTTCCGAGGCCTCTTCTTTGTGGCTATCGGCTCTATGGTGCCGAAAACCTCAATGGCTTCTGCCTCCGACCCGCAATCCCGAAGTCGTGCCACAAAGTTTGCCACATCCCTGACTCTCAAATTGGGATACGACGGCATCTTCTTGCCCACCTTCCCCTTCCCTTCGCACAATGCATACTTGCGGTGGAAGTTGAACTTGTTCTTCTGGTGGGTCGTGTTGCAATGTATGCACAGTATCTGCTTGGGGCCGGTTTGTCCAGCCGGTACGATGGGCGAGTCCGAAAGATGTAGCTCCAGGATAAGGGCCCTCGCCTCCATCACCTCCCAGCTATCGCGCCAAATGTGGTCCTTCTCAATGACAAATAGCTGCTTGATCCTCCCCGTTTCCTCGTTGTAGGTGGGCGGAATCCCTTTCCTGTTCTCCAGCGGGATTCCATCAAATAATGGCTTGTAGAAAGACCTCGGCCGCTTCGGCATTTTTACGGTCCTGCGAGGGAGGACATTACGGAACATGAAACCTTATCGCTCGAAACGATTATCGGGAACCCTAAAACCCTGAAACCCTAAAACCTGGACAATTTGCAAAATATCTTACATCTTCACACAGCTTACTTTCCAACGCCCCACATTTGAAATGGAATGGAAGAAGGACCGTATGCATCACCAAAAAGAAATGGAAAGAAAGAATGACAGAGAGCTTACCGAAATGGAATGACATGAAAAGCATGAAAAGCAGGGAACTTACCGAAAAGTTCAATCGGCGATTTCAAGGTTTTGAAGCAGCGATCGCTGACGCAGAGCTTGGACTTCTTGAATATGTCGCTAGACGGCAAAAAACACAATTCGAAAGTGTTGGAAATGGTGCCGCCACACAAAACTTTGCCATGCCTGGTTTAGGGTTTCACGTTGATGGTGATGGTGATGGTGATGATGATTATTGCCTACGCCGCCTAAACCGAGTAGCCTGGACCTACAATCTGAGGGAATGTAGGCGATAAGCTTGGATTGCTTCCTCTTCGAATCGCGCATCCGAAGAACCTTCTGGTCGTGTTTCTTCAGGTAGTCTACATGCGGGCCAAACCTAAACGCGGCATCAAGGTCCTCCACCCCCTTCTCATGCATGCCAGGAGGTTTCTTTCTCCCTTGACGCCCCAATTTCCTCCCTGCTCCCATGTTATCGGCAACGGTTGGTGGCGCCATCTCGCTAGATTTCCCATCAGACCTGACCTGTATGGGGAGATTGAGATCAAGAAACTCCATTCACGCGCAGACAAACACTCCCCTTCTCGCACAATGATGGTGCGAAAGACGACGCAGTACGAAACGATGTGGATGGTACTTCGCAGCCGCCAAGAAGGGCGGGTCATTCTGGAGTACACGTGGCGGGGCGGGAAGGGGCTTTCGGTGATCCGAAGAAGGCGGGGGGAGAAGGGGCTATCGGCGAGAATGTCGATAAGAGTTACGGGCAACGCGAAAAAAATGTGGGCAAGAGTGGACGTTATCGTGGGAAGAAAGGCGGAAAGGCGCTTAGAGAGAAGGGCCGCTCTTTGCCGTGTCAGGCCTAAAACCGGGCCCTGACACCGCGAACCCGGATTGACTGTAGTGACTGGGGTGTATGTGTGTACATGTATATTTGTGGTTTTATTTTGTGTGTTTTTGTGTGAGTGTGTGGGTGTGTGGGTGTTTGTGTGTTTGTCTTCATTTCGTGTGTGTGTGTATGTATGAGGGTGTGTATGGAATTATGATGATTGTTTTTGGTGAGTTTGTGTTGGTGATAGTTAGTTTGGTTGTGTTTTTGGGAGGTCTGTGTAAGCGGTGACATGCAAGGTGGTAAGTGTTTTTATGAGTTGGAGGTGTTTGTGGGAGTAGGATTTGTGTGTTGTGTGTGTGTGTATGGGGTGTGTTTGTGATGTAGAGACGTCCTAAGAATGTATGAGTGTTGAGTGTGTGTATCTTGTATGTTTTTTTTCCAAGAGATATTCATACCGTAATTGTATATGCAATGACAATGTTTATAGATATGTGGGGTGAAACCCCAAAAATAATACATGTATCCAACATGAGGTCTCCAGGTCATGCATTTAGTTGTAAGTATTTTGTGGTAATAGTAGAGAGTGTGTCTAGAGTAGGAGGTGACTAGTGATGAGGAGGTGCATCATGTGGTAAGGCTAAGGTATATTGCAACTATAGTAGTGAAAAGATATGTCATTATTAAGGGCAAGGTAATGAGAGGGTGAAGCCTTTGGGAGTTTACATCTAGTTGTAGTGGTGTGGGGTGTACTAATATAGTATGTGTGAGAGTACTAACTAGCATATAGTAGTAATGAGAAGAGAACATACTAGAGGGGATAATAGTTTCAATGGGTATAGGAATGTTCGAAGAAAATTGGAGAGTATGGAGGAGAGGGGTGCTAAGCTTGTCCTTCCATGTGGTGCCATATTGGTGATTTCTTCGGCTGGGGTCATTGGTCAATCCACGTTTGAGTGGTCTTCCAAGGTTGGAGTGTTTGGTGGCCTCGATCCTATAATTTGTTGCATAGCCATCAGTGCTGAGGTCATTAGCTGCTCCACATTTGATAGCTTGGCTTGTAACTCACTGGTGCGGTTATTGGTGTAGGCTCTTGGGTCCTTGATGATGTCCTCTCTAAGGGTAGAGAGCTCCTGACGCAGTCTTTTGTTGCCTGCATCTATAATGGAGGTCATTTCTGACCTGGTGATGCTCGTGGGAGCGGGGGTAAATTGGAGGGACTCCACGGTGTTTACGAGGGCTTTGTTGATGTCATTAAAACCCCACTTCTCCAATAATGCGGTGGTGGGTGGGTCCTCTCCTTCGAGGCTACGGCGGTGGGGAGAAATCTCCACTTGATGTCGTCCTATGGTGAATGTCTTGTATAGAAATTGGCGGTAGATGATGGAGTTAGGGAATTGCACATTTGCACTACCATTATGCATTCCTCTCTGCTGCTTGTGGAACCATAGGAAGATGACATTCTTGGCGTCAAAGGTTTGGTGAATGGCTGCCGTGGTTTCTGCCACGCTCATACGGATGGGAAGGTGTGAGAGGGTGACCGTCAATGCATCCTTCTTGGCTCTATCAACTGGAGAGAGGCCTCCAGAGCTACTAGCACGCGCTGGTATCACCTCATGGTGTGTGGTAATTTGGTGTAGCTCGAACTTCTTGGCTTGTTGAAGGGCTGGGGCAACAATAAAGGCGTGTGAATCTTCCTGTACCTTCTGCACATCTGTAATCTCGAATTCCAAGTTTCTCAAGAAACAGTTTGTCACCACATCTTGGAAGAGGGTGTGGGCAGTTACACCTTTGAGAGACTCGCTCTTGATTCGCACTGATAAATTCTTCCTCGCTACTACATGGAAAGTTTTACATACTTTCCCTAAGGAGGCCTGTCCTATAGGGTCCAAGTGTAGAATGAAGTATCTAGTGCCACGAAGGAGGGCAATAGCATCAACCTCTGGCCTGAGGAGGTGTAGTTTAATAATCCCTGACCATATACCCTTCTGCCCCTCTTTTTTGACCCCTTTGCATAGAACGGCCATGGGGTCCATTAGGTTGGTGCCTAATGGGATGTGCATGTATTTGAGCCTAGTTAGTGCTAGCCTCTTCACATCATCATCGTACATGGGGTGCGGTGGCAATTTGAAGTGAATTGCCACATGGAAGACATAGGAGAGTCCGGTGATAGGATGCGTAGGGATATCGAAGGGTACCTGTGTAAGGTTGTAGTGTTGGTCTTCGATGTTGTCGTTGCGAATCGATGAGTATAATAATTGCGGGATCCTCGGGTAAGCCACAGCGGCGCCAAGGGCCTCCTCTGCTTCATCCTTGGGTACTCCACGAGTGATCATATCTCTGATACTCTCTCCACTAAATAGGGGCTCCTGTCCTACATCCATGGCGAGCTTTTCCATAGTAGAGAAGCCTAACCAAAAACAAAATGAGGAGAGGTCAGGGATGGAGACTTGAATGGAGGTGGGATAGTTACCTCTAGATTTCTTGGATGGGGTTGGGCCTCCACTTGCCATTGAGGCTAAGTCTTCAGCCACTGTGATCTTCATGACTCCTGGGTGTGGGTTCTTGTAATATAGGAAATTCAATGTCACATAAAATAATCCAAGCAAATTTAAATGTACAAGTTATAATCGGTAATGGATCTTTTCGTTTAATGTATTTGTAGCTTAAGGTCACATGAAGAAAATAAATGTAATGTTTTTCCAAGTTTAACCTAGGGATACTTCTTTAGAAAATTAGAGCAATTTGGTTTACTTTTACTTAAATCAATTTGACAGTATCAATAGTAAATGCTTGTCATAATCAAATTGATTCCCATCCATAATGATCTCAACATGATCTCAACATCCAATCAAGATGTTCACTACATCCAATTGAATTCCCTTGCGTATGCAGGGTGCATTAATTACAAGTTACAGACTCCACTCGAGTCAATTTACAATCTCGATTTTGACTTACAGACAATACTAAATCCATCTACTTGATAAAGGTTGATCAAGCCTTTACAATTACAATGTATTCAATTATGTCACTGCCACCACAATCATCTGATTGTTATATAAATCATCTATTTGAAATAGCCGGCCAAACTTACATCAAATAGAATGTAACCTAATTAATCAACCACATTTCCTAATGGCAACTCTATGTCTATCAACTCTCTGGATCTTCTCGTGTAGTGACGCCTCCAGTCCACATACACACACATCCAGTTGATGATCAGTTATGCCATATCTAATCCAGTAGATTGTCACGGTTGTACTCCCAACAAACTCTGACTCTACATAAACTTCTTTACTTAATCAACTTGATGCATCTCTCAAGATGATTTCTTCTTTATTGGACCTCTCTCAAGACTCAACAATTATCTATTTTACATCTCCAATTCACGGCCTCTCCGTAATCAGTTAGCATGTAAACAAATCAATTAGATAGAGCCACAGGTCACAAAAACCATATCCAACATCGCAACATGCATCCAATAGATCACAACATCGACTTGATATCATGTGTAATAGCAATATAATTGATAGAAACTACACAACAATATTACTATAATATGAAAAGTCTACAATCGAAAGAGTGATCAATTGGATTTGAAACAAAGTGGTGACTATCACTCGAAGATCTATCGCTAAAATGCAAAGTGAATAGTGTTTTTCTCTTCCTCCTCATCTATCATATAGTACTTACATATCGCAACTCTTCATATTCTAACTTCTCCATGAAGCCCTTTCCTACCTTAACCACCTAAACTACATCATTCATCTATTTGAATCACTTTATCATTGTAAAACAAACTTTTAGTTGATTTGGAGACCTTATTTACACTAGAACTGTAAGAACTACATCAAATTGGAAAAGTCACTACTACATAGCCCCCTTCTTTCTAAGCTTGATGCCCTCATCAAGAATAATGTTATAGTTCAGTCTTTATACTTTACTGTTGGTTCTTTGTATCTTCATAAATAATTTGTAGCCTCTTTTTTTTTCTTTATGTATTTTGTTTTTTCTTAGTCTTTGTTTACTGCATCTCTCTTTTTTTCCCAAGATATCACAACTTATCATAGTTAATATAGTTATATTCGCCCTGTGTCACGATTACTGCTGCATATTTTGAAATCAATCAAGCGTCATTGGTTTATACAGTTCCTTTTATTTTATTTTATTTATTTTTTTATCTCAAAGTCCTCATTGCTTCCGTCATCTTCAACAAATTATAAACTTTCATTGCTTTGTATAATTTTATATTCTATTTTCTCCTTTACTTGAATATATATCCTTTACAATTCTTGTATGTATTTTTCTTCTTACAATTTTTTTCTTTTTTCTTTTTGTGATTTTTTTTAAATTTTTTACAAATACTTGTATTTCATATCACCCTCGGCTACCAACGTTGCTATTTTCAAAAATTACATATTTCCTTGAAAGGCCTTACAAAGTCATTACTCATATGTTGTTGGCTAAATATCTATCAAATCTTCATTTTTACACATAGTCACTTACCACAACCATTAGTATAAATGGTTTTGTTTTGAAGAAGAGAAGCTTCTCAATTCAATTACTTCAACATCTTGCTTTTCCCTGCATATCATAAGAAAAAATAGACATTGATTCTACAACAGGCTTTACATTAGCTAGAGCCATAACCTAAACAATTTCTCCTGAAAAGGAACCTCACCACCCACCTCTGTGGTAGACTTCCTTTGGTTTTTGCCTCCCTTCAAATTGTTGATTGCACTCTTGGCATTAGTTTGCCTTTGATTTTTATTTGTGCCATTTAAAGAAAGATGATGTCTTTCTATATTCCAATGGTTTGAGTGAAATGCTCAACTTGTCACAAATTCACCTCGCCATTATCACCCTCCTCATCATGGTTTCCCCCTTTCACTTGGGTTTTCCACATTCCAGAACTAATCGACAATGATGTTTCTTCTCTTTATTATCCTTTCTCTTCAAATTCTTTAAGTTGCACTAGTTCATGTCTCTTTGTTCTCTATTTTGATCACGAGCTTCTTCTTGCTTTTGTATCACTTTGTCTGGCTACATGGTCTCACATTTATCACTCAATTTAAATTTTATCAATTTAAAAAGAATTGAAATTTTTATATTATTGTTCAATCCTCCAGGATCCTATACCAGTCTTGTTACATAATGAAGGTTTATCCAAAACGGTATTACTCCATATGTCTCATTTCTATTTATGAATTTTCTGAATTTTGTTTTGCAAAGAAAATATATGAATATTTCATATATCACAATATGGAAAGGTTTTTCAAGCATGCACTTTATTATAAAAAATATAAAGCTATTCAACATTATAGATATCCATTTAAGATTGTCAACAAGATTCTATTGTGTCTCAATATTTTCACATTCAAATTTGCTCTTTGATAAAAAAGAATTAATTTTATTTTGGCAACTTAATTTCAATAGACATATCAAGGTCTTTATTGGACGAACAATGTCCTTTCAACTCCACGTGATGGTTTCCAATTATCTTTATATTTTTTTGTAAAGTCCACAAAATTTTGAGTCTCAAATATCACCGTATCATTCAAACATATTACCTTGACATTTAATGTTATATTGAAAGTTTATTTGACAACTTCATTGCTTTCTTTTAAATTGTAATAGTTATCATGCACTAGGATTTTACATTCTTCACTGCGATAAATATTTTCATCAGCTATCTCCTCACACACTTTTGTTTGTTGATTGTTGGATAATAATTTTTCATATTTATATACTTGAAGTTGATGTTGAAAAGATGCATTAACAATTTTCATTTTCTCTTTCTCATTGTTACCATTGATAATTTTTTTTTAGTGAAACATTTTCTACAAGTAAATCATTCATAATGATTTTGTTTAACCAATTTTGATCCTTCAAAGATGACACCTCATTAGTACAATTATTATGCCTTTTCATTAAGTTTTCTATTAGATCAAGCAAGGCAAAGTTCAAATTTAGTTCTCCTTGGCTTACTATATTATCTTTCAATGACAAATAAAACTTATCCAAATCTTTGTTTTTTCTAACCAAGTCATCACCAAATACTTGAAACATTACAATGGATTCCGTAAACGCTTCTTTCAACATCTTTAAAGATTTTTCAATACCTTTTTGTAAATTTTTCATCATTTGATAATGTTGCTCTTCCTTTGCAATCTTCTCATTTTTTATAGATATCACTTCACCTCTTAAATATTGAATCTTTTGTCTCAATTCTGTTGCTTCATTTTTTACACTATCAAGACATTGTTCAAGCAAATTGTTTTTTACTTTATACATGTGTAGTTTTTCATCTTTCTCTTTCAATCCATATTTTAAGTTTAAACTTTCCAAATGGAGTTCTTTAAGATTTATTTTTTCAAACTAGGAAGAACATTATGCTTCATATTTTTATACTCATTATCAAGAATAGTATGTTCATCATTTAAGATTTTAAATTTATTTTTTATTGCAATTAAATTTTCACTTTTAACATCAAGTTTCTTTGTATTTGATGCATTGATACTTTTCCAATCATTCTTGCGAGCTTGATTCTTTTCACTTCAATGTTTCAAACGCGCTTTCAAATCATCACATTCCACATTTTGTTCTTGAAGTTGGAAACATATAATTTAGTTGATTTGCTGAAGATCATTTTCTCTTTCTTCAAGTAGACTCAATTTATATCCATAATATTCTTCAATATATTTGATTTTGCCCGTAAGATCATTCTTCAACCACTTATTATATGGTTTTTTTATAATAATCCATCACAATTTCTTTCTCTTTTTTTCCTTTTCTTTTTCATTTTTTTCAAAGTGAACAAGTTTTCTTCCCATGACAAAAGAACCATTCTTTAGACATTGCTTCTTTGACACTCTTCTTAAATCCAAAAAGTATAGTTAAATAACCCAAAGAATTTATCCCATATAATTTTTTAATAAATAAAATACCGGTACTTGTATAAATAACTATTATTTCGTCCAAGTGGTAATGTTCTTGAAAGTCATAAACTAATTTACACAAATATAAGGAATTTTAATTACATTCTATCTTTTGTTATTGGACATTACACTTATGATTCAACATCTTTAAACACGCAATTAAGCAATTATACACTTGGCCATATAAAAGTGCACTTGGGTACAACGGCGGCCATTGCGAACAAAAGTGGCAAAATTGCAAAAAAAAAAAAAAATCAATGAAAAAAATTGATTTCCAAAGAAAAAAAATTGAGCTTCTACAACAATATTACGTACAATCACGGTTGCTAATATTGGAAGCGGTTTTTTGGCATTTTCAACTAATTTTTGGTGGCCCCTCGTTAATACTAGATAAATCTGTATTTAATATAGTTTCACAATATTTCAAAGATAGATTTGAAGGATTGTAGTATACAAACCGGCGTAATCACAGAAAAACATTGTTTATGCAAGGGTTGGCAGTTGATTAAAAGATATTCTACGTAGTATATAATGCATACAATGGTGGAAATTAAATATAAATTCTTCTACATCTGGACTTAGCACCAATAGTAAAATTACCTTTACTCTATAGGATTAATGACATAACGTCTTACATCACCCTTAGAATATACTACTCTTACACGTACACTATATATCAATTACCATACACAACTAGTATACTCTCATAAAGGCACACTATCTACTCCATAGAATTTAGGGTTGCTTATAAACGGTCATCATCAATAGCTTCGGTTTGCATTGCAATATATTGTAGGATGTGAGCCTTTGCCGATTGAAGAATGCGAATCCTGCTTTCAACTTGCACTCCAAATACATTGCGCTTTCTCCACCCGCTCGCCCCAGACATGGTTCTTTCCAGTGTGTCTACCCATGAAAAAATGCATGAATCTTTCTCTACCCAACTATGGCTCTCCCCAGATGGCTCCCAAAATGAATCCATGCAATTTGCATACCATTGTGCAGAAGACCCATGTCCATCAGCAACCCCTCTTTCGATGATGGGCCAATACCAACAAACCTTAATCTTAAGTCTCCATCGGTTTTTTCCTTCCTCAATCACTTTCCCCACATAGAATGGTACACCGCCTTCTATCTCTGCTCGATCAACACTCAAGGCTACAAACTATCCACAACGGATATCAGATTGTGGATTAAATGGTGGAAATGGGTCGTGATTACCTTCATACATTGCTCCTTCTTCGGCGCGTTCCTCAACATAGTTGCGCTCTGTTCGTTGTGCCCTACGCAGTGCTTGATTAGAGGGTCTTCCTCTACGAGGACCAAAGTATCCTCGAGCCTCGGCATTTGGAAGCATGGCCACTACCTGCTCTACAACATCTATCTCGCGATTTTCTTCACTTGCACCATCCATTACATCCAAAGATGCGCTCCCTATAGGTCCGGTGTTGGAGAACTCTGAAGGCCAAAACGGTGAGGAACGATGCTCATTGCTACGGTCTTTATGTGAAAATTCAGCTAAATAGAGTTTCTATCTTTCAGCCTCTACTTTTGCCTCACGATTCTTGTCCTCATGCTGCAACCTTTGGATGCACCTTTGTTTATATACAATGAAGTCATCCAACGCCTTCAACTCCCGTTCGTCCGCTTCAAATACTTCCGCAAAGGCAGGTCGCTCATCCCTACTTGGCAACGACCTCAAAGTTTTCGTCCCTGCCTCCAGTCCCCATGGATCCTTGCAATAATGCTTGTGTTGTACTCGAACCTCACGAGTCTCTTCTCGATTGTCCATATAGAATCGCATGTGGTGCGGAAATGTTATGCCCACCAATGAATCCTGACCTGTCAGTAAGTGAGGAGTTATGAACAATTTCCAATCCCATACATTCTCTAGCAGCCGTGCGCTAACAAATGCCTCCGTAGGGGATGTTCCTCGTTCTATAAGACTCATCATTTCCTTCAACGAATCCACGTCCGACCTCTTCAACGTATTTGATATACAACTGAAGCGTTGATCAATATCTTCGTGTGTATGGCCCACTATAAGAAAAGATAGTTCCACCTCCTGAAAAAACCCCAATCCCACCAATGTAGCACATAGAGCAAACATATAAATGTTTTTGTTCTCACGCGTGCAGTTGTCGGCCTGAATCCGCATTGTTGGTGGCAAAAAGCCCCTCCTCCGCAGCACATCTCCTATCACGTACAACAATGTACTCACGACTTGGTTGCTATCGTGTTTGTGGTGAGTCCCGAACCACACGTCGCAATATAAACCAATCCCATGCACAAGAGCACCACATAGATCGGTCTTCACAAACCGGTGTTCAATATTCTTCACAGTCTGACGCATCCTCGGTACCATGGTCATGTTTTGGTCCATGCCATCCACGATGATGCACATGTACAACTCAGGGCTAATATAACACGACCTTTTGAATATCCAATAATGCCTACGTTCTTCCATCTGGTTGCGTAGATGCAACATAAACAACTCCTTTATCTTTATCCTTGCATCCGCATTGGTGGTTCCCTCCATGGCACATTTATACTCCCAACAATGATAACACTTTGAGAATCTCGAGAATGGAGGTACCTGAACGTGGGGATACTTGATGCGCCACAACCTCTGGAACGAACTCATAGAAATGGTTTCTCCATTACAAATTCTCTTGACCTCCTCGTTCACGTAATTGAATACATCAAATTTGGCTGTATTCATAGGAAGGAGAATGAGAGGCACCACTTCATTGTCACTCTTACGGCGAATACAACGATGAGGTTGAGGACAACCAGCTTCATCGACAAACGATTTAAAGCAAGCCTCTGTTGCAGACATTCTAGTACTCTCTCTTATCGGATCTGAAAGGGTATTGCCGTGAATCGATGTCAGTCTTCCATATATTAGACAATCCTTCTTCAATTGCTTAAAGCGCCTCTGTGAATATCCAACCCCAAGAGCGTAGCAAGCATTGCAAACTTCTTTCCCATCTAACTTTGTTACAAACTTGTCTCGACGAGTTCCTTCCGTCCTTGTGTAAAAAGAAACCAGCATCTGTCTCATCCACGTACTTCGAACTAAAAACTCATTAGCCCATACACTATATCGCATGTCCAATAGATACCTTGCTGGAACGTCCCTCAAACAATTGCGTTTGCATCCTCCTTGTGCCATTGCAATTTGCACGCTTCTAAGCGATACCTTAGCTGGTGCAGCTTCTGTCAATGATGGCTCCCTTGAATCTCTCCTTCTCCTATTTTGCATAGAATATGGACGACGTGCTGGTCTAACATAAGCAAATCCATCTACATGGGACAAATCTTGGATACTCGAGGGAGTAGATTGGGAAAACGGCGAATTTTCATCTATGGCGTTTGAAGCATGACTACTGCGTCGAGACCTCTGGGTGGATCCTGATGTGTTGATGAACTCAAGAAAATCAAATTCTGGGGCCATCACTTGTGTAGGCGCTATCTGTGATCCAATGTCACCATGGACACCTGTGATATCGGGTTCTACTGCCACTACACGTAGCAAAGACCGATGCCAACGAATGATCAAGCCCACACACATGCCAAGGCGTTCTCCTACAATCTCTCCGGTCCAATGCAATGCATCATCTACCCTAGTGATACGCACCGCCACCTCGAATGGGAACAACTTTGACCCATTCAACTCCATGCCACTTTTCAATGCATGCTCCCTGGTTGCTAAGCCCACCACATCTCCTCTCAGAAAGCAATTCTACTACCGTTTCTAATTCAGATGTCATGATATCAACAGATCTCTGTTGAATTTGCCTTGCACGTGTTGCTCGTACTAATCGGGCCCCCACAGAGCTATTGGAAAGCATATTATCCCTTTGGATGTGTGGCCATATCGAAGGAGTTTGAATCGTGCGGCTCTCCATTATCACTATTCAAAAAATAGGAACATTATGGCTGCACATTAGTCAAAATACATGTACTAATTGTTAACCTTTAAAGCACCATTCATGTGATAAAAGATATGTTTCTAAACACATATTTACAGT
Organism: Bryoerythrophyllum caledonicum; assembly: GCA_963971425.1. NCBI lineage: Eukaryota > Viridiplantae > Streptophyta > Bryopsida > Pottiales > Pottiaceae > Bryoerythrophyllum > Bryoerythrophyllum caledonicum. Next base: position 30,360,427 of record OZ020519.1, on the reverse strand, counting down.
TCAAAATATGATGATGATATTGGACCTTTTGATGAAACAACTTTGAAATAAAAAAATTAAGAATTTGTAGAGCATGAACTCCTTGCACAGAGTCTTTAACCTTGAAGATACAATGACAGTTTTACACCAAAAACACTTCAAAATTGTTGGATTCCAGCGCAATGAACAAAAAAGGAATAAAAAACTTTTATCTCTACTTTTGACCGTAGAATCTCAATTAAGACTTATTCTATAACATACTCAAAAAAATTCATAAACTTTGACCGCACGGATTGAAAAATTATAGTGTTTGAAGTCAAGCAAATGGTTCATTTTGTTCCCTGCATGCAGTGGATCAGCAGACTTTGACTTCACTTGGTGTGAATATTTTGCAGTACAGAAGGTCTAAATCCATAACCATCTTGTTAAGCATGATGTTAGTTCCTTGTACACCAATTTTCAGAGGTAGAGAATGGGTGTAGCATATTCAAAACAACTATGCAAGGAGTGGAAGTTTGGAAGTTGTTAATTCACAGTGTCATTTTTTGTGAACTAAATATGTTTTAGATTGGTAATCCAAATCGTCAATAAGAAGGTTTACATCACATAATGTTGTGGAAAAAATGAAAAGTGAAATATAAAAAATTATCTAGGTTTTAATTGAAAAACAAGAAGTTTTTTTGGTACCTTGTCCAATACCGACTGACAATGTGTGAAATGTTTGACTTGGGTTGATATGCTATTTTTCGCCAAAAACAAGAACTTATTTTGACAACATCAAGGAAAATTATATTACTTGCAAGTACTGAAAATCTCACATTCAACAGAGTGTCTTAGCAAAAGTTTTTGGACGTGCTCGACTTGCCTGCTCTCCCCATTTGAAATTCAAAACCCTAAATTGTTTTGATCAAATGTCCAATTTAGGTAAAAATTATTTTCCCACTAAAGTCTTCGTAATGCCTTTCTATAGAAAAAATTTCAAAGAGAAATGGTGGAAATTGACACCATAGGAACTTGACCGAACTTTCAAAAAGCCCATTTTGGACACTTGATCCTTTAGGGGTTAAATATGCTACACCTCTTCTACATCCCTAAACATTGGTGTAAATGGAACTTGCGGCTTTTTTTGACATGATGATAACGAATCTAGATCATGTGTGATGCGATTTTTTGAATCCAAGTGAACTGAAAAGAAAGTAATCCACTGAACTTAGGGAAGAAAATGAACCATGTTGTCTACTTGCTATTACCGACACCATTGGAACTTGTTACTTATTACAATCGCTAATAAAAAAAAAGTTTGTACATCCACATAAAGGTTATTCTACAAACAACATAGTGTAGAAGATCAATCAACAATCAATCTTAAACTTGTATAAAAATAAATGTTTACCTCAAGATACGTTGCAGGTGTTAGCGGTATACACACTGATGCTTGATGGCGTTCAACATTTAATCACCATTCCGTCGTTGTTGAACATGTTTTTTAACCCTTCTCACTTTACTTGCACCACATGCATAAAATTTATACGGTAAAACTATGCAATAAAACCTCCTAAGTACCATCGTATTACATATACCCCAAAATTTTAATATAATATGTAAAAAGTTTAAACATAAGGAGGAACAAAGCAAAAGGTCCAAAGTTCAAAAGTCAAACTCTGACTTGTAAACTTGAGGCACAAGGTTCCAACATGGATATAAGGTTTCTATGCAAATCTGGAGGTCATTTCTCTTCCCAGTTTCTAAGGTGAGCTCTCTTGCATTCGAAACCTTAAGCCATGTGCATTTTTACTCCATTCACTAATTTCTGTCAACTTTGTGTATTGTGTAGATTGAAGGAAATTTGCACATCGAGGACATAATAGCGAATTTGGTAAGCTTCTAACTTTGTTTCAATTCTACATAGAGGGAACTCAGGGATAGGTACATGATGATTGAAGTTCAGTCAGAGTTACAATAGAGTTAGGTGAATACCAATTTCTGAATACACAAATAAGGACACCAACTTCAGTATGTACAAAATTGCAACGTTGAATGAATACACATACAGCAGTCAAGAACTAGTAAGTTAAACCTTCGTTCAACTGAAATAATTACACCAACACCACACAAATTGAAGTCAATGTGAAGTTCATAGTATGGCACTAAATCCTGAGTACGGCACATCACCGCACAACCTAAAACCCTAGCCGCCACACCCAGGCACCCAAACCCTAGCCGCCGCACACAAAACCTAGCCGCCGCAACTAAACCCTAGCCGCCGCAACTAAACCCTAGCCGCCGCAACTAAACCCTAACCGCCGCAGCCAAACCGTAGCCGCCGGTCCCACGGAGTTCACATGACACCTGATGGAGTAACCGTGGACTGGAGGTGTGCACGCGCACACCCCCAACTGCTGCT